>SSNR01000460.1:412573-435107 GCA_006937965.1 Callopanchax toddi
GATTAGAGGACTAGGGTCAGGACTATGGGTCTAAAGTTAAGATTAGAGGACTAGGGTCAGGACTATGGGTCTAAAGTTAAGATTAGAGGACTAGGGTCAGGACTATGGGTCTAAAGTTAAGATTAGAGGACTAGGGTCAGGACTATGGGTCTAAAGTTAAGATTAGAGGACTATGGGTCTAAAGTTAAGATTAGAGGACTAGGGTCAGGACTATGGGTCTAAAGTTAAGATTAGAGGACTAGGGTCAGGACTATGGGTCTAAGGTTAAGATTAGAGGACTATGGTCAGGACTATGGGTCTAAAGTTAAGATTAGAGGACTAGGGTCAGGACTATGGGTCTAAGGTTAAGATTAAAGGACTAGGGTCAGGACTATGGGTCTAAAGTTAAGATTAGAGGACTAGGGTCAGGACTATGGGTCTAAAGTTAAGATTAGGAGTACTAGGGTCAGGACTATGGGTCTAAGGTTAGGATTAGAGGACTAGGGTCAGGACTATGGGTCTAAAGTTAAGATTAGAGGACTAGGGTCAGGACTATGGGTCTAAAGTTAAGATTAGAGGACTAGGGTCAGGACTATGGGTCTAAAGTTAAGATTAGGAGTACTAGGGTCAGGACTATGGGTCTAAGGTTAAGATTAGGAGTACTAGGGTCAGGACTATGGGTCTAAAGTTAAGATTAGAGGACTAGGGTCAGGACTATGGGTCTAAGGTTAGGATTAGAGGACTAGGGTCAGGACTATGGGTCTAAGGTTAGGATTAGAGGACTATGGTCAGGACTATGGGCCTAAGGTTAGGATTAGAGGACTAGGGTCAGGACTATGGGTCTAAAGTTAAGATTAGAGGATTAGAGGACTAGGGTCAGGACTATGGGTCTAAGGTTAAGATTAGGAGGACTAGGGTCAGGACTATGGGTCTAAAGTTAAGATTAGAGGACTAGGGTCAGGACTATGGGTCTAAAGTTAAGATTAGAGGACTAGGGTCAGGACTATGGGTCTAAGGTTAAGATTAGGAGTACTAGGGTCAGGACTATGGGTCTAAAGTTAAGATTAGAGGACTAGGGTCAGGACTATGGGTCTAAAGTTAAGATTAGAGGACTAGGGTCAGGACTATGGGTCTAAAGTTAAGATTAGGAGTACTAGGGTCAGGACTATGGGTCTAAAGTTAAGATTAGAGGACTAGGGTCAGGACTATGGGTCTAAGGTTAAGATTAGAGGACTAGGGTCAGGACTATGGGTCTAAGGTTAGGATTAGAGGACTAGGGTCAGGACTATGGGTCTAAAGTTAAGATTAGAGGACTAGGGTCAGGACTATGGGTCTAAAGTTAAGATTAGAGGATTAGAGGACTAGGGTCAGGACTATGGGTCTAAGGTTAAGATTAGAGGACTAGGGTCAGGACTATGGGTCTAAAGTTAAGATTAGGAGTACTAGGGTCAGGACTATGGGTCTAAAGTTAAGATTAGAGGACTAGGGTCAGGACTATGGGTCTAAGGTTAAGATTAGAGGACTAGGGTCAGGACTATGGGTCTAAAGTTAAGATTAGGAGTACTAGGGTCAGGACTATGGGTCTAAGGTTAAGATTAGGAGTACTAGGGTCAGGACTATGGGTCTAAAGTTAAGATTAGAGGACTAGGGTCAGGACTATGGGTCTAANGTGGTCCCTGTTGTCCCAGGTGGTCCCCTGTTGTCCTCAGGAGGTCCCATCTAGTCCCAGGTGGTCCCCTGTTGTCCTCAGGTGGTCCCATCTAGTCCCAGGTGGTCCCCTGTTGTCCTCAGGAGGTTCCATCTAGTCCCAGGTGGTCCCTGTTGTCCCAGGTGGTCCCCTGTTGTCCTCAGGAGGTCCCATCTAGTCCCAGGTGGTCCCCTGTTGTCCTCAGGTGGTCCCATCTAGTCCCAGGTGGTCCCCTGTTGTCCTCAGGTGGTCCCATCTAGTCCCAGGTGGTCCCTGTTGTCCCAGGTGGTCCCCTGTTGTCCTCAGGAGGTCCCATCTAGTCCCAGGTGGTCCCCTGTTGTTGTTGAAGAGTTTAAACAGATCCATATTAAACCTGGACCTAAAAACAACACACACTCTAGTGGAACTATATGTCCCCATTACGTCCATGTGTCTCAGAGGACATGTCCCCATCATGTCCATGTGTCTCAGAGTCTCCGTCTGTATACGAACGTTGTTTCAAACCTCTCAGACGATGAAACTGACTCAAAGTCAGGAGCTGCTCAGAACCAGGACCAGGTTTAGTCTAGTGGACAGGATTTGTGTTTACAGAAGTAGGTCTCCATGGAGACGCTGCGTCATGTCCTTGCTCTGTTCAGCGGAGGCTTACAGCTGTTCTTTGTCATAAAGTAGTCCCTAGTCTAAAATAGTTCCTGTGATTCCTTCTTGTTACTTTTTATTTTCTCTTCCAGTCGATCTGTTTACTGAGGTCACCAGGCTGAACTAGTATCACTAGTATCACTACTGAGGGAGTTTTAAGGACTTTTTTCTCACAATGCTAGTAGTTACCATTCACTTACAGTGTTTAACGCTAAGCTAATGCTAAAGGAGTCCTGCTGGATCAGGAGAACAGCTGGACTGGTTCTGACTCTGAGGAAAATGACTATAAATCACTTTCTGGTGGAATGTCCCTTTAATAAAAGGTAACAATGTCCTGGGAGTTTTGGCTGCAGTTGGTAGCAAGAAGGTTGCAGGTTTGAATCCCAGCTGTAGTCTTTCTGTGTGGAGTTAACATGTTGTCCCCGTGCGTGGGTGTCCCCCACAGGTCAAACGTCCTCTAAACGAATCAACATCACAGCAGGAATGTTCATGTTGCAGTTTGGTTGATCTGCTGTGAGGGTTCTGTCGTCCATAAAGGGTTTTAGACTTCACACCGTCCTCCATCGGGTCAGAACATCTCCCAGTCCAACACAACAGAGCCCAGCAACACCAGCGACTGACGGGAGGAGGGGGTTCACATCCCTATGGTTAGCATGTAGCTCTAGGCAGAGTGGTCGCCTGGCAACCAGAGGGTTGGCAGTTTGAGCCCAGCTCCCATCGTGTCCTTGGGCCAGACACTTCACCCACCTGGTCTGCTGGTGGTCAGGAGGTGGCGCTGAGTACAGGATGAACTGGGTTTTGATCCCATTTCTAAAAACTTTATGGACAAAAAGAGCGAGGAGCTGTTTGATAGATAGCACACTTTATTTGTATATCTGTGACGCACAACTTTAGAGAAACGAAGCAAAACAAGAAGAACTGAAACTGTAGAAAAACATTTTAGCATTAGCAATGACATCACAGAACATCTTCTTCTGCTGACCAGAGTGATATGTTCTCCTCGCTCCCAGGTAGACAAGAACCCAGAATTCACCTGGCCCCGGTTTCACTTCACCTAACAGACAGGATCAGATAGATCCAAACCTTAAAGCTCAGGTACAGGAAGAGGTCTTCACTGGTAAATAGAATAATAATAAACCCAACAGATAGAAAAGAATCGGGTCCAACAGAAGGGGACGGGGCCTCGGTTGGGTTTTACAAAGCGGTGTCATTTACTTTTCCTGAGGTGGAATTTTGTTTTCGGCAGACGAAGTTCTGCTAAATAAACTAAGACGACCCGGAGACGGGTCTGTAATGGCTTTTCATCCTCCCCACACCAGCAGAGGATCCAAGTGGCTTCACGTGAACTCACAAGAACCAGGTCTGCCTCCCAACCCGGCGGACCCTCAGCTCCCCTAGCCCCACCCCCTCAGCTCCCCTAGCCCCACCCCCTCTGTGAGTCCAGACCCCCTGAACGCGGCGCTACATGATAAGTAATGACATGCTAACGGGACAAACGACATCGTCCACTTCCTGTCTGTACGTAGAGATGAACGAATGGAGTGACCACAAGAGGTGTGTGTGTGTGTGTGTGTGTGTGTGTGTGTGTGTGTGTGTGTGTGTGTGTGTGTGTGTGTGTGTGTGTGAAAGCAGAACTAAAACTTAACATCTGTACATGTAAACATCACACTTTCACTGAGTTGGATCATGAGGGAACATCGGTTTTCCTGTAGGTCCAGAAGCCCGGCAGAGGGACCGATACAATCATGGGTCCAGAACCGAGTCGGGAGACGGCGATGAGACCAGGAGCTGTGTGTCCTGATAGTAAAGAAAGGTTCAGATCCAGTCCCTGGTCTCCTGTCAATTCCTTTAAACACGTGGCCTAGGCAGCATGGGACCAGGTCCACAAGTCTGGTTCTTTGATCTGATCAGATAAACTTACTTCATACTGACACCTGGGACAGGTGGACCAGTCTGACTAAAATACTCTTCACCTACTGCCTTTAATGTCCAGGGCTGTGATTAGGAGGACTAGGGTCAGGACTATGGGTCTAAGGTTAAGGTTAGAGGACTAGGGTCAGGACTATGGGTCTAAAGTTAAGATTAGGAGTACTAGGGTCAGGACTATGGGTCTAAGGTTAGGATTAGAGGACTAGGGTCAGGACTATGGGTCTAAAGTTAAGATTAGAGGACTAGGGTCAGGACTATGGGTCTAAAGTTAAGATTAGAGGACTAGGGTCAGGACTATGGGTCTAAAGTTAAGATTAGAGGATTAGAGGACTAGGGTCAGGACTATGGGTCTAAAGTTAAGATTAGAGGACTAGGGTCAGGACTATGGGTCTAAAGTTAAGATTAGAGGACTAGGGTCAGGACTATGGGTCTAAGGTTAAGATTAGAGGACTAGGGTCAGGACTATGGGTCTAAAGTTAAGATTAGAGGACTAGGGTCAGGACTATGGGTCTAAGGTTAGGATTAGAGGACTATGGTCAGGACTATGGGCCTAAGGTTAGGATTAGAGGACTAGGGTCAGGACTATGGGTCTAAGGTTAAGATTAGAGGACTAGGGTCAGGACTATGGGTCTAAAGTTAAGATTAGAGGACTAGGGTCAGGACTATGGGTCTAAAGTTAAGATTAGAGGACTAGGGTCAGGACTATGGGTCTAAAGTTAAGATTAGAGGACTAGGGTCAGGACTATGGGTCTAAAGTTAAGATTAGGAGTACTAGGGTCAGGACTATGGGTCTAAAATTAAGATTAGAGGACTAGGGTCAGGACTATGGGTCTAAGGTTAAGATTAGGAGTACTAGGGTCAGGACTATGGGTCTAAAGTTAAGATTAGAGGACTAGGGTCAGGACTATGGGTCTAAGGTTAGGATTAGAGGACTAGGGTCAGGACTATGGGTCTAAGGTTAGGATTAGAGGACTAGGGTCAGGACTATGGGTCTAAAGTTAAGATTAGAGGATTAGAGGACTAGGGTCAGGACTATGGGTCTAAAGTTAAGATTAGGAGTACTAGGGTCAGGACTATGGGTCTAAAGTTAAGATTAGAGGACTAGGGTCAGGACTATGGGTCTAAAGTTAAGATTAGAGGACTAGGGTCAGGACTATGGGTCTAAAGTTAAGATTAGGAGTACTAGGGTCAGGACTATGGGTCTAAGGTTAGGATTAGAGGACTAGGGTCTAGGATTAGGGGTCTAGGATTAGGGGACTGGGGTTAGGATTAGGGGACTAGGGTCTAGGATTAGGGGACTAGGGTCAGGACTATGGGTCTAAGGTTAAGATTAGAGGACTAGGGTCAGGACTATGGGTCTAAAGTTAAGATTAGAGGACTAGGGTCAGGACTATGGGTCTAAAGTTAAGATTAGAGGATTAGAGGACTAGGGTCAGGACTATGGGTCTAAGGTTAAGATTAGAGGACTAGGGTCAGGACTATGGGTCTAAAGTTAAGATTAGGAGTACTAGGGTCAGGACTATGGGTCTAAAGTTAAGATAAGAGGACTAGGGTCAGGACTATGGGTCTAAAGTTAAGATTAGGAGGACTAGGGTCAGGACTATGGGTCTAAAGTTAAGATTAGAGGACTAGGGTCAGGACTATGGGTCTAAAGTTAAGATTAGGAGGACTAGGGTCAGGACTATGGGTCTAAAGTTAAGATTAGAGGACTAGGGTCAGGACTATGGGTCTAAGGTTAAGATTAGGAGGACTAGGGTCAGGACTATGGGTCTAAGGTTAGGAGGACTAGGGTGTGGGATGATGGGGTTTGCTGTTAGGATTAGGAGTCTAGGGTCTAGTATTAAGGGTCTAGGATTATCCATCTAGGGTTAGGATTATGCATCTATAATTATGGGTCTAGGGACAGAAATAGTAGTCTGGAGTCTAGGGTCTAGGATTAGGAGTCTAGGATTAGGGCACTAGGGTTAGGATTAGGGGTCTAGGATTAGGGGACTAGGGTCTAGGATTATGGGACTAGGATTATGGGACTAGGATTATGGGTCTAGGATTAGGGGACTAGGGTCTACAATTAGGGGTCTAGGATTAGGGGACTAGGGTAGGGGTCTAGGATTATGGGACTAGGATTATGGGTCTAGGATTAGGGGACTAGGGTTAGGATTAGGGGACTAGGGTCTAGGATTAGGGGACTAGGGTTAGGATTAGGAGACTAGGGTCTAGGATTAGGGGACTAGGGTCTAGGATTAGGGGTCTAGGATTAGGGGACTAGGGTTAGGATTAGGAGACTAGGGTCTAGGATTAGGGGACTAGGGTCTAGGATTAGGGGTCTAGGATTAGGGGACTAGGGTCTAGGATTAGGGGTCTAGGATTAGGGGACTAGGGTTAGGATTAGGAGACTAGGGTCTAGGATTAGGGGACTAGGGTCTAGGATTAGGGGACTAGGGTCTAGGATTAGGGGTCTAGGATTACGGGACTAGGGTTAGGATTACGGGACTAGGGTCTAGGATTTGGGGTCTAGGATTAGGGGACTAGGGTCTAGGATTAGGGGACTAGGGTCTAGGATTAGGAGTCTAGGATTACGGGACTAGGGTCTAGGATTAGGGGACTAGGGTTAGGATTAGGGGACTAGGGTCAGGATTAGTGAGTCTCGGTATAAGAAGGTTGTTTTTGTTTGTTGAATTCTGTCAAAATGTATCATGATTTAAATACTAACATTAGTTTTGTTAGAGATAATCTCCTGATTGAACTAAGTCTCTTTGTTTTCTAGGTAAAGGTTAGGGTTAGGGTTTGAAGCCATGTATGAAAGGCTGGTTCTGTTGTTACTATGCTGCCCTCTAGAGGTCGATGGTGGTAAATAAGTGAACAGGAAGTCAGCAGCTCTTCTCGTTAGCTGCCTGATGACCTGACAGTAGGTATGTTGATAGTAGCTCCACAGTGTGATCACTCATGGAGTCAAGAGTTTATTCAACAGTATCTGATGACACATTGTCACCATCACTAGTCTGTAACGCTGCACTTTGTTGATTGTTGGGCGTAATGTTTGCTAGGTTGGTTAGCGTTTCTTAGCCCCTAGCAGCACACTTCATGTAATGATCTGAGTTACTGGCTGCTGCTTCACTGGGTTATTGCACATTTCGCCTTGTAGAAGCAGGAGCTACATGAGGACTGCCATCACAACCACATTGGTTTGTTTGACAGCTGTGCTGAAAAATAAGTGCCATGGACCAGATGGAGGTGTGTCGAGGGGTTCCAGTGAGATCCAACTGGAAACAAAGGATTGGGATTGGGGGTCTGGGGTCAGGACTGGAGCTCTAAGGTTAGGGTTAAGGAGTCTAGGGTTAGGATTGGGAAGTCTAAAGTTAGGAGCAATAAGATTTCTTTGTCATAACTTTGGGAAATGTCACGTCTGCAGTATTCTCAGTAAACGTAAGTGAACTGTGTTTATAGAGCACCACTCAAGGTGCTTTACACGGTAGATTTCCTTTACACACATCCTGATGTGAGGGGTCTATATGGGGTTGAGTGTCTGTTGTTACTACCAGCCTTCTGACTGTCTATGGCTACAGTGTAGCTCACTGTAATGTAAAGCACTTAGTAGTCCACGGCTCAGGAAACACCGTACCACCCACCAACAGTGTGTTGACCACATTTAGGAGTCCAAACGTTTCGCCTCCAGCCAAGGTGAGACGTTTAGAGAATGACCTGCATATTGATCATCACAAAGTTTGTTGCTTCAGTTTAACAATGTCAGTTTGCAGGAAGTCCAGAATGTTCTGAAGAGATTCGATGGATAATCACTACATTCCTCTTTTGAAAATTAACATTATCAAAAGATCTAATTCCTTTAATCTGGTACCAAGAACATCAGTAGCACCAGGACTGTCTCCTAAAGCTGCTCCAGCAGTGCAATCAGGACTCCAGTAGTCCAGATGTAGTCAGGAACATCAGCAGCTCCATGAGGAGAAGACTCCTGCAGGAGGGCCTGGTGTCAACGGGAGCAGCAAAGAAAACCATCAGGGACAGACTGATGTCCTGCTAGCTGTCTGTAGGACTGGGGGAAGTCATTTCCTCTGATTCTCCTTTCTGAATGGTTGGAGCATCTGAAAATAATTGTTTGGAAAAAAAAAGGTGAGCTCTCTCATCAGTGTTGCGTCCTGCCTAACAGGAAAGCATTCTAAGATGAAGGATATGTTGGTTACATCTGACCTGGACTCAATCACAGTTCAGCCTCAGACCAGCTACGAATAAAGAGCGGGACTCAAACATCCTCCCAGAGGAACTCCTCCATACACCCAACAGCAGTTTGGTGATGAACAAAAGCCACGTTTCCATTATCGGAACTTCAGGGTAAATTCTAGAGGGCGAAACTGACTGGGACAATCAGCTGGCTCGGTCCTCTCAGCTGTTGTGTCTCCATTACAGCTCCACCTTTCCAGAGCTTTTGTAAGACGTCAGCATCGACGTCACTGACAAGCGTAAAGGCGCCAACAGACAAGGAAGTGGAGAATAATAAATAGATCAACGATGGACGAAGAAGTGATGGTTGCGGCGTATTTCTCTGTTTTTATCCACAGTGATGGAGTGATGAACAGAAGGATGAGTATACTTCATGATGAACTAATCCAACCTTGAAGACACGGTCATTTTACAAGCTCCGACAACAACACACAGGTCGTTTATCTCAGCGCCGTCTGCTTTCATTATTTTCCTTCATCCCACAACCAATCAGCACGAGTTAACCACATTTCCTACTCTACGAGTCTATCGGGTCGATCCGAGTACCTGCCTTTGATCAGGGACTCCGTTGGTCCCTGAAATGGTCCTGAAGACGACCCTCTCGAAATGGCCTGCATAATGGAAACAGTCGCGCGCCGCAAAGTTCCGGTAAAATTACCCCGAAGTTCCGACCGTGGAAACGGGCCTAAAGACGTTTCCAACATGATGGAGTGTCAGGTCTGAAAGCTAAAGTCAGAACTAAGTGACTCAGAGACAAAACACCATGTTGGGTCCAGGTCTAGGAACTCCCCAGACCTTCATCCCATTAAGAACTTCTGGTCAATTCTCAAGAGGCAGGTGGACAAACAAAACCCATGAATTCTGACAATCTCCAAGCATTGATGAAGAAGACTCGGCTCCATCAGTCAGGACCTGGACTAGGAGATGATTGACAGCATGTCAGGATAAAGTGCAGAGGTCTAGAAGAAGAGTAAACCATACTCGTACTTCATCGTTCTCTTATCCAGGTCTAAAGGCCAGTTTATACTTCACCGTCTGTGTCCATATGGAGACACACAACGCCACTATCCATCGTCACAAGGGCTGTCCGACAGTCTACTATCCGTCAAACGAGACGGAGAGCGCACGTCTCTGATTGGTCGGCCCAAAAACCCAAGATCATTTCCGGCTTGACGTTGCTTATTTTAAATTTGTCAACAGGTTCCAAACGACAAACCAGCTCATCAAGTGCATTTCACCATCGGTGTCTCTCATGCATGTTGGCTCGTCCTCTGCCTTGTCCTGTTCAGTGGACGGACATTCCACCGCCGTCTCTTCTGCTCTCGTTTCATTCTTTTAACATCGTTTGTTCCTCCAGATCAATCAAAGTTCGCTCTCTGTCAACTGAAGTAAACAAACTGCAACGGACCAGAGACGTCACTGCAGACTTGAAGTTATACGCCCTCTGCTGTCCTGGAGGAGAACTGCTTCACAACACCGACAGGGAAGTAGAAATAAAAAGGCCTCTGTCAATACGTGTGTGAGTATAAACTAGGCTTTAGTCACAAGGGCAGCAGCCACAGTGGGGAGGCCCAGACCATGGTCTCTTCAGGCACCTCCACCGGCTCCTACGATGGGACCCAAGGCATTTTCAGGCCAGTCTAGAAAGGTTCTGGCTCGACCCGGGGGCCTCCTGTTGGTAGAACATGCCTGAAACACCTCCCCAGGAAGGCATCCTGGCCACAAACTCATTTTGGCTGAATGTACTGGTGGTCTCATTCATTCAGTCATTACCCAAAACTCCTGACCATATTTGGCCACTGGCACGGAGATGGACTGGTAAAAAGCTCCGCTCTTTCACCTCTACAGACAGGTTCAGGGTCCATCAGTGGTCCACCTGTCAGCCCTCCACCTTTTCACACATGAAGTAGACCCTGAGATACTTAAAGTCCTCTACTTGAGGTAGGACTTTTGATCTGGTCCCCCAACCGAAGTCATGGCCTCAGATTTGGAGGTGCTGATCCTAACTGTGAATATTGGCTGTTTGCATCAACATTATGGAATTGTCAATTAGAGTATTTGAAACTCATGAAATGCTACAATTCTACCTTAGTAACCAAATCTGAAACACTGAAGCAGAAAACTTTGGGAAGAGCAACACGGGTTGGTCTCTCTGGCCACAGCTGTTGAGACCTGGTCTGGACTCTGAGTTTAGATGTTTCTGTAGATGAAGGGTGACTGGAGTGGAATGGGACCGTTCCACTGAAGCTCCAGGAGACAATCACATCTTAAAGGGTAAAAGCCAAGCTTCCCTCCATTGACAGGAACTGGTTTTGGATCAGAACCACTGTTTGTTTAAAAGCAGCTGAATGCTGCAGAGGAGCAGGTCAGGTCCAGAGTTCACCTCCACATCTGGAATGTACAATACAGGCATCAGGATGAAGGTACAAAATATTCTCTAAAAACTTCACCACAATACAAAATATATCAAAAGAATCAGAACATTTGAAACAATGAAAATAAGATCATATCAAACTAGAAGTGTTGTCTGGGAGTCCCTGCAGCTGGGAGGAGGTTCCTGTTATGGCTGTAGAACAAATGGGATCTCTTCTCTAAAGATTGTCATCGACTAGTTTGAGTCTTGTTTTCTACGAGCTGGTGTTTCAGTCCGATCCTCTGCTGTAGACCAGCTGTGTGACGTGTCCAGATGTGGCTCTCAGGACACCAACAGAAACAGCAGCTGATCCAGGACCTCTTGTCCTGGGTCTGCTGCCCCCAGCTCAGCGTCAGACCTTCCAACTCGACCACCGAGCTTCAGATAGATAAATAAACCCAAAGAGGTAGAGGGGCCTCAACCCTGGTCTGGAATCCTTAGGGGTTTGGAACCCTAAGGAGTCTAGAACCCTTAGGAGTCTGGGACCCTTAGGAGTCTGGGACCCTTAGGAGTCTGGGACCCTTAGGAGTCTGGGACCCTTAGGAGTCTGGAACCCTTAGGGGTCTGGAACCCTTAGGAGTCTGAAACCCTTAGGAATATGGAACCCTTAGGGGTCTGGAACCCTTAGGAATCTGGAACCCTTGGGAATCTGGAACCCTTAGGAATCTGGAACCCTTAGGAGTCTGGAACCCTTAGGAATCTGGAACCCTTAGGAGTCTGGAACCCTTAGGAATCTGGAACCCTTGGGAATCTGGAACCCTTAGGAATCTGGAACCCTTGGGAATCTGGAACCCTTAGGAATCTGGAACCCTTAGGAGTCTGGAACCCTTAGGGGTCTGGAACCCTTAGGAGTCTGGAACCCTTAGGAGTCAGGGACCCTTAGGAATCTGGAACCCTTAGGGGTCTGGAACCATTAGGGGTCTGGAACCGTTAGGATTCTGGGACCCTTAGGAGTCTGGAACCCTTAGGGGTCTGGAACCGTTAGGGGTCTGGAACCGTTAGGAGTCTGGAACCCTTAGGAATCTGGGACCCTTAGGAGTCTGGAACCCTTAGGAATCTGGGACCCTTAGGAGTCTGGAACCCTTAGGGGTCTGGAACCGTTAGGGGTCTGGAACCGTTAGGAGTCTGGAACCCTTAGGAGTCTGGAACCCTTAGGGGTCTGGAACCCTTAGGGGTCTGGAACCGTTAGGGGTCTGGGACCCTGCGTTGGCCCACTGGGCGCTGCCCGGTACACCAGATCCCGGTCCAGGCCTGGTCTCACTGACTCCGGTCCAGGCTGGTCTGATTGGTAGTTTTTGACGTGACCCTGATAGAAGGGCTCCTCCAGAGGTCCCGACCCGTTTCACATAAAACCACAATGTGACCTAATGACTTCCGTAGGCGGTCACACACTCAAAGGTTGTACAGGTGTGGGCAGACTGCCAGGTGGAGCCTCAGGATCAGCATTCTAGTCCTCTGCTGCCCCCTGGTGGAGGCTAGGACCTAAAGGTGGACCATTCTCTCTTTATTATTCTCATATTATCCTGTCATCAGAGCTGTTATGTCACATTTCAGGTTTAAAGGTGAGCGATTAGAAACATCTCTCATCTAGAAGGAAGTCCCACCCACAGCTGAATCCGACCAATCATCATCAAAAACACGCCGTCCAGCTGTGATCCTCTCCTGCTCTGGTGTCATGGAGACGAGTCCTGACACGCCTCATCCTGGTCAGAGTCGTAGCAAGATGGCACCCGTCTCCAGCCACCTGGACAGGTCGCCAGTCCATTCCGAGGACAAACGAGACAAACAGTCAGGACTCAGGCTAGGTCACTTCATAGTGAGGCGGCCATTTTGTAGTGGTGTTTCAATCTTACTGTTCCCTCTCTAGTTCCCTAGAAACCTGGTCTGATAACAGCAGTGAACATACATTGGTGGAAATGGACCATGATGCATTGCTCCCTGAGAGCATGCTAATGCTAGCTGATGTTCTGACTGGTTCTAGACCAGGAGTGTCTCCTGCTCTGAGCTTCCAACCATCGACGTTCAGACTACCAGGGCCAACATGAAGACTACAGCGCCCCCTGCTGGGGACACACCCTTAGCAGGAGGCTACATCCATCCAGCACGCTGCCTTCAGGGGCTGTTGGAAATGTGCAACACGGGGCTGTTCCTCCCCTTTATGCAGATAGAGAGCGTGATGAAGTGAACACAGCTTCACACCGAGGGACGTTTTACATTCACCAGAGAGCCTAACGTACAGAGTTCTGGCCATTTTGAGGAGATCGAGCTACGCGGAGAGAACCCACGCATGCATAAGGAGAACACTCAGCAGAGAAAGGCCACATCTGGGAGTCAAACCTGCAACCCTCTGGCTGCCTTCAGCTGCGCCACCGTGCAGCAGAACAGCGTCTCTAATCAGCCTCTTCACACAGTCCAGAGAAACGTTCTGATCTTCACCTAACAAGTGTTCAGAGAAGATCCTCTGGCTTCTGGTGAGAACTGGAGACCTGCTGAGTCCCTCGGACCCCAGAACCAGGAGTCTTTCTGCAGCAGCCTAATGACCTGATTCGTTTCTGACTGCAACAACTTCTCAGCTCACCTCGACTTGTCAAGTTGGTCATTTGATGATCTTCATCAGATTTAAAGGTTTAAAAACCAAATCAGACACTGGGTCTGACCCAGAGGACCAGCAGCCTGCTGACCATAGGATGCTATGATTATCTAATGCGTTTCAAAGATCCCATCATGCTCTGCTCTCCCTCAGAGTTAAATCTCTGAGCAGATTACAGTGAACAACCATTAAAGTGAGCAGACACACAGTAGATGTAGCAGTGAGCTCCAGGTCTGGACCAGGTGTTAGCTAGCTAACCCTGAACGTCTAGCGGTTTGGATTCCTCCAGGTTTCATTAAAGAGGTCAAGCGACTACAACCTGACGACTGCTCAGAGCGCTGCCATGTTGGAGACGCAGAGATGATCTGGGACTGGAAGCTAACAGATGCTAACTGAGCTAATGCTTCAGCCTCTTCTAACGTTTATTTAAACCAATCAGCAGTCACGTTTAGCTGTAGAGGGCGCTATTCTGGTTGTGGGGGCGGAGCCTATAGGATAAGCTGCAGAGGGACTGGTCACTGAACCAGCTTCATCCTGAGGCGGACGCAGGACGTCTTTATGGGACACGATGTTCCTGGGTCTGACCCTAACCTCCTTTAAAGGACACCATGATGGGATGGCCAAAGATAGCACAAACCACTAACCATAACCTCAAACCTGGACTTAGTCCTGACTGTAAACGTATCCCTTACCTTAATCCTGGACTTAGTCCTGACTGTAAACGTATCCCTTACCTTAATCCTGGACTTAGTCCTGACTGTAAACGTATCCCTTACCTTAATCCTGGACTTAAGGGAAGGGATTCAGGTATTCCTGTGTTCTTAGGTTCTCCGGTTTAGAACCAATCTACTGTATGTAGTCTATGTGAAGGTCTGCACTGCTAGGGGAGTCTCTCTCTCTCTCTTTCTCTCTCTCTCTCTCTCTCTCTCTCTCTCTCTCTCTCTCTCTCTCTCTCTCTCTCTCTCTCTCTCTCTCTCTCTTCTCTCTCTCTCTCTCTCTTCTCTTTCTTCTCTCTCTCTTTCTCTCTCTCCCTCCCTCCCTCCCTCCCTCCCTCCAGGACCTGGGCTTTGAAGTTTGAATTCCTAATTATGAACATGGTCATTAGGATCCTCACATCTACAAACCAGACACTGTGGAGTGGTTTGGCATTAGCCCATTGCTAAGTGCATCACCCTGAGCGTTGCCCCACACGTTGCCCCACTCGTTGCCCCACACGTTGCCCAGCAGCACACCGTCTCAGTGGGCCACATCCAGTGGAGACAGCCTTCCAAACACAGGTCTTGACTTGTCGTTTCATCAAACTACTTGGATTAATATAAATTAACTCTGGTCTTTCCACACGTTACTTCCACATCAGACCTTCTCCTGCTTTCCAAACTGAGAGCACTCTGATTGGCCGACAGCGAGGAGGACGGACTTCTACTCCGTGATTCACTGATCCCACTAAAACAGGACAACAGCAGAGTTAAGCTAACCTTGCTAGAATTCAAATGAGAACTTTAGTACCACTCTACAGTTGAGTCCAGGACTAGTAACGAGTCCCTCAGCCCAAACCCGGAGCTTCCAGATTCACCTCAAACTGGAACAGTTGTGCATTTTACTGTATGGCTAATCAGAGACCAGAAGGTCATATGGTCTGAGGAGGTCCTGTTAGGTGGATGTTCTGCACCAACCAGCCAGGCTGTTGATTTGTCTCATGAACAGGGTTTAGGTACTGACGGGGGACACAACTCATCCCTCCCTGAGTCCACCAGAGGACGGGAACTTTGGAAGAGGTATAAAAAAACAAGATGAAAAAAAAGATTCACAGTAGAAAGTCACAAATAAAACCTAAAGTTCCCCCTGTGAGGGAAAAGGAGAGCCAGCAGCTCATGAGAGAGCAGAACGCTCAGTCGGTGTTGGGTCGCTGCCATTAGTCCTGGTGAAGCAGCAAAGCGTTAGTCAGGTGGTGGTTGGTTGGTCAGTTGGCAGCTAGCGAACACCCAGCTATGTTGAGGTTTTAGGTCTATGGCTGAAGGTCCAGCTTTTCAATAGCAGCAAAAACATGAAAGTTCATCATTATTATCAAAGTCATAATAAATAACGAGATTAATGATCAGGTTTAAATAGACAAACGTTTAAAGACTGAATGGTTTCCTCATGTTCTGAAACCTGGGCCGGACCCAGAGGAGATGTTTAGGTCCACAGAGGAGGACTAGGTCCAAAAGACATGAGACAAAGACGGGGGGGGGGGGCACTGAAGTGGATGGAGGTTGGAGGTACAGCCTCATTTATAAAGAGTAGTAGATAAACCCCGCCTCCTTCCCACACACACACACACACACACACACACACACACACACACACACACACACACACACACACACACAGAGTTCTCTTCTCCACCTCTCAGAGAAAACAATCTCCTGACAACTTCAGTTCTGATTCTTCAAGTTTTGGAGGTCCGTTGGTTCTTTACAGCAGCACAAACGACCGGCTCCGGTTTGTGTTCCAACAGTCGCTCTTCTCCCCTTAGACCAGGAGACAAGTGTCCGCTGAGCCCCGGAGCGTGGGACAGACATGAGGTGAACATGGCGTTGGCAGGTCTGATCTGAGGTAACTCATGGAGGTCAAAATGGCGTTTTGGATGCATAAGTAGCTCCCTGGGTCAAAGGGCGAGGGTCAGAGAGGATAAGGGCGAGGTCTAAGTTGAGAGGAAAGTGCTGAAAGACACTGAGAGCAAATGTACAAGCAAACTCAAAAACCAGGAATCAAAAGGTTGAAGACTCTCCCAGATGTTTGTTTTTCCAGTTTGACTTGTTCTGGGACCAAAACCTCCATTGAGCTTGGCCAGCGACTTATTGTAGATCATTGGAGCTTCTAGTCCTTTGGGAAAAACTAAAGTACACAAATCCCAAAGTTTCACTGGAAAACTCACAAACAGCTCAATCAACCAACTGGGTTCCTCCTCCTGCTTCTCTCCTCTTCACTCAGCTGATTGTGAGACACTTTCACAAAGAAGCAACATTCCTCAGAAATCCAAACGCTGTGCCGCTCCTCCCCTCGGAGCAGGTCTCTGGGACGAAGAGCGACGACTTCAGGCTTCCTGGAAACGTTTCTGGAAACAGAAGATTCCAACTCTTCATTCCAAAGAGCAGTTTGAGTTTCAGCAGAGAGGACAGACAGGAAACCCCAATCAAAGAAGGAGGAGCTGCATTCACACACACACACACACACACACACACACACACACACACACACACAGCTCAGTTCTGCTGTAGGATCAGGTTTTCCAGCTCGTCGGCCGAGCGGAGCAGGAAGGCTGCTGACTCTCTGTAACCTGCGATCAGCTGACGCACAGCCGTGACCTCTGGTTGGCTGAGCTGCGCAGCTGCCCCGCCCCCTCCACTACTCCCACCGCCTCGCCCGCTCAAGTTGATGGAGGTGGAGGAGGAAGAGTTTCCTATGTTGTTGAGAGACTTCATGCTGAGGTCTGTGGGACCTGAAAACAGAAAAGAGAAACAGAAGATGGAAGAACGGACCATAGATGGATAAGAGGTGTGAAAGTATAGAGGGATGAAAGAAAGTGAAGAAATAGATGATGGGATAAGTCAGAGTGCTTCACTAAGAATGACTTCCTCCATAAAGAACATTAAGAAACTTTGTGGGAAATCTCAATTAAAAATATAGTTTGTACTCAGATTAAACCCGACTCATGAGCTTCATCATTCATACAGAGACCTTAAACCAACTACAGAAGAATCTCCAAACGATGTCCCACAAATGTCCTGCAGTTGTGTTAGAGTCTCCAAAACCAACTGCTGCTCTTCACATTCAATAAAATATTTAAACTGAGTCCAATCTACAATGTTCAGGACCCGTGAGACAACGGGGGTTCTACATGGAGTTCTGACTCTTACAAACGTTAGCATCCTCACAACGTTAGCATCCTCACAACAATAGCGTCCTCACAACGTTAGCATCCTCACAACAATAGCGTCCTCACAACGTTAGCATCCTCACAACAATAGCGTCCTCACAACGTTAGCATCCTCACAACGTTAGCATCCTCACAACAATAGCGTCCTCACAACGTTAGCATCTGTTGGCGCAGCCATGCTGATTAAGGTTTAGAGACCGGCAAACGGAGGGAAAACTTGACACACAGTCATCACTGTTTGGTCTGCTTGCAACAATTCTGTGAATGAGCAGCAGCCTTTTATTGTGATTGTGCACAGGTGTGTAGCTCCGCCCACACCCAAAAGTAGGTCACAGGATCAATTCATGAACATAGTTAACAGCATCCTCACAACGTTAGCATCCTCACAAGTCTTTTTTACTCCCTTCATCTGAGACCCTGAAGATCCACCAACATCTCACGAACGGAGAGGAGACGAGAGATGGGCGGGGCTTAGAGAAGCTCTGCTCCCCAACAGCCCCGCCCATCTGAAAAGTAAAGTTTAGCTTCAGGAGGTTGGATGAAGAACAACAGCTGACCTTAAAGTAAGGGTCAGAGCTTTGACCTTTGACCTGTTATTGAGACGTAAAGGAAATGATTCAGAGTGGAGAGAGAGGGATGGATATGGACCTTTAAGGGATTCAAAGCAATGTCAATGTATTTGAGTAAGATTAAAACGATAGAAAAAAGTGAAATATTCAAATGTTTTAAAGAATTTGACTTGGTTATGTTTATTAAAATGTTGCCTTATAATGTTTTTTAACAATACAAAAAGTTATTTTATGCATTATTTCTAAATGACACTGTCTAATCTCTGTGGCTGTGAGGAAGTTCAACCTGCTGATTTTGTCCCCGGTTGACAACTCTGACTATGCTGTTGGTTTAGATGTCCATGTCCACCTCTACCTCCATTCTGCTCACTCACTGCTCTTCAGACCTACCGTTAGAAGCAGAACCAGTTGTCAGGGAAATGGGATGCTGAATGGCAGCACCCAGGCCCAGGTATCCACGGTAACCGTAGCCGAGGCCGGTTCCATTGACGTATAGCTGTGTGTCCTGGGAGGAGAAGGCCGATGCAGCCAGGGAGAAGGCAGAATGAGCGAGGGACACCGGCTCCCTGGGAGCACCACCACCGCTGGAGGACTTCTCCAGACTCACCTGCTCATCCTGGTAGAGGAAGAGTCCATAAAAAACATGGAGGAAGCAGGAAGAACAAAACACTGCTAATGCTACAGAAACAACGTCAGCTGTTAGTCTTCTAGAGACGGGTACATGATGAAAGACAGGACAACTGGATTTCATGTAAAAAGTCTGTTTCTACAGGAAACAAGTCAAAACATGTAGTCTCTAGGAGGGAAGACCTGGTGGTGAGACAGGTAGACAGACAGACAGGTAGAGAGACAGACAGGTAGACAGACAGACAGGTAGACAGAGAGACAGACAGGTAGAGAGACAGACAGACAGACAGAATGACAGGTAGAGAGACAGACAGGTAGACAGACAGGCAGGTAGAGAGACAGACAGACAGACAGACAGACAGACAGGCAGACAGACAGGTAGAGAGACAGACAGACAGGTAGAGAGACAGACAGACAGACAGACAGACAGGCAGGCAGACAGACAGGTAGAGAGACAGACAGACAGACAGACAGACAGGCAGGCTGGTAGACAGAAGTAGATTACATTGTAGGTTTCAAGGCGCATCCTCTTGGCGGCGTTGCGTGATTCGCTCTCACAGGCAGCAGCCAGGATGTTCTCGGCCATGGCGGAGGTCAGATGAGGAGGAGTGGGACGGGTCTGCAGCAGAAACAGTTCAGGTTAAACGTGTTCACTGACACCTTCTGACACCAAGTCTCATACCCAGGATTTCCTCATTTGTTAGAACATAAAAAGAATGAGGTTTCTGCAGCATCATTCTGAAGCATTGACATTTAAGACATGACATCCTGAATTAGCCTGGAGTCATCTGAGAGGAAACTGTTCAGCTTCAAACAGCAGCCATCTTGAAGTTCCCAGGTTCTACCAGGTACATTACTGATAAATTGTAGCTGTCTGTTGCTGCTTAACAAGCTGAAACTGGCTTTGAATCACTCTCCTCCCAAACCCCCCCCCCCCCCCCCCCCCCCCCCAGATAGCATTCTAACCTTAGAGGTTAGCTAACAGGTAATATAGTGTTCTAACTGTAGAGGTTAGCTAACAGGTAATATAGAGTTCTAACTGTAGAGGTTAGCTAACAGGTAATATAGTGTTCTAACTGTAGAGGTTAACTAACAGGTATTATAGAGTTCTAACTGTAGAGGTTAGCTAACAGGTAATATAGAGTTCTAACTGTAGAGGTTAGCTAACAGGTAATATAGTGTTCTAACTGTAGAGGTTAGCTAACAGGTATTATAGAGTTCTAACTGTAGAGGTTAACTAACAGGTAATATAGAGTTCTAAGTGTAGAGGTTAGCTAACAGGTAATATAATGTTCTAACTGTAGAAGTTAGCTAACAGGTAATATAGTGTTCTAACTGTAGAGGTTAACTAATGTTCTAACACATCAGTATAACATTTTTTAACAAAAGCTGTTTTAAACACTTGAAAATTGGTTGATCATTTGTCACTGATCTTCATCAGTGTCTTTCCTGATCTGACTAGCTGGGAGTATTGCTCTGGTCAGAGGACCAGTTCTTGTTTCTAGAAACTCCACCCTCCTTTGATTTCAGTCAGTGGTTTCTGTGGTCCTTATGGTAGATAAAGACCAACATGGTTCCTCCCTACCAGCTGTTATTTGTTCCTAGTGTTAGATCAGTATTGTTACTACAGTGTTCACCACTAGGGGGAAGCAGAAACTTTCTGGTAACTCTTACTGTTACCACAGTAACCATCAGTTTGTACAGTCTGTGGCTCACACCTGTGCTGAAACAGTTTAGACAGAAAGGAAAGTTATTGTTAAGATAACATGAAATAATAATAATAATAATAATAATAATAATAATAATAATAATAATAATAATAATAATAGAGCTCATTCCTCTTAACATTACTAATCATATAGCAGTAGAAAGTCAACTGAGACTATTGCTTCTTTCAATAGTTTGGTTTGTTTTATTGTGTAAATAAAGTATTTTTATAAACTCTACTCTGTCTCCTTGTTAAATGATTCTGATTCTCTGGCTGCTCAAAACAATCTAGTTTTAGTACCAAGAAGATATTTAAACCAAACCAGATTCATATTCATAAACTAATGAATATTAATCTGGTTTGATAACTCTGACATATTATTGACCAAATTCTTATGGACTGACACCACAACTGTTTCTGTATGTGGACTTTGTTACAGCGGTGTGTGTGTGTGTGTGTGTGTGTGTGCTGGGACGGGCTACTTGCCCGTGTTACCACACCACCATCACGGAGCGTCTGGACATTTTTAACTTTCTTACAGGAAGTGCACATTTAAATGAGCAGCTCAGTTCATGGGTTTGATGCCAGACGGGTCCACAGGTACCACCACCAGTCCAGATGCCATGGCCTGGTGAAGACAGAAGGCTGTAATTTGGGGGGTGCAGGGGGGACATGCCCCCTGCCCTTTACAGGAAGTTTTGAGCCCTGTAGTTTTTACTGTCTAAAACAATGTTCCACAATATTAAATGGATACAGGCTGTTGTTTTTAGGTGTCACCAGTTCTTTAAGTGCTTTAACCAGTGGCGGTCCATCAGGGCCTTCAAGGCCTTCTCTGCTGGCCTAAACTTACTCACAAAAGTAAACGTATTTTTCTTTTGGTTAATATTATTTAATAAAGTGTTCTTCCTGGTCTGTTCTCTTTATATCATATTATATCCACTTGGTTGCGTCACTTCCGGTGTTAAGAAACCAAGGTAGGGTGTTGTCCAATCGGATTTCAGCTAGCTTGTGTTGTCAGGCAGATTGAAGTCTGTCACTAGGGGGCTCTACGCCCAAGTGCTTCTCTCTGGGCCTTCAGAACCAACACAGCAGGCCGTGGTCCGCTTTCAGTGAAGAGACGCTCAGTGGCGATAGCCAATCAGCTCTCGAGTCTGCGTGGCCGAGACCTTCCAGCATACCTCACGTTGTGTTGACATGAACGTGTCCTGTGATTGGATAAAGACTCGTTTTGGCCCAAAGGCGGCGATATCTGAACTAAACTCGCTAAGTAGCTACCGACACCCAGGATGGCCGAAGGAGGAGAAGGGATCCTGTCCCAGCAGGAAAAACTGTTGATCCATCGATTTCAGAAAAGGAACTCTGAACATTACCGTGGAAACATAAGACTATACAGCTGGAAACGCCTGCTGCTTGCTACTGATGGATCTGGTGTTTGGAGCTATGATGTGGAGGTGGTTCGTGTTTTATTTCATTAGTTATCACCTGTAGCATGTCACTGAGCTGAATGTACAGCAGCACCCCTAGTGGTCACAGGCTGCGCGTGGTACCGTGACGTATCAGACCCAGATCCGGTTCGGTATGTGTGGTTCTGTATGGGTCCTGGAGCCGTGGCGTCAGACTGATGGGATTATGAGGTTAGTAGTTGAGGTTGGACTGAGGAGGAAATCACTGCTGGCTCAGAGGCCCGCCACTAAAATATGGGTGATATTTTTATTTAGATCCATCGATCTACAGATCAATCGTTTTATTGTACAGAAATGACAAAGAACTAATCCAGTCCTAAATCAAATCCTCATGAACCTGATTCTTCATCACTCAGTTCCACTCTGTGGTCTCTACAAACTGGGCCGGCCCTCCTTCAGACTGGAGACTCCATCACTGGTTTCTATTGGTCTACAAGACGATTCAGGACAAGACACGTCTCTGCCTGTCCCAAAATAAACATCAGACCAGGTCTAGTGAAGATGTTCAGCTCATCGTCTCCACACCTCTACTGTCTTCAGCTCTGCAGCAGCATGAGACTGGAACCCCTTCCTAAACTAGCTCTGACACCTGGTACTACCCTGGTACTAACCTGGTACTACCCTGGTACTAACCTGGTACTAACCTGGTACTACCCTGGTACTACCCTGGTACTAACCTGGTACTACCCTGGTACTAACCTGGTACTACCCTGGTACTCCCTTTAGACCAGGTTAGAGTGAACAGTGATGCTGTTCACTAAGGGACACAGCAGGAAGC
>SSNR01000461.1:6847-17709 GCA_006937965.1 Callopanchax toddi
ATATATATATATATATATATATATATATATATATATATATATATATATTGTTGTTGTTATTGTTTTTTTATCATTTTAATTTTATTTGAATGAAATAAATTTTAATTAAAAAAATAATAATAAAGCACTAAGGAAGCAAAACTAGAAAGATAAAACTAACTTCAGATTAGACATTGAGTTTTTGGACTAGTAGTAGGCTGTTAGCTGGCAGACAAAGATCGCACTGCACCTTCATATTTCGCTCAACCCGTTCCTTTTTTAGAATGAAAGTTAGCTTGAATTTCCAGGACATGAATGCATTTATTCCTCCACTGCTGGCAGGTTGATTCAGCTGCGGTTCTGACTCCAACCACTCCATCTCTTGGTCTGAATCCATATGAGGCTAGCTGCTACCTGTTGCTACCGTGCTACGCCGGCTGGTCGGTCGTGTTTTGGTAGGGTTGCTATGGTAACAGAGGCACATTGTTTAGGGACATTATGGGATAGATAACCTACACAACACGGAGACACACTGCCCAAAATTAACCTATTCATTTTCGGGAGGAAAGTGGAAAACACAAGTATTCCAATGGTATTACAAAAGTAACTGTATTCTGAATACCATGTTTAAAAATAGTCACTGTAACGGAATACATTTCGTCAAAATCAGTATTCTAAATAAAGAACGGCGGTACATGTATTCTGTTACTCCCCAAAACTGCTCCTGGGTGGGTCTGAAAAGACCTCTGCCCCGGTGTGGCCAGCTGCTGGCGGGGACTGTGGGCCTGTCGCTGTGGCCTCCTGAGGCTCTGGCTCAGCACCTGCTGGGTGGCCTCTACGTATGGTTTGATCCTCTGGATCGGGGGGCTGATCCTGCAGTGGTCTTCCTGGGTGGCCGCTGGATGTCTGGGTCTCGGATCCCCTCTACGGGTCTTGTGGGGCAGGTCGGTGGACGCTCCGATGAAAAAACCTTATACGTACATACAGTGTACACGCTAGTATGGACTCAGGTGTTCTCAGACACATGAACTTTTCAGGTATACTGTTATGGTTGTATACAGTGTGTTGTAGCATTACCAAATACGCTATAACCTCTGACCTTCGACCCCTTGACCATCACACAAACAATAATCATCTCTTTCCCAATAACTTGGATTACAATGACTCTTTTACTATGTTTTAACCTGAATCAACATTCCCAGGTATCCAGATCGTTTTTCTGGAAGACACCACAGGACTCTTTAGTAATAATAAACTCAAAGACTCCTGATGTCTCCTTCTAAACAACACTACTCTTAATTAAACTGTTCAGAAATGTCTTAATGTGATTAATGCATTTTCTCCCACAGTATTATGAATGTTTGATCCAGCTTCAGTAGTATTTCATATTTCTACATTGCTAAAGGTTAAAATCAATATTATTACTTGAATATTCATTCTCTAAGGTAATATCACTTTAAAGGCTTGAGTCATGTGACTTTGATAGAAACCCTTCCATTGGCCCACGTCACCTCCAGTTCTTTTTAAGCTCTCCACTTCCCGTGACACGTCAGTGTCTCTCGGCATCACTCGGAGACAAGACTGGTTTCACTGTAACCACTACCAGTGAACCTCGGTTGCCGGCCGCGCCTGTACGGATACCACAGCCCCGTTTTCGGCCGATGTCCGCTCTTTTCCCCTGAGGCACAGACACCCCATGCCTGCCTCTCTCCACGACATGGGAAAAGAAGCCTCAGCTATGTTGGGTCCAGATGCTAACCACCGACAGAGATGGTCTTTCTGACTGCCGCACCCTCGGACGGGGACCGGGCGCCTGCCGGCGGCTACCACTGCCCCCGACGGCCCAGACGGATCGAGGGAGGACCCTGCCACCTCCGTATCGGTTCTCGACTTCCATCCGGGACCGATCCATGGGAACGCCAGCTAAGTAAACCCTCTCTAGTAACACTAAAGGCTTGTTGATAAGCTCTACCCTCCATGTAGCTTAACACCAAAGTAACTCCCTTTAAGATAAAATGCCCCTAGTCTTAACATCACAGACTCAGGTCATTAAAACTTATATTAAGATCAACTTAGAACACTTAACATCATGTTGAAAAAAGCTTAAACACTGCTACCTCTGCTAATCTGTTTGTAACTGTTCGTCCGTCTTTTATATAATAAATTCTGTAAAGTCTTTATTCCTGACTCAGATTCCATTCGTCAATATCAAGGTACGTAATCTACTCACTGTAATCTCTCTCAATAGAGCCTAGAAAAATTCCTGTAAGCACTAGGAAGTGAAGGTATCAAAGCAAACAGCTTCGTGTAAAACCAACAAAGCTAACTAGTGACCTTACAGAAGGATGCAGCAAAACTAAAGAGTTTTTAACGCTACAGTGTGAACATTACTTTGACCAACATCAGGATCCATTCCTGGACATGGACGTTCACATTCCTTTAGCTTTCATTTGTTTTTTGATCATATGCACCATATAAGTGCAGAAGGTCTGTGGATGCCAAGGCCTGGCCTCAGCCTAATGATGTTGGACATATTTTTAAAAAAGATGAGCTGAAAACCTGCAATGTGGCCAAATATGGATACAGTTCTCTGATGTTGAACACCACGGGTATTAAAAACAGTCCTCACATGGTGTGAGATCCTCATACCAGGGTCATGTCTAGATTCGTGGATATGCAGATGGAGGTTGACACAGTTGGCTAACGACTAGAAATACCTGCAGTTTCTAAACATACTTTTAAACTAAAGTCCTTCAAAAGCATTCATTCCTGCATTAATAGGACCCTCAAGAATGTGCCAACCTTAGAACTGTCTTCATGTGATTCATCTTGATAGCGCGCTGACATCTCCTTAAGCCTGAAGCTACCTTAACTCACTTCATATGTTCACTTCCAGCTCACACTACCTACTGAGCTACATGCTGCCCAAAGATGAATAAAAATTAAGTAAGAAATTCATAAAAAGTCTCTGTGTAGCATCAAATCAGTAGTCATTAACGTAGGCTAAAAGGTCAGAGGTCACATCCATAAAAGCTACAGTATGTTACATGAAGAACTCACTCTTGTTTATATCTCTAAGGGCAGTATTTATCCAGTGTCTCAAATTCTCTTCAGAACGACTTCACATTCTGTAAACTGTTTTTACAGGGGTCCTTCCTCCGAGGACAGAAGTGTGTTGTGATATTTTTAAATCTCGGAGGAAAAAAGACTTGTTGTTTTAAAAGTTTTACTGCTGAGAACATGTCGAGCTACAAAATTCTCCTTGTGATTTTGCAGTGTCAGGTCCTACGTGAGCCGTCTCGTTCCCACAATGCATCACTGCCTCACTCAGAACAGTGAGAGAAACATGAGGAGATGGGATCTTCCCAGCATCACCCCTGTTCCCACATGTCTCTGACATAATGTTATTTTAGTCACTATTCGAGTAGAGCCTTTAAATAGTGCAGCGTTGACTCTCAGAGTTCAGTAGCCCAGTTTTGGTCATAAAATATGTTTATCATTCAGAGAAAGGAAAAGACAATATTGGCCCCTCAGGACCTGATGGATCACACAGAAAAACTGACGAGACTTTCACTGACTGACTGACTGACTGCATATTTGTTTGGCTGACTGACTGTTTGTTTGACTGACTGTTTGTTTGACAGACTGACTGACTGTTTGGCTGACTGACTGTTTGTTTGTTTGACTGTTTGACCGACTACCTGACTGTTTGGCTGACTGACTAACTGACTGTTTGTTTGACTGACTGTATGTTTGACTGACTGTTTGTTTGACTGACTGTTTGTTTGACTGACTGTCTGTTTGGCTGACTGACTGTTTGACTGACTGTTTGTTTGACTGACTGACTGACTGTTTGTTTGACTGACTGACTGTTTGACTGACTGTCTGTTTGACTGACTGACTGTTTGTTTGACTGACTGACTGACTGACTGTTTGTTTGACTGACTGACTGACTGTTTGTTTGACTGACTGACTGTTTGACTGACTGTCTGTTTGACTGACTGACTGTTTGTTTGACTGTTTGACTGTTTGTTTGTCTGACTGACTGTTTGACTGACTGTCTGTTTGACTGACTGACTGTTTGTTTGACTGTTTGACCGACTACCTGACTGTTTGGCTGACTGACTGACTGACTGTTTGTTTGACTGACTGACTGTTTGTTTGACTGACTGACTGTTTGTTTGACTGACTGACTGTTTGTTTGACTGTTTGTTTGACTGACTGACTGTTTGTTTGACTGACTGACTGACTGATTGACTGACTGTTTGTTTAACTGACTGACTGACTGACTGTTTGTTTGACTGACTGTTTGTTTGACTGACTGTTTGACTGACTGTTTGTTTGTTTGACTGTTTGTTTGACTGACTGACTGTTTGTTTGACTGACTGACTGACTGACTGACTGTTTGACTGACTGACTGACTAAAGGCCAGATGACCACCACCATCAAGCTAAAGACCAGCTGGAAAGTGTAGACCACTCTAGAAAGAGCTCTATAAATACATTTAGGAGTTAACAGTATCTGGTCTGTTAAACAGTGAGTCATTTATATTTACATATTTAACCATATTGACTCAGAAAAAGTGCATTAAGCTAGCTAATAGGTCTCTGTTCAGTGGCGGTCAGCGTGGTTTTGGATGTTATAATCCTCCACGGTACGTCACAGAGAAATGTATACTCATGCACGTTGTTGCTACTTTGTAAAGTCTGATAATGATCAGAGTCCCAGACTGGGTTTTAGACTTAGACTCTATGGGGGCGGTCTTTGCGCTGTCACCATGTTGGGTTTCATATAACGTGGGATGGAAGTGCTCGTAGTAAACAGACAAACAGACGGGCGATTTCTGCTTCTGCTCTTGACGCCAGAAGCTCCCGGATCTCGGTGTCGCTCCAGTTTGCCGTCTCCGCTGAGTGTTTACAAATGCAGCTGCAACTCTCATGTTTACCTAATTTTTAAATACTCTTTCTAGTCGGGGGTCGGCTCACCTTTGTCACATTATTAGTGACGCCTCCCTCTGTTATGCCAAGGCGTAATCTTCATTCACAAGTCCGGCGTTGCGGTAACATTGCTACCAAATGTGGCGGCTCAAATGCTGCATCGCCATGCCGCCACAGTGTTTTCATTAGACACACAGCGGTGGCAGTATTACGCTGAATTACCGGCACGGTGTATCTTATGAAAGCGGCTTAACATGCATGTTTTAGAAAACCAGAATATCCAGACAAAACACACTCACGATGAGAGCATGAAACACTGGATGACCCAGCAGGGTTTTGAACCTGAGACCTTCCTGATGTGAGGTGAGGTGACACCGCAAATATTTGTTCCACTCTATCACACTGGTCTATTTGAAAACAACAACAACAAAGAAACAAAATGCTAGAAAATAAAATCTCAAAAGCAACACATGGACACATTAGTTTCTGAGTTTTGCCTCCTGTTGTTTCACATGAAGAGAAATAAGATTGTTTTGGGTCTGGACAGACTTTTTAAACTAGTAAATATAAATCACATTCAGAGTTTGTACCTGAAAGGATGTCTGGGTCATTCTGAAGTGGTGTTCTATCAGTTACTAGTCTACAGACAGAACCACACCCACTGGTGACATCACTCATTATGGGAGGAGTCTCTAAAACAGGAATTAGTCTTCTGACTCTTTAAAACATGAAACCCCTCAAATCAAACCATTATTTAAAAATGTAGGTTTGCTGCTGTTGTCATGATGTTGGTAGCTCCACAGTCTCCTTCTAAAACCAGGAGTCCTCCTCAGTGCCCCCCCCCCCCCCGTGGTCCCACAGCTGATCGACGTGACAACAGAATGAGCTCAGAGTTCCTCATACCAGCAGCTGCCAGGCCTTCAATTAGCAGCTCACTGAAAACACCATTAGTTGTGACTGGATGCAGCTTGACACGATGCCCAGACGTAAGCCGGTCGCTCTGTTACTAATTATATAAAGAGTTATTAAATCTTCATAGTTTAATAAACTAGACTACATCTTTAGGCAAAGAGTTGTTGGTTCTTTTCCATCAACAGTTAAAAACATTGTCCTGAGTCTGCAGGCGGTGATGACAGGGTCTATGCAGGAATCTTGAAGTTAAATTCAAAACCTTTTCAAGAGCGTCTCAATATTTTTTAACACCTCACCGCCATTCTGGTTATGCGGCAGCGTTCACAGAGATTCTCTTCCATCTTAACATTTCGGTGCGTTCGTAATCCTCACCAGGAACACCAGAGCGTACTTTGTGCTTTAGAACTTCTGCACCGCCCGCCCTGGTGCTCTGAGAGAAGGATTACTAACGCACCCTTTGTTTCCCGCTCTTTTTTAAAATAAAAATGACTAAATTCACACGTTTACGATGTTTTTGGGACTCAAACTGTTGGACATCAAATTCAGATTTTTTCGTTCCAAAATGTAAGACTTTATAAAGCCGTGATCAGACTTTTTAATACTTTATAAGGGTCTTCAATTTCCCAAAATTGATTTATCACCTTTTAATACTTTTCAAGACTCCGTGGATACCCTGGATGAGGTTGGAACATCAGAAAACAGATACTAATAGGGAGTCTGACTCCAAAATAAATAAATAAATAAACCTCCTGCAACAGCTAAAGTTCATTAAAAGACAAACAGCCTCTCCAGGTTTGGTTTTCTTTAACTTTACTTCAAAACATTGAATTTTGAAGGTTGGTGATTTGTTTGGCTTTTTTTTTTTTTTTTGATTATTCAAACTTGTGTCTCAGTCCACTACACAAAGAATTAGTTGAGAGACGGCATCCATCAACAATGGCTAAAGCATGAAGCCCCGCCCACTCTGCCTCTGATTGGCTAGTCTTGTTTTTCATTAGTAAATGTCTTGCATTTGTACAGTGCTTTTTGAAGTCAGTGGACTACAAAGCAGTTTACTTCAGTCAGTCATCCACATGCTGATGGAGTTACAGAGGCGAGTCGCCCAGACAGAGAGGCGCCACCAGCCCTCTGACCACCACCACCAGCAGGCAATGAGGGTAAAGTGTCTTGCCCAAGGACACACTCAGTGCGTTTACATGCACATCTAAGTCGAGCTAGCTCGGTCTAGGTCGATCTCATGTTAATAAACTGGGAGCCTTTATCCTAGTTTACACGTCTGTTAGAAAACCGAACTCTTAAATGAAGTTCGCTCCACTCCGCTACGATAGGGGGCGCCATGCGCCCTTTCCTGTCGGTGTTCTGCCGGGTTTTTTCTTAGCGTTTAAAAACTCTTGTTCTAAACGCTTCTATCGGTCACAAATGTGATTGGGCGTCTTCGTGTACCCAGCGCTGACAAGCTGTCCGTTTGTTTTTGCTGCTATCGTCTTTTACCGCTACTGATTTGTTTGTATTCCCACTTCCGCGGTGTCGTCATTCCTGGAGGAGGAGCGCCCAGACAGCATTAGCTCGACTAAGCTGTTTACATGGAGGAGGAAGTCGAGCTACGAACGCATCATCTGGGAGCTTTAGCTCCATTAGATCCAGTTCCACTTCAGCCGGACTAACGTGTTTACATGCAGTTTTAAAAACCAACTTGAGTCGATTTAAGGCAATAATTCAGTTTTCTAGACTGCATGTAAACGCACTGAGTGACAAAGTAACCCAGCTGGAGCGGGGATTTGATCCTGCAACCATCTGGTTTCAAGACCCTACACCGTACCATTGAGCTACTGCCTCCCTAATGGATTAGTGAGTCTCCACTGATCCTGACTGTCCTGTCCCATGCCCCTGTCTGTCTCCTACTTAGTTTATTTGGTCTTTTTCTCTCCTGTTTCCCTCTGTTCCTCCACTTGATGGTTTTTCTCATCCACTAATTACCACAGCTGCCCCTTGTCTCCCTGATTACCTTCCTCCCTATTTCATCTCCTCCTGTTGCCACCCTGTGTAAACCTTATTGTCTACCTCTGCTCCTGGATGTATATCCGGTTCCAGTTCCAGTGTTTTGTTCCTGCTGCCTTCAAATAAACACCTTCTTTAGTTCATCTGCCTCCTCCTCCTCCTCCTCCTGCTGCTGCTGTCCTTACCTGCATCATGGGTCCCACTACAACCTAAAACATAACAGTGGTAAATTACTTTGTTCTCCCAGAATCCCCTCTGCCCTGTAGACACAGGTTACACCAAACAGATTAATACCATAGGAACATAAAGAAAAGGGCAAAATGTAGACAAATTCCAAGCAAAGCTGAGAAAATGAGCTTTATTAAAAGAAATCAGAGTGAAGCCATCATGCCTGAGGGGCGGAGCTATGACCTGGGGTTGCTGCAGGCAGTCATGTCAAGGTTCAGCACCATTATGAGGTCATCTGTCTACCTGAATAACCTGAAGGACCATCAGGATTTTCCTCTTCTCTGATCAAATGGATATTTTCCAAGATGGCCGCTCCAGGATTGACCAGGCTCAGCTGGTGAACCAGGTTACGGGAGGAGGAGACTTCATGTTCACAGAGTCCAGACCTGAACCCCACTGAGGACCTCTGGAGAAGAATGAGACTCTCCACCATCTCTACAAGGACTGGATGAAACAAACCACTGAATATTACAACGCTCCAACAAAATATGAAACGTTATCATACACGCCGGGAATGACCTTTAACCCGTAAACACAAGCAGCATCCCTATCTGAGCTTTTCACTAACAAACATGCTGACACTCGGTGATGAGACCTGCTCTCCTCTGGCCTCTTTATTAGTGCACAAGTGTCACTTCTGTCACTGCACTGTGGGAATGGGAGCTGTCAGTGTCCTACAGCCTCTCGTTGGTCTTTCTGCTGGGACACTGGTGAGGACACAGCTACGCCTGCTGCTTTCGGTGAGACCTGACTCAGTTAACCACTGGAAGAAGAGCCGTTTAGACCAGGTGAGTGATCTTTAGTCTGTGTTTAAATAAATGGTTAATGTAAAAACGGACATGACATGAAGGTGAAAATCTCTGCTTCAGACCCGCGCTCAGACAAGATGAGTCACGTGAGGAGGTTCCAGAGTATCCCCATGTCCAAGGTAGGAGAAAGAGACAATTAACATCCGTTCTGTTTCGGTTCTTTGACCTGAAGTAAAACTCAGTTAGAGAAAATAGAGATGAGTTCTGACTGGATGGACAAGCTGGTGACTAGTCCGAGTCATCATCATGGACCTGGAAATCTACGTGGTCTCTAAAAACTCTCCCCATCTGGATTCTAGTGCAGAGCATCCATTACACAGAGAGTCTGAGTAACTGTGTGTTTGAAGTGATGGTTGAAACTTCCTCTCTCTCCTCTCTGCTCCTGCTCTGCATCCATAACTCCTCCTCTGGAATTCATCAGGGATTTTGGGTCACAGGGTGGTTTTTATTGAGTATTGAGATGTGAAACCACTGGCCCCTATTTTAAACAAGTCTCTCGTTGCTATGGTTACACATCGTAACAAGAGACCAAAAAGAAGAGAAGTTGTGTCAAAAATCATCAGAGCAGCACAGGATTCAGACCAGAACAAGAAGCAACGTCTTCGATCAGAAAGGTTCAAAAAACAAAAACCACTTGGAAGAAATCAGCTGCAGAACGAGCTGCCTGTGAGGCATTAGTCACTATTATTAATACTTACATTTATACTAGTGGTAGGCTTACATTCATTTTTTAAATCTAGATTAAAATGTCTCATTTGAATTCAGCCAAAGGCATTCAATCATAATACCGTAGTGTGCTCCCTAAATAATGACTCAGAGGAAGTCATTAGGAGCTGTTCCCTAATGAACGGCTCTTTGAGGTGACCTGTTCCCTAATGAACGACTCTTTGAGGTGAACTGTTCCCTAATGAACGACTCTTTGAGGTGAACTGTTCCCTAATGAACGGCTCTGTGAGGTGAGCTGTTCTCTAATGAACGGCTCTTTGAGGTGAACCGTTCCCTAATGAACGGCTCTTTGAGGTGAGCTGTTCTCTAATGAACGACTCTTTGAGGTGAACTGTTCCCTAATGAATGACTCTTTGAGGTGAACTGTTCCCTAATGAACGACACTTTGAAGTGAACTGTTCCCTAATGAACGGCTCTTTGAGGTGAGCTGTTCTCTAATGAACGGCTCTTTGAGGTGAGCTGTTCTCTAATGAACGACTCTTTGAGGTGAACCGTTCCCTAATGAACGGCTCTTTGAGGTGAACTGTTCCCTAATGAACGGCTCTTTGAAGTGAGCTGTTCTCTAATGAACGACTCTTTGAGGTGAACCGTTCCTTAATGAACGACTCTTTGAGGTGAACCGTTCCTTAATGAACGGCTCTTTGAGGTGAACTGTTCCTTAATGAACGACTCTTTGAGGTGAACTGTTCCCTAATGAATGACTCTTTGAGGTGAACCGTTCCCTAATGAACGGCTCTTTGAGGTGAACCGTTCCCTAATGAACGACTCTTTGAGGTGAACCATTACCTAATGATGAACGGCTCTTTGAGGTGAACCGTTCCCTAATGAACGGCTCTTTGAGGTGAACCGTTCCCTAATGAACGGCTCTTTGAGGTGAACCGTTCCCTAATGATGAACGGCTCTTTGAGGTGAACCGTTCCCTAATGAACGGCTCTTTGAGGTGAACCGTTCCCTAATGAACGGCTCTTTGAGGTGAACCGTTCCCTAATGAACGGCTCTTTGAGGTGAACCGTTCCCTAATGAACGACTCTTTGAGGTGAACCGTTCCCTAATGATGAACGGCTCTTTGAGGTGAACCGTTCCCTAATGAACGACTCTTTGAGGTGAACCGTTCCCTAATGATGAACGGCTCTTTGAGGTGAACCGTTCCCTAATGAACGACTCTTTGAGGTGAACCGTTCCCTAATGATGAACGGCTCTTTGAGGTGAACCGTTCCCTAATGAACGACTCTTTGAGGTGAACCGTTCCCTAATGAACGGCTCTTTGAGGTGA
>SSNR01000461.1:28173-40304 GCA_006937965.1 Callopanchax toddi
AACTAACAACTCATGGCCGACAGCGAGCAGGCAGCTGGCAGACTAGAGCGGTGCCAGTCTGAGATGTTAAAGTAGTTTAGCTTTAAAAAATCTACACAATGATTAAAACAAGCATCTGTTACACAAACTCCACACAACAAAGGGCTCAATTGATCATATTTATGGGATTATTGATCGTACAGAGTGTTAAATTATCCTACAAATACTTTATTTATCTACATCTGACAACACTGTAAGCAGCGCCACCTAGCTAGGAGCTCCCTTAGCTGACGTCACAGGTCCACATATGAAAAAAAAAGCGTTTTTAGAAGCTTTGCAAAAAGCGGCACTTTTGACTAGAAAAATGGTTTAAAAAAATGTATTGTAAAACAAAATACCCTCAATAAACATTTCAAATAGTATTTTTGGACAGAGTTTTATCAGAATTTAAAAAAAAAAAGAACTTAATATATGCTCTTTAAGGGTGGCGATGTTTCGACCTGAATTAAGTCTTCTTCAGTCCAGATGAAGCACACAAAATAAAGTCTGGGGCTTTAGAGTAGCATAGATGTTGTCCCTTCGAAGTTCTGAGTCAGAATCAGCGTTGCCAGATTGGAAATGTTAAAGTATCGTACCAGGATCTTAAAATTATCGTATTTTAAGAAAAATGATCGTACACTACTAAGTTACAGCCTTAACCCAGGTTTTAATATCAGTATATCAAACACTGTGCAAAATTATGATCTTTAAAGTAGTTTTAGTTTTACATAATCTAACACAAGGATTAAAACAAGCATCTCTTACACAAATTCCACACAACAATGGGCTCAAATCATCGTATTTATGGAATTATTGATCGTACAGAGTGCTAAATTATCCTACAAATACGATAATTATCGTACATCTGGCAACACTGGTCAGAATGAGGAGTTTCCGGAGTGGCTCTTATAGGCTTGGTCGACTTCGGTAAAACTTGAGTTTTGTGTAAATATCAGGGTTCATACTAGGGATGAGCGAGTACCACATTATCTGTATCTGTTCAACCATCTAAATTATCTGTATCTGTAGCACTTTTTTTTTTTTCCGGGTGAATGCAATGTGCTTCCGTACATCTACATAGTTCACGGAAAATATTATTTCTCAATCCGTAAAAAAAGTAAAAGTAAATTAAACTGAACAGGACATGTTTGTTTGAGTTCCTTTAAGCCTGCCTCGTAACATGCAGAGATTCTTAGGCTACTATTATCTCGTTAACTCAGAAAACAGCTTTTTAATTCATTTTTTACTAATGGTTATCTTGGTAATTTGGAAATCAAGTACTTTTTAAATTTTTTTTTGGTGAATGCAATATGCTTCCATACATCTACATACCGGTAGTTTATAGAAAATATTATTTCCCAGTTTCTCAATCCGTTAAAAAAAAGTAAATTAAACTCAACAAACAGGACATGTTTGAGTTCCTTTAAGCCTGCCTCATAACATGCAGAGAGATTCTTAGGCTACTATTATCTCATTAACTCAGAAAACAGCTTTTTAATTCGTCTCGTCTTCTTCCGCTTATCTGGGTCCGGGTCGCGGGGGCAGCGTCCCAATTAGGGAGTTCCAGACAGTCTTCTCCCCAGCCACTTCTACCAGCTCCTCCGGCAGGATCCCAAGGCACTCCAGGGCCAAACCAGAGATAGATTTTCTCCAGCGTGTCCTGGGTCGACCTGGGGGCCTCCTGCCGGCAGGACATGCCTGAAACACCTCCCTGGGGAGGCGTCCAGGGGGCATCCTAACAAGATGCCCGAACCACCTCAGCTGGCTCCTTTCGATATGGAGGAGCAGCGGTTCTACTCCGAGTCTCTCCCGGATGTCCGAGCTCCTCACCCTATCCCTAAGGCTGAGCCCGGCCACCCTGCGGAGGAAACTCATTTCAGCCGCTTGTATCCGCGATCTCGTTCTTTCGGTCATTACCCAAAGCTCATGACCAGGTGAGGATTGGGAGGTAGATCGACCGGTAAATTGAGAGCCTTGCTTTCCGGCTCAGCTCCTTCTTCACCACAACAGACCGGTTCAGCGTCCATCACTGCAGACGCTGCCCCAATCCGCCTGTCGATCTCCCTCCTTCCCTCACTAGAGAACAAGACCCCGAGATACTTGAACTCCTCCACTTGAGGCAGGACCTCTCTCCCAACCTGGAGTTGGCAAGCCACCCTTTTCCGACCGAGAACCATGGCCTCAGACTTGGAGGTGCTGATCCTCATCCCAGCCCTCACACTCGGCTGCGAACCTCCCCAGCAAGAGCTGAAGGTCAGAGCCTGATGAAGCTAGGAGGACCACATCATCCGCAAAAAGCAGAGACGAGATTCTCCTGTCACCAAACTCAACACCCTCCACACCACGGCTGCTCCTAGAAATCCTGTCCATAAAGGTTATGAACAGGACCGGAGACAAAGGGCAGCCCTGGAGGAGTCCAACCCTCACTGGGAACAGGTCCTGTTCCCACCTTTTTAATTCATTTTTTACTAATGTTATCTTAGTAATTCGGAAAACAGCTTCTTCTTTTTTTTTATGAATGCAATTCACCTCTGTATTGCTCCTTTTCATTCAAATTAGTTTTATGTTACATACATTGTTTGTTTTTATTTTTCTATTTAAATAAAATAAAATGTTTTAATCTACATTTTTATTCTAATCACAATTATTAACCTAAAAGGAGAAACATTGTAAAGGGAATGACAAGTCAAAACCACAGGTTTAAAATCCAATGACTCAAACTTGAACAAATGGAACAAAGTTCTGTAGTTCAGCTGAACATTGACTGTTTTTGTAAAGTATTAAAATGTATTTATCTTCTTTTAAATCATAAACACATTATTCATAAAGGTCCTTTGGGCATAGTTCTGTTCTGAGCTTTGAACTAAACTTCGGGGGTTTTAATTTTCTGACAGACACTGGAGCTTCAGTGAGAATTTTTATTTATATCTTTCCTTACTCAGCGACATGAGGGAGTTTTGTGAGATTCCCCGTTTTATACCGGATCCACTTTGTTTGTGGAGTTCCTTGACTCAGTTCACAATCTTCATAATCCGGAAATCATAGAGCCCTAGAAATTTAAGACCTCTGGACACTGAATTTAAGGATTATTTGTCATTTTTAATTATATTTAAGGCCTTCATTTTGGAAAAGGAAATTTACTACCTTTTAAGGCTTTTTAAGGACCCGTAGATACCCTGTGTGTATAGTTCTATATTTGATGAGATTAGTTCTGATTCCAGTTGGAATTCTTCTGATCTGAAATCATTTTTCAAAGATGTGTTTTAAATGTTTGTTTATTATTAATGAAATTTAAAAATTAAATGATTCCAGATGTAAATTTTTTTTAATTAAAATTTAATTCATTCAAATAAAAATAAAATGATAAAAAACAATAACAACAACAAAAAATATATATACATAACACAAGCAATTTGAATGAAAAGGAGCAGATAGAAGAACTTATCTTATAATTTCTGCCCCTTTTAAACAAAAGAAAATTAACACATTCTCAGTTCAAACTGTCAAAATTAGTCAAATGTAGTAAATAAGTAGTTTAGTAAATTAGTAAAAATGCGTACATTTTAAATAAAACTCATTAATCATCATTTTCTTTGACCATTTTTTGGTTTAGCCATAAGTCCCGTTGAATCAGACACATGAGAACCCACACAGGAAACTGAGCTGATGTTTTCAGTGACCGGGTTTTAGATCAGCACACAGGAGGACAACAGTTCAACTCATTATTTAAGAGCATATTTTAAGTTAGACACTCCCTTAAACAAATGTTTAGAGAAATATAATAGAAACTTTTTCTGAATAAAAATTTACACAAATTCAGCTTATTTAGGCTCTTGGATTCGTTTTTGTGAGAATTGTCAATTTTTTCACCAAACCGGAAGTGACGACAGTTCAGGGAGACCGTTGGTTCTCTATATAGAAAACTGATCCACTGATCACTACTTGTGACGAGCAAAACAAACCCCCAGAGTGCCGTTATTTTATTACTTTATTACTATAGTGAGAAGTTATTTTTATGAAGATTTAAAAAAAAAAAAAAAAAAGATAAAAACAATCAGTCCTGTAAGGCTGTACCCTGTCGGTCCAGCTGTAGACCGTGACCCACCTCCTCACTTGGGTCTGGGTAAAATACCAGCGTTTAGCACCAGGTTTTGATCATCAGAGCTCCAAACATTGAGCTGCGTTCAGGTGGATTGTTAAGAAATGAAAGAGTTTATAAAAAGTTTCACAGGATGCAGCTAAACGGTTCGAGGCTGACCGGAACAGTGTCGGGTCAGGCTGGAAACCCCGCCGTGAAGCCCCTCTTGGGAGCCCCGCTGGGAACGGGAAGCCCCTCTGGAGAGCATCGCGGCATGGATTTACTGTACCCCGCCAGCCAGGTGAGGGTCAAAAGGAAACGCTCTCATGAAATCACTGACCGGTACCGGACTACGACCCACCACGAACCGTACCAAACCTGGCATGGAAACGAGACTCAAGTCTCCCCGTTAGCTCCTGTTAGCTGCTGCGTGCTAACAGCGGTTAGCTCCTGTTAGCTGCTGCATGCTAACAGCGGTTCCGGTGAATGGATCGAAGTAACGGCGCCTGTTTAGAGTCACGCTGAATGTTTTTCGTCGGTATGTGGGACTCCATCACATCCAGTCCTGGACTAGACCAGGACCGCCGGGGTTTTTCCTCTCCAAACAGAAGTCACCGTACCGGTAAGGAAGCCGTCCCGTTGTTGACTCAGTGTCCTGACAGACTGGCGATCGGCATCATAAACATAATAATTTAGCATTTTTTATTAAAATGAATTCACACCGACTGGATTAAAGAGCGCTCTAACCTAAAACTAACAACTCATGGCCGACAGCGAGCAGGCAGCTGGCAGACTAGAGCGGTGCCAGTCTGAGATGTTAAAGTAGTTTAGCTTTAAAAAATCTACACAATGATTAAAACAAGCATCTGTTACACAAACTCCACACAACAAAGGGCTCAGATGATCATATTTATGGGATTATTGATCGTACAGAGTGTTAAATTATCCTACAAATACTTTATTTATCTACATCTGACAACACTGTAAGCAGCGCCACCTAGCTGGGAGCTCCCTTAGCTGACGTCACAGGTCCACATATGAAAAAAAAAGCGTTTTTAGAAGCTTTGCAAAAAGGGGCTCTGTTGACTAGAAAAATGACAAAATACTCTCAATAAACATTTCAAATAGTATTTTTGGACAGAGTTTTATCAGAATTAAAAAAAAAAAAGAACTTAAAATATGCTCTGTAAAGGAACTCCAACAAAGAAACAAAATAATTCACTCTGATTTTAACCTGAACAGTTTAATGGTTTGTTGGTAAAAAATTTTTATATAGTAGTAAGTTGGTAAACATTTTATATAGTATAGTATTTTATATAGTAGTAAGTTTGTTGTTAATGACCTCAGTAAGTTTTATTTAGATTTGTGTATATTTTTCACCTGTTCATTGATCAGTTCTGATTCCAGTTGTAATGTTTTGATATTTTCTGTTATTTAGTGTTTTGATAGATTAGATAGATACTTTTTTTTATGTTATTCCGATGATAATCTGCTCATTTAGCCTGATACATCCAATCAGTTTTATTTATAATCATTGTGTATAGTTCTGTTTTTGATTAGATTAGTTTTGATTCCAGTTGTAATTCTTGTTCTGATCTAAAATCATTTTTCAAAAATGTGTTTTTAATGTTTGTTTTTTATTAATGAATTTAAAAAAAAGATTCCAGATGTAAATTAGTCAAATGTAGTAAATAAGTAGTTTAGTAAATTAGTAAAAATGCGTACATTTTAAATAAAACTTGTTAATAATAATTTTCTTTGACCATCTTAATCCCAGTTGACTTGAATTGTTATGTATTTTCATCAGAATGTTACAAACTAAATAAACCCTTTGAAAGTGGTTGAAGATTTACGATTCGGCTGTTAAGAACTCAAGAAATGCCACTTTGCTAAAATAATTAACACTCAGAGAAACAATCCCAAAGTTCTATTTTCCACCACTGATAAACTGATAAATCCTGATTTTACTGCCACCACAGAAACTCCAACTGATTCACTTTGTGAACAGTTTGCTGATCACTTCAGGAGTAAGATCGAGTCCATTAGAACCAACAAGCTGATTTTAATTCAGATTTTAGTGGGTTTTTACCAGAGGAAACACTGAACCGTTTTGTCCTGGTTGATGCTGAGATGCTTGGTAGAGTTTTCTCCCAAGTCAAACCAACCACCTGTCTTTAGGTCCAGTTCCCTCCTCACTTCTTAAATCCTTTTATACATCGTTAGAGCCTGAGATCTCAAACCTGATGAACCGCTCTCTTCAGACGGGGTCTGCTGTGGTGAAGAGGAGCAACCTGGAGCCCAGTGTTTTAATCACTACAGACCTGGACCCCAGTGTTTTAATCACTACAGGCCTGGAGCCCAGTGTTTTAATCACTACAGGCCTGGACCCCAGTGTTTTAATCACTACAGACCTGGAGCCCAGTGTTTTAATCACTACAGGCCTGGACCCCAGTGTTTTAATCACTACAGACCTGGAGCCCAGTGTTTTAATCACTACAGACCTGGACCCCAGTGTTTTAATCACTACAGACCTGGACCCCAGTGTTTTAATCACTACAGACCTGGAGCCCAGTGTTTTAATCACTACAGACCTGGACCCCAGTGTTTTAATCACTACAGGCCTGGACCCCAGTGTTTTAATCACTACAGGCCTGGACCCCAGTGTTTTAATCACTACAGGCCTGGAGCCAACTCACCGTTTTTATGTAGAATCTTAGAAAAGAAAAGCTCGTTTTTATTCAATTAAACAAGTTTTAAATGACCAGAACATTTTAGAACAGAACCAATCAGGATTTAGGACGAACCACAGCACAGAGACAGCCCTACTTAGAATAGTTAGTGATTTAAGGTGGAATCTAGACCCTACTTAGAATAGTTAATGATTTAAGGTGGAATCTGGACCCTACTTAGAATAGTTAGTGATTTAAGGTGGAATCTAGACCCTACTTAGAATAGTTAGTGATTTAAGGTGGAATCTAGACCCTACTTAGAATAGTTAGTGATTTAAGGTGGAATCTAGTGGATCTAAGTGCAGCCTTTGATCCAGTAGATCAGATAGACTGCAACACCTGGTGGTCCTCTCTGGTACTGTCCTTAACTGGTTCAGCTCCTACCTCACAGATAGGAATTTTATGGTAACCATGGATACATGTTCCTCACGGATCCATAAGGCTAAATATGGTGTACCTCAAGGCTCAATTTTAGGACCCATACTTTTTAACTTCTATATGCTGCCACTTGGTGGAGTCATCAGGAGACACGGGGTAAACTTCCACTGTTACGCTGACGACACACAGCTCTACATCTCTGTGTCTCCTGATGACCCCCGGCCCTTTGATGACCCCCGGCCCTTTGATGACCCCCGGCCCATTGATGCACTTTTTAACTGCATTCTAGATCTAAAGGTCTGATGACAGAGAACTTCCTCCAGCTCAACCAGGACTAAACTGAAGTTTAATCATTGGTCCTGAGGCTCGGAGAGAATTACAGTCTTTGTCTTTTAATCCTTCAGTAAGAATCAGGAACCTGGGCGTTCTCTTTGATTCTGAGCTAGCTTTTATTCCACACATTAAATATACAGTAAAAACAGGATTTTATCATTTAAAGAACATAGCCAGAGTCCGCCCTATTCTCTCTGGAGACAACACTCAGATTTTAATGCATGCTTTTATTTCTAGTGGTTTAGACTACTGCACTGCCCTGCTTTCTGGTCTTCCAGCCTTCAGCCGCTACAGAACTCTGCTGCCCGTGTGCTGACCAAGACCAGGAAGCAGGAGCATATTACACCAGTTTTAAAATCATTGCATTGGCTCCCAGTGTGTTTTAGGATAGATTTTAAGATTCTTTTACTGGTTTTTAAATGTCTTAATGGTCTTGGGCCTTCTTATCTTAAAGAACTGCTTTTAACTTATGAACCTTCGCAGACCCTCAGGTCCTCCGGCACCGGTCTGTTAACGATCCCCAGAGTCCGAACACAGACATATGGAGCGGCCACTTTCCAGTATTATGCAGTCCCTCCAGGATTTCACGATGTTGCGAAAGTCAGCCAATCCTCGCAACTTTTGCACGTCTTGCAATTTTATCCAATCAATGCAACTTTAACGCAAATTTGACCAATCACGACGCATTTTCTTGTTTTTTTTAAGTACGTCCTCATGTACACTTTCTGTTTACACCCGAGGGTGAAATATGTCTTTAATGTATTAATTTCGATTTATAAACTAGAAAATAAAACGCGTTAAAAATGTAATTGCAGCTTGCATTTGAAGCATGGCGGAACACTCGTCAGCGTGACTTCCTGTGATGCACACACCGACCTGACGCTGCCTGTGTGTAGACTCAGAGGCGGGTCCAGGTGGTCTCTGTAAACTCAGACCACCGCTCCTTCAACAACAGAAAGTAATCGGCGGTGAAACTGAGCGGTCTCCAGCCTTTAGAGTTATTCCTGCCCCTTCCTCGCTCTACGGTCCGGTTCGGATGGAGACCCGACCCGGATCCGGACCCTGGGTCAGTTTGAACACAGCACTGCTAAAAACTATTCACTCACACCGTGTTTCCACATGATGGAAGTTTTTGATTATTATTTTAAAACCTTCTGAAAATGTACTTAAAATGAATAAATACAATAATATAGTATTATACTTTAGGGATATTTTATGGTTTTTCTACTGTTTTGAACCAAAGCGTAATTTAAATGCATTCTTTTATAAATTAAAGGAGCTTTAGTTTATAATATTAGGTCTTTTATTTGATTCTGTCCCACAATAAAATCATTTTAAATTAAAAAAGTCTTTTTAGGTCAAATTTTCTAGTTTATAATGTAATTAATTGTGATTAAATAAACACAAAGTCTAAATTTTGATTAGAGTTTTTAATCGAGTCCCACCAGTAATTAAAATGTTAAAATAAGACGCACACATATTGTATAAAGCCAATGGTACAGACTGTAGACACATTTAAAAGGAAGGGAATTTATATGATCAAACTGAAACTATTAATAAGCATGCCTTTCTGAAGGTGCACCTGATTTGTCTGCAGGATTTTATTTATTTTTGTATTCAAATGAATGTAAACAAATGTAGGTACCATGTGTAGCCGCACCAAATAGGCTATATCCTCTGACCTTTGACCTCTGTTGACCATCACAACAATAATCCAACTTTTTCCCAATAACTTGGAATACAATCACTCTTGGATTATGTTTAACCTGAATCAAGATCCCTACAGGTGTCCTACTGTCCACTTTCAGGTGTCCATCTCCCAGATGACCTTAACTGGACACTAACTGGTCTAATAAAACACTCTCTGTAAAGAAGTCTTTTCTGTAACACCACAGACTGGTGTTCCAACTGTAATCTCTTGTTTACAGAACATTCTCTTGTAGTGTTTCTGCTCAGGGTCACCCACACTCACAGTGTTATAATGCTTCTCTGCTATGTCATGCATTTCTACCATTATAATGTGAGTCTTAACAGGCGGAAGTCATGTGACTTGGTAACTCCCTCACAGTTCCTTGTCCAATCACAGCTCCACTAACTCAGTTCTGATTAGTACACTTAACATCTTCTGATTGGTTAAATTTAAGATAACTTGTCTCAAAACTAATACTCAGTTCCGGTACGAGTCAGTCTTGTCTTGTCTTGACAGTCTTGTCGAGTCTTCATACAGTCTCAGTCTTGGTCTGAGCTACAGCCTGAATGCAGCCGGAGCTGCTATGCTGCTATCTTAGCTGAACCCTTATCAGCTTTGAACAAGGCCTCTCGTCTCTCCCTCACCACGGGAGCAGATCAGAAATGACTTCAGCATGCCTGCTGAAATGCCTCCCTTGCTGATCCGGACGTATCCACGGACTGTCCGGCGAGGTCCTCGGCGGCCACGCCTTCCAGGACCACCACTCCGAGTCTGGGGACTCCAGCCTCAGCTCGTGGAGAAACCAACGCCTGCCAGATCTAGGAGCGTCCACCTGTCAGTGAGCGAACACCACTTTCTGATCGAGAGGTTTGCTTTGATAAAGCTTCATTCTTCCAAACTAAATTAAGCCAAAACTAAATCCCATAACAACTCAAATTAGCCTAAATTGACTCTTAAAGTCCCAACTAGGTTAACTAAATTAACTAACTTCCCTAGTCATTAAAACATATGCTACGGTCCGTTAAAACTCACAATTAAACTATCTTTAACATCCTCAACATGTTTAAGAATATTAATTGTGTTTACATCAAACTTTCAAACTGTCTTATCTGTCTGTGTTCTTAGGTTTTTCAAATTAAATGGTTGTTCAATCCTTATCTGGTCTCAGTTCACGTTATTAATAAGGTATTTCAATTCACTGTACTCTTTCAAAGAACCTAGATAATTCCTGTAAACACTGAATATAAGTGATAGTATTGGAGATATTTTCTCCATATAAAACTTCCAAAACTTATTAGTGAATTTACAGAGGGTGTAGTTAAAATAACTAAATAGTTATTTCAAAACGCTACACATGAAAAATTTATTGATTTATAATACTCAGACAAGACACACTTTAGGTTTTGTACTCCAACATTCTGTGAACCTGCAGCTGTTCTTTTTTTGTTCAAGCGATAAGTCGAAGCTTGAATGTTCTGCTAAGTGTTCTTCCAGTGCACTTATTACAATAAACATGTTAGAATTGCATCATCTGACATGTTTAATGGATTTTTAAACACAAATTTCAACTGATTATTGACTAAATTAAACAAAAACGCAAAAGAAAATATTGCAACTTTTGTTGCAACTTTTCATAAAAGCTGTCGTTATAGAAAAGAGTGAAATACAGAAGAAAACAATCACAGAGTTTCATCCTTTAGTTAAGTTTTAGTCAAGAATTACAAGTGCTCTAGTGTCAAACATCATATCTCTGTATTATATAGCATCTTGGAAAGTGACGAACCAGAAGAACTAAGACAAAAAATCAAATGGCAGGAAGAATTGGACATAACCATATCTAAATCAGACTGGGAAGAAATAAACCTATCATCAAATAAAACAACTGCATCTCAATTCTGGAGAGAATACGCCTGGAAGGTTCAGATGAGATATTTCTTAACACCAATCACTCAAGCTAAAGTTCAACAATCAGTAACATCAGACTGTTGACGAGAATGTGGTGAAAACCAGGCCAATTATACTCATATCTTTTGGTCCGGTCCCATTTTGAAAACATATTGGATAAATATTAGTAAAGAAATAAGTAAGGTAATGAAGATGGACCTTCATATTGACCATGAATTTGTCATGTTAGGCAAAATGCCAAAAGAGATCACAAGAATGGAGGATAAGTATCTTATAAGAATCTTGAGAATAACGGCTCTTAAACTTATAACAAAAAATTGGTTTCAGAAACGAAGTCCTGGAGTGGAGAAGAGGCGAGATTTAATGGAACAAGTCAAAGAAATGGAGCAGCGAACATCTAAGATTAGAGGAAATCTTCAAATGAGACCCAGACTGTGGGTTAAATGGGAGAGTTCTATAAAAACCGAGGGTAACATATAATAAATAAGACATGAGGTGATGATGTAGCATCTGAATAAATAGAAGATAACAAGGGGGAGCGGAGATGGAGAAAGGAAGAAGAGGTTTAATTACTCTTGAAATAGATAGAATTATCTGACATCAGGAGGAGTCAACTACCAAAAAGGGAAACACTTTCTTTATTTACTGTTAGTGTTATTATTACTTATATGTTTTGATTTAATTCTACATCAGGTGTTTATGAAATCACTAGGAGGGAGAAAACGGTATAAATGTATATTGTGTTTTAATTGTACTTGTTTTTTATGTTGTTTATTTATTTTTTGTAACTTCTGTTTATGTGTTTTGTGTAACCACGGTGTGGCACATGATGGAAGGGGGAAAAAGGGAAAAATAAAATGTTCCAAAAAACAAAAGCTGTCGTGAAATCAGGCTTTTTAGTTCGCAACCATCACAACAAATTGCCGTGAAGTCCTGGAGGGACTGACTACCCCCCCCCCCCCCCCCCCCCCCAGGCCCGGGCGCCCCCCCCGCCTCCCCG
>SSNR01000461.1:64978-69978 GCA_006937965.1 Callopanchax toddi
CTGTGATGGACTAGACCTGTCCAGGTTGTCCCCCGTCTCTAACCCTGTGATGGACTAGACCTGTCCAGGATGTCCCCCGTCTCTAACCCTGTGATGGACTAGACCTCTCCAGGATGTCCCTCGTCTCTCACCCTGTGATGGACTAGACCTGTCCAGGGTGTCCCCGTCTCTAACCCTGTGATGGACTAGACCTCTCCAGGGTGTCCCCCGTCTCTCACCCTGTAATGGACTAGACCTGTCCAGGGTGTCCCCCTCTCTCACCCTGTGATGGACTAGACCTGTCCAGGGTGTCCCCCGTCTCTCACCCTGTAATGGACTAGACCTGTCCAGGGTGTCCCCGTCTCTCACCCTGTGATGGACTAGACCTGTCCAGGGTGTCCCCCGTCTCTAACCCTGTGATGGACTAGACCTGTCCAGGTTGTCCCCCGTCTCTAACCCTGTGATGGACTAGACCTGTCCAGGATGTCCCCCGTCTCTAACCCTGTGATGGACTAGACCTCTCCAGGATGTCCCTCGTCTCTCACCCTGTGATGGACTAGACCTGTCCAGGGTGTCCCCGTCTCTAACCCTGTGATGGACTAGACCTCTCCAGGGTGTCCCCCGTCTCTCACCCTGTGATGGACTAGACCTGTCCAGGGTGTCCCCCGTCTCTCACCCTGTGATGGACTAGACCTGTCCAGGGTGTCCCCCGTCTCTCACCCTGTGATGGACTAGACCTGTCCAGGATGTCCCCCGTCTCTCACCCTGTGATGGACTAGACCTGTCCAGGGTGTCCCCGTCTCTAACCCTGTGATGGACTAGACCTCTCCAGGGTGTCCCCCGTCTCTCACCCTGTAATGGACTAGACCTGTCCAGGGTGTCCCCGTCTCTCACCCTGTGATGGACTAGACCTGTCCAGGGTGTCCCCCGTCTCTAACCCTGTGATGGACTAGACCTGTCCAGGTTGTCCCCCGTCTCTAACCCTGTGATGGACTAGACCTGTCCAGGATGTCCCCCGTCTCTAACCCTGTGATGGACTAGACCTCTCCAGGATGTCCCTCGTCTCTCACCCTGTGATGGACTAGACCTGTCCAGGGTGTCCCCGTCTCTAACCCTGTGATGGACTAGACCTCTCCAGGGTGTCCCCCGTCTCTCACCCTGTAATGGACTAGACCTGTCCAGGGTGTCCCCCTCTCTCACCCTGTGATGGACTAGACCTGTCCAGGGTGTCCCCCGTCTCTCACCCTGTAATGGACTAGACCTGTCCAGGGTGTCCCCGTCTCTCACCCTGTGATGGACTAGACCTGTCCAGGGTGTCCCCCGTCTCTAACCCTGTGATGGACTAGACCTGTCCAGGTTGTCCCCCGTCTCTAACCCTGTGATGGACTAGACCTGTCCAGGGTGTCCCCCGTCTCTAACCCTGTGATGGACTAGACCTGTCCAGGTTGTCCCCCGTCTCTAACCCTGTGATGGACTAGACCTGTCCAGGATGTCCCTCGTCTCTCACCCTGTGATGGACTAGACCTCTCCAGGGTGTCCCCCGTCTCTCACCCTGTGATGGACTAGACCTGTCCAGGATGTCCCCCAGCTAAATATATATATATATATATATATATATATATATATATATATATATATATATATATATATATATATATATATATATATATAAATATATATATATATATATATATATATATTTATATATAATGCTGCTAACGTTTTTATGACCGTGATTTAAAACGGACACTAGGGGGTGCCAAAAACAAGCCAAACTGCATAGTGTGCCTTTAATAGGAGTAATGTGTCTTTTTAACTCTAAACTGAGTCCTTTTAATGAAGTCCAACTATCTGTGTTATTATTGCAACTGTTTTATTGTAGATCTACTCACATAGTGGTAATACAACGTTGCTCCAACATCTATCACATCATATTTCTGTGCCATAAATCCCCTTAAATGACGAATCAAGTAAATAAAGAAAACCGTTCTTAAAATCAAAGCACTTAATCCAAACTATGCAGGTTTTCTAAAGAGGAGAGGTGTGTCCTATAAAGTTTTAGTCATGATGGACCCCAGTAAACAGCCCCTCTATGGCTTCTGTACAGCACTGCCAATAAAACTGGGTATTGAGAAGCCACAACACTGATTTAATGTATTCTGTACATCTAGTTTAATTAGTCCTTATAATTCCCTTAAAAAAGACAATCATTTAATTGTTAGCTTCACCTTAGCACACTAAATCTAAAGTATTTAGAACGGATTTATTACTAGAGAGCCTCGTTAGCCTGGTGGGTTGTTGGGTCGTTAAAAAAGCTGCAACTATGTAAGTAAAAATATGAAATCCGATGAAATGATGGGTCTGCACTTTGTAACAGTTTACACATTAACGGACTTCCTGAAGAACTAAAGACGTCTGTTTGTGAGATGAAGGTCATCGTTTTGAGCTTAGCTTCATCAAAGAGATGCATCACTTCATAATGACTGAATGCTGATGCCGTTTTTAAAAATCGATCCTAAACACAGTGAAGTCGTTGAGGCCCAGTCCCACTCAGAGGGAGTCCCTCTGTGTTTATAGAACCGTCCCTCTAGTCTACGGTGAGCGGGTCAGCATGGAGAGTCAAAGGAGACACAACTAAATCAATCAGTGGATATGGGATTTAATAAAGCATTCAATAATTCATTAAAATGAATTATTAATTTAATGTGTCCAAATTCAAAAATATTAAATTAATTATATATATATGATGATGATGTCAGTATAAATTAATTTATGATGTCATGATTTCATGTTCTGTGTGTTCCAGCACATCATGAATTCATTTCATCTGTCAAACTGACTCGTCAGACTCAGTAGGCGGAGCTAAAGCTGATAAACATCAAGTGGTGCTCGCTGCAGAACCAGAAGGCGGAGCTGCACCAGGTTCAGCCCCGCCCATTCAACCAGAGTCAGCCCCGCCCCGCTGACTTGTCCGCTGTTTTTTTTAAAAATAACTTTATTGCAAAAGAGTGAATTTACAAGAAAATATGTGCCTGTTTCTCCTTCTGTTTCTCCTTGTTTTCAGGATAAAACATCTCCTCAGAACTGATCAAATCTCTCGGGGTTTCAGTCGTGTTCTGGTAACAGTATTAGTTTGTGAATGAGAAACGTTTTCTGTCATACGGACTACAACGAGAGACAGTGAGCCTAACAGAGAAAGCCGAACTAGCCCACTTTGCTTCGTAGTGTTAGCCGCCATTAGCCGCTGATAGCGGCTGTTAGCTGCTATAAGCTAGCAGCTGCTCCTGGCAGGAGCCAAAGCACCGGGGAAACCCTGAGCGCTTGGCGGACCCAGACCCAGAGCACAAAGCTCTGCCGGACCCAAACGGAGCTTTGCTTCGTGGACCCGCAGCACGAAGCTGCTCCGGACCAGGAGCACCGTACGAAGCTCCGCGGACACGCTCGCAGCATTACCCGACAACGAGGTGTTGCATCTCCGCCGGACTTTGTGCTCTGGATCCGGCGGAGATGCAACACCTCGTTCTCGGATCTAACAGCGCAGTGTAACCAATCACACGGGAGGTGTGGGAGCTGACTCTGATGGAATGGCCGGGTCTGATTGGTTGAATGGGCGGGGCTGGACCTGGTGCAGCTCCGCCTTCTGGTTCTGCAGCGAGCAGCCTCTCGATAAACATGGCGGCTCCTGCTGATAGATTACTTCTCTGGAGTTGGAGAGATATTTGAGGTCAAACAGATCAAATCGTTGCTGAATTTCTGTGAATTTGATCAGGGACCTCCTCACTGGTTTTGACCGTAGAAAACTTTAGAGTTCGTGACTCTGCTGCTGAGTCAGTGTGACAGACAGAATGAATTCATGATGCACACAAGCACACACACAGACCATGAATTCATCATGAAATAACTTAACAATGTCACTTTTTACACATTTACAGTAGTTATTAAGTAATGACACATTTAATTAATTAACGGATGCCTTATTCGTTAATTTAAAGTGATAATAAGCACTTTTGCTTGTTTTGGGCGCCCTCTGGTGTCCGTTTTAAATCACTGCATTACACAAGTTAGCATATTGTTTCAGCTTCTAAACGCCTAAATCTACCTGTTGAAATGTCTCCTCAGCCTTCATAGCTTTCTACAGGAGCGGTTATTTACTCCTTCAAAGAAATCAGCTGTGTTCAAGCAGGGAGAGATGGGAAAAATCAGGAATCATGAGCTAAAAACACTCCAGCGCTAGCATAACAGCTAGCCACTTTGGGTTAGCCTAACCCTCTGAGACACGTGACTTCCTGGGTACCGTGACGGAGATGGTGGTATTCTGGATCTAACCACCAGATGGGGCTAAGGGACTTTTCATTAACTCTGTAAAGAGTCAGATTAGCACAGACTGGCTCAAGGAGAAGATTTAAAAATATGAAAAAGTTGCATCTTATCGCTTTAAAGCGCCTTCTTTATGAATTTATTTGTGTGACTGTTGACTCTCCATACATAAACGCCCTCATGGCTGGTATCAGATCATGTCTGATATCACAGGATGAACAGAAAGGCATGGCACCACAGTGTGCCACGTTGGCATGTTTTCTGTACTTCAATACATACAGTAGAGCGAAAAGTAAGGAAACACTAAGCTGTACACTACAGGGTGATGCCTGAAGTAGATACGTGGAACAAAACCTGTGAAGAAAAATGAAGACAAAGAGCAGAAAGCAGGACCAGGCAGGTCTAAGGGAAAGTCCCGATGGATCAGTCCCGATCGTGGTGGTTCGGTTCTTCAGAGTCCCTTCAGGTTCCTGTAATATTCAGTGTTTCAGCCTATTGTGGAATTATTGCTTCTCTACGCTATGAAGCTTTTCTGCCTCACTAAATAATGACATTTTACCAAAAAGTAAAAATGACAACACTTTATCAGGTGAACAGTCTTATGAGTAGGAACAGCACACATCCGTTCGGTAGCTTAGACAGTCCGTCCACACTGAGACCAGTCCCGAGGTGACCACGTCTTCACTACGGTGTCACACAGACCA
>SSNR01000461.1:74978-77869 GCA_006937965.1 Callopanchax toddi
GCTCCTCACCCTGTCCCTGAGGCTGAGCCCGGACACCCTGAGGACAAAACCCATTTCAGCTGCTTGTGTCCAGAATCTCCTTTTTTCAGTCATTAACCAAAACTCATGACCAGGTGAGGAGCGGGACGCAGATCGACCGAGCCGTCTGCTTCAGCCTCCTCTTCATCACGTGTTCATAACACACTGCTGAAAAAGACTTCTTTTTACACATTTGATCTTAGTTTTGTCTGAAAATAAATATATTCTTACAGCCCTACTTGAAATAAGTCAAATTATCTTAAATGATGTTTCAAATGTTCTAGATTTGAGCAAATCTGTCTGCCAATGGGCTAAGCAAAAGTTGCTTTATTAATTCTTTGAAGAATTTGCTGGTTTTGAGAATTCTAGCCGAGCAACTTTTGCTTACCCAGATAGTTTTGCTCAATTCTACTTCTTTGCATTAAATTGGCCCACTATAAGTTTACTTCCAATAAACTTTAAGTATACTTGTAATAAACTCTGAGTATACTTTTAGTTTACTTGTAAACATTTTTAAAATACACTGTTAGTTTACTTGTAGTACAGTTTAAGTATACTTTTAGTTTACATGTGGTGAACTTTAAAGTGATAATAAGCAGTTTTGCTTGTTTTGGGCGCCCTCTGGTGTCCGTTTTAAATCACTGCATTACACAAGTTAGCATATTGTTTCAGCTTCTAAACGCCTAAATCTACCTGTTGAAATGTCTCCTCAGCCTTCATAGCTTTCTACAGGAGCGGTTATTTACTCCTTCAAAGAAATCAGCTGTGTTCAAGCAGGGAGAGATGGGAAAAATCAGGAATCATGAGCTAAAAACACTCCAGAGCTAGCATAACAGCTAGCCACTTTGGGTTAGCCTAACCCTCTGAGACACGTGACTTCCTGGGTACCGTGACGGAGATGGTGGTATTCTGGATCTAACCACCAGATGGGGCTAAGTGACTTTTCATTAACTCTGTAAAGAGTCAGATTAGCACAGACTGGCTCAAGGAGAAGATTTAAAAATATGAAAAAGTTGCATCTTATCACTTTAAGTATACTAGTTGTTGAAAGTACACTTTAATGTATGCTGAAAGTAATCTGCTGGGGTTAACCGTTTGCAATGCCTCCAGCTTGTTACCCAGCACAGAGCTGGCTTTCTTCACTAGCTTGTCCAGTCGCTTGCTGTTCTTGTCCCTGACCCACGTCTGCACAGGGAGAACATGCTAACTCCACGCAGAGACAGGATGCGAACCCACGACCTCCTTGCTGTGAGGCAACAGTGCTCACCAGCTGCGCCACCGTGCAGCCTCTGACTGATGCCTTGTAGACACGTTCTTGTTTGCTAATGTAGATTAGCTGTGGCGGCCATCTTAAATACGGTTGACTCCAAAAGTTGCTGAGTGATTATTTGGTGTAAAGTCTTTTTGAGCATGTGTGCTGAACCAATTTCTCCACCAGATTCAGGATTTTCTTAACATTTTCTCATGACTTTCAGACAACTTTATCCTTAAATAAGGACTCATCCTAGAGCAGGGTCCTTCATCTGTCCTCTTTTAGAATGAATCTGTCCACGTCTGGCGGATCTATCAGCCAAGAGGAGCGATCCAAGTTCACAAAGTGAAGAACATTTTTTCTTCCTGAAAAAAATGTCAGATTTTCTATATAGATTGAAAGTAAAGACATGGAATGCAGGAAACACTGGTCAAAGGCAGTGACCGCGGCGGTCAGCCACGTCTCATTAATGTGAAAGCTCAGCTCCGTTTCACTGAACGAGTCGCTCACTTCCACACACATCACGTCAAAAATGTAAAAACCCTAATCCTCTGAAGCTGGAGACGATGAGACGCTGTGAGTGAGGAGAGGAGGGAGGAGGAACCCGAGGTCCCAATCCGTCTCCTTATACAGTCACAAGGGAGGAATGTCCTGCTGAGCTGCTCTCCCTCTTCCGTCTTTGATCACTTCATCAGCTGCTTGACAATTCTGCATCTTTTTGTTGTGGGTCAACTTTCAAACCCCTCCCTTCATCTCATGCTTCTTGAACTGAAGCTGTTTTATAGAATTGGAATGACATAACAATTATATTTGACCAAAAACTAACTTTGTTTTGATGGGATGTGTGTGTGTGTGTGTGTGTGTGTGTGTGTGTGTGTGTGTGTGTGTGTGTGTGTGTGTGTGTGTGTGTGTGTGTGTGTGTGTGTGTGTGTGTGTGTGTGTGTGTGTGTGTGTGTGTGTGTGGACTCCTGGGACCTGTCTCACAGATTTTCACCAGCTCTGTATTGACATTTATAGGAAGAACCAGTTCCTCCTGACCTCCTGTCTGTGGTAGTGGCCGTGGGTAGCTGCTGGGTCGCTCCTGGGCTGGTCTGTGGGCCTGGGCTGGTCTGTGGGGCCTGGGCTGGTCTGTGGACCTGGGCTGGTCTGTGGACCTGGGCGGGTCTGTGGGGCCTGGGCGGGTCTGTGGGGCCTGGGCTGGTCTGTGGGCCTGGACGGGTCTGTGGGCCTGGGCGGGTCTGTGGGGCCTGGGCGGGTCTGTGGGGCCTGGGCGGGTCTGTGGGNGGCTCTGATGACCTCAGGCTCTGATGACCTCAGGCTCTGATGACCTCAGGCTCTGATGACCTCAGGCTCTGATGACCTCTGGCTCTGATGACCTCAGGCTCTGATGACCTCTGGCTCTGATGACCTCAGGCTCTGATGACCTCAGGCTCTGATGACCTCGGGCTCTGATGACCTCAGGCTCTGATGACCTCAGGCTCTGATGACCTCGGGCTCTTCGGGTTCGAGCTCTTTTGAGGTTCAGGTGAATTCTGTTGAAGCGTCTTCACGGGCGCTGCTGTGGCAGAGCGCCACACCGGGTTACAGAGGAAGGACTCCCTCTCTCTCTCTCTCTCTCTCT
>SSNR01000461.1:95614-107678 GCA_006937965.1 Callopanchax toddi
CAGGTCCAGATCCAGTCTGTGGTTTAGATCCAGCCTGTGGTCCAGATCCAGTCTGTGGTCCAGATCCAGCCTGTGGTCCAGATCCAGTCTGTGGTCCAGATCCTTAGGTTTGACTCTCACAGTTGTCCTCTGCCGTCTCTCATTTGTCAGCGTATTAAATCACATCAGTACAGGTTACATTTTAGAACATCCTCAGGTCTCAGACAGAAAGTCATCAGGGGAAAAGTCTTTCTTCCTGAAGACTGACGACTTTTTTTCTGATGACTGACAACTTTCTTTATGACTGATGACTTTCTGTTTGAGACCTGAGGATGTCCTAAAACGTAGACCGTACTACAGACAGAACGTAACTTTGTTCGAGTCATGAGTCAGAAAACCAGGCTTAGTAACCAGGCTAGCTATATTAGCATTAGCATGCTAGTCTAGACTCTGTAGAAATGTTAACTAGAACCGGTGTGTGATACTGAGTTACTGAAACCAACCAAACTAGAATGAGGTCATCTCGGCAGCTCTCAGGACTTTTAATGCACAGGCAGCCATCTGGCGAGGCCAGACACGCTCTCATACAACTTAAAGTAGTCCATCCAATCCACATGTCTAAGACTGAATTGGCTCGGATGTATCCTGAGGTTGATCCTACCTGTGATAAATGTAGATCTGCCCCTGGAACTTTATTACATACAGTATGTACTGGTCCTGTCCTGGTTTATCTACATTTTGGGCAGATTACTTTCAACACATTTCAGAAATTGTTAACCATCAAATTGATCCAAACCCTTTGACTGCTGTTTTTGGCTTACCTCCTGATAAGGATTTACCAAAAGGTAAACGGGACGTTTTGGCCTTTTCGTCTCTGGTGGCTCGCCGGGCTATTTTGTTAAAATGGAGAGACTCTGTCCCTCAAATAAAAAAAGTATTTAAAAACATTATTTTCAGATTTTACACATATATATATATATATATGTATATATATGTAAAATCTGAAAATAAAATTTGTGATTTCTTAAGAAAAAAGGCAGCCATATTAGATTTGAAGGTTGTCAGGTTGGACTCCTGACATTGGAGGGGCGTTGTAGTTGATTTTTCTGATTTGGAACTCAAACATTCCAGCGTCAGTGTAGAAATTAAACGGACCATAGAGTCCTCCCATTGATTCTTCTTCTACTGTTTAACTTAGTGTTTGATCCCTTAACGACAGCACAAATCTGCCATGTACTGTAAACTATATTACAGACACTTAAAGGTGTGCTTTACTCGTTTATTTAATACTTTTGCAGCGTTGAGTCATTTTATAAAGAAAAAAGCTAACATGCTTCTATTCTGAGATGCTGAAGTTTCCTGATTCAGAGGTGTGCTTGAGACATCAGGTTTCCTCATTATTATTAATGAACCAGAACCAGAACCGGAACGTTCTGCTGTGACACCTGAACCGGAACGTTCTGCTGTGACACCAGAACCGGAACGTTCTGCTGTGACACCTGAACCGGAACGTTCTGCTGTGACACCTGAACCGGAACGTTCTGCTGTGACACCAGAACCGGAACGTTCTGCAGTGACACCAGAACCGGAACGTTCTGCTCTGACACCAGAACCGGAACGTTCTGCCGTGACACCAGAACCGGAACGTTCTGCCGTGACACCAGAACCGGAACGTTCTGCCGTGACACCAGAACCGGAACGTTCTGCTGTGACACCAGAACCGGAACGTTCTGCTGTGACACCTGAACCGGAACGCTCTGCTGTGACACCAGAACCGGAACCGGAACGTTCTGCTGTGACACCAGAACCGGAACGTTCTGCCGTGACACCTGAACCGGAACGTTCTGCAGTGACGCCTGAACCGGAACGTTCTGCTGTGACACCTGAACCGGAACGTTCTGCTGTGACACCAGAACCAGAACGTTCTGCAGTGACGCCTGAACCGGAACGTTCTGCAGTGACACCAGAACCAGAACGTTCTGCAGTGACGCCTGAACCGGAACGTTCTGCTGTGACGCCTGAACCGGAACGTTCTGCAGTGACACCAGAACCAGAACGTTCTGCAGTGACGCCTGAACCGGAACGTTCTGCTGTGACACCTGAACCGGAACGTTCTGCTGTGACACCAGAACCAGAACGTTCTGCAGTGACGCCTGAACCGGAACGTTCTGCTGTGACACCTGAACCGGAACGTTCTGCTGTGACACCAGAACCGGAACGTTCTGCTCTGACACCAGAACCGGAACGTTCTGCTCTGACACCTGAACCGGAACGTTCTGCTGTGACACCAGAACCGGAACGTTCTGCTGTGACACCTGAACCGGAACGTTCTGCTGTGACACCAGAACCGGAACGTTCTGCTGTGACACCTGAACCAGAACGTTCTGCTGTGACACCTGAACCGGAACGTTCTGCTGTGACACCAGAACCGGAACGTTCTGCTGTGACACCAGAACCGGAACGCTCTGCTGTGACACCAGAACCGGAACCGGAACGTTCTGCTGTGACACCAGAACCGGAACGTTCTGCTGTGACACCTGAACCGGAACGTTCTGTCGTGACACCTGAACCGGAACGTTCTGCTCTGACACCAGAACCGGAACGTTCTGTTGTGACACCTGAACCGGAACGTTCTGTCGTGACACCTGAACCAGAACGTTCTGCTCTGACACCAGAACCGGAACGTTCTGCTGTGACACCAGAACCGGAAAGTTCTGCTGTGAAACCTGAACCGGAACGTTCTGCTGTGACACCTGAACCGGAACGTTCTGCTGTGACACCAGAACCGGAACGTTCTGCTGTGAAACCTGAACCGGAACGTTCTGCTGTGAAACCTGAACCGGAACGTTCTGCTGTGACACCAGAAGCGGGACGTTCTGCTGTGACACCAGAACCGGAACGTTCTGCTGTGACGCCAGAACCGGAACGTTCTGCAGTGACACCTGAACCGGAACGTTCTGCCGTGACACCAGAACCGGAACGTTCTGCTGTGACACCAGAACCGGAACGTTCTGCCGTGACACCAGAACCGGAACGTTCTGCCGTGAAATCTGAACCGGAACGTTCTGCCGTGAAACCTGAACCGGAACGTTCTGTTGTGACACCAGAACCGGAACGTTCTGCTGTGACGCCAGAACCGGAACGTTCTGCTGTGACACCTGAACCGGAACGTTCTGCTGTGACACCAGAACCAGAACGTTCTGCTGTGACACCTGAACCAGAACGTTCTGTTGTGACACCAGAACCGGAACGTTCTGCTGTGACACCAGAACCGGAACGTTCTGCTGTGACACCTGAACCAGAACGTTCCGCTGTGACACCAGAACCTGAACGTTCTGCTGTGACACCAGAACCGGAACGCTCTGCTGTGACACCAGAACCGGAACCGGAACGTTCTGCTGTGACACCAGAACCGGAACGTTCTGCTGTGACACCAGAACCGGAACGTTCTGCAGTGACACCTGAACCAGAACGTTCCGCTGTGACACCAGAACCGGAACGTTCTGCTGTGACACCAGAACCGGAACGCTCTGCAGTGACACCTGAACCAGAACGTTCCGCTGTGACACCTGAACCACGGAGAAAGCAGATCGTAGGACTTGCTATGTTAGCATTAGCATGTGTGGCTAACCACAAACTTTTTACAAGCTAACGCTGTGCGTTATCTGGTCTTGCCTGGGGGGCGGGGCCAGCCAAGATGGGTCAGACCATGTAAGCAAATTCTCAGAGTGAGGTAGATCTGTGAGGTTTTTTAAATCCTATCGTTTCAACCTCAATGTTAAATAAGAAGCTAAAGCAGGAGACCCATGTAGGAGACTGCTGTCATGTTCATCCTGCATGAAAGTGACCGATATTCATCAGAAAATACATGAAAACCTGTTTCTGAGTCAACCACACCTTTAACACTCCATAAAGTCTGCAGACAGATGGAGGTCCATGTGGCGGCTCCATGGTGGCGTCGGGGAGTCCAACCCTCCACTCCTCTAAAGTAAATCAACTCTTTCTGTTGTTCTGAGATTGTCTAGAAATCTCTTCACTATTAAAAGTAAGCAGAAGGATTTGGTGGCTAACTCTCTCTCCCTCTAACCTCCATACACTTGTATCCATCACTGATTGGTCCATACATAATAAAAGCTGTATGTCACATGACTTGGTGGAGTGCTCATGTCTTACTTTGATCAGATTCACATGAAACCCTTGTTTGGGTAGAAAGCTTCTGATTCTTGGAGGACAAAAGAGAAAAATGTCTCCAGGACATAAAGTCTCCGTGCCTCCAGCTGACCTAAATCTACACCACGTCTCTTTCATTCTTATCATTTAATTACATTTAATCGTGTTAAAAATGATTTAATTCGTCTCCAGATGTGACGTGGAGACATGGGACAGACAGTTAGAGACTTATTCCATTAAGTGGTGTTTAACTATAGAACAGGGACGTTTATGAGGCAGCAGACGGTTTGAGCGGCTGTATTTATTTATACCTAGAGTCACATGTGCAGCGCTGTGTGAATACTTACGTTTATGATGACGGATAATTTGCCCATTCCACTCAGTATGTTGTACCATATTCCTGAACAGAGAGAAGAAAGGACACGGGTCATTCCAGTGGAACAGCTGCTGTTTGTTGTGTTTTCTAAGAGGGTTCACATAGAGGGACTGGACTTGTCCGGTTCCTTGAAGACGTTTCTCTTCTCACCAGAGGAGCTCTGTCAGAGTCCAGCTGATCAGACCTGTGGACCGTCCCCCTCCCTGCCCCTGAGAAGTCGTTGGCTCTACTGTGTTGGACCTGTCCACTTCTTTTGGTTCAGATGCAGGAAGGTGTGAGTTAGACTGAAACTGACTGGGGATCAGGTTCAGAGCTGCGTTATGGAACGGTGAAACCTGAGACCTGCCCTCTGTTTAATGAAGGTCTCCCTGTTTGACGTAAACCACCTGTCCTCTCTGTCCAACATGGAGACATTGTCATATTCAAAGTGAGTCCCTGGTCCTTGAGGTGCAGGTGGACTGCTGAGTCTCGACCTGTAGAGGAGTCTCTCCTGAGTTCTGGTGTAGTTGTTGTTTTGTTTTGAGAAGTTCCAGCTTTTTAACAACAGACAGCTTCAGTTGGACGCCACCATGTCCCAGTTAAATGTCCTGTATTTATAGAGCGTCTTCTAGAGTGGTCTACACTCCCCAAAGCTCTGTACAACACATCAGTCACTCACACAGACACACACTGGTGGTGATGAACTACGCTGTAGCCTCAGCTACCCTGGAACACACTGACAGAGGCGGGGAGGTCATGAACCAACGCCACCAGGTCCCTCAGACCTCCACCAGGTCCCTCAGACCTCCACCAGGTCCCTCAGACCTCCACCAGGTCCCTCAGACCACCACCAGGTCCCTCTGACCACCACCAGGTCCCTCTGACCTCCACCAGGTCCCTCAGACCTCCACCAGGTCCTTCTGACCTCCACCAGGTCCCTCAGACTACCACCAGGTCCCTCTGACCTCCACCAGGTCCCTCAGACCACCACCAGGTCCCTCTGACCTCCACCAGGTCCCTCTGCCCTCCACCAGTTCTCTCTGACCTCCACCAGGTCCCTCTGACCTCCACCAGGTCCCTCTGACCTCCACCAGGTCCTTCTGACCTCCACCAGGTCCCTCAGACTACCACCAGGTCCTTCTGACCTCCACCAGGTCCCTCTGACCACCACCAGGTCCCTCTGACCTCCACCAGGTCCCTCTGACCACCACCAGGTCCCTCTGACCACCATCAGGTCCCTCTGACCTCCACCAGGTCCCTCTGACCTCCACCAGGTCCTTCTGACCACCACCAGGTCCCTCTGACCTCCACCAAGTCCCTCAGACTACCACCAGGTCCTTCTGACCTCCACCAGGTCCCTCTGACCACCACCAGGTCCCTCTGACCACCACCAGGTCCCTCAGACCTCCACCAGGTCCCTCAGACCACCACCAGGTCCCTCAGACCTCCACCAGGTCCCTCTGACCTCCACCAGGTCCCTCTGACCACCACCAGGTCCCTCTGACCTCCACCAGGTCCCTCCGACCTCCACCAGGTCCCTCTGACCTCCACCAGGTCCCTCTGACCTCCACCAGGTCCCTCTGACCACCACCAGGTCCCTCTGACCACCACCAGGTCCCTCTGACCTCCACCAGGTCCCTCAGACTCCACCAGGTCCCTCTGACCACCACCAGGTCCATCTGACCTCCACCAGGTCCCTCTGACCTCCACCAGGTCCCTCTGACCACCACCAGGTCCCTCAGACTACCACCAGGTCCCTCTGACCTCCACCAGGTCCTTCTGACCTCCACCAGGTCCCTCAGACTACCACCAGGTCCCTCAGACCTCCACCAGGTCCCTCTGACCTCCACCAGGTCCCTCAGACCACCACCAGGTCCCTCTGACCACCACCAGGTCCCCCTACCTCCAACAGGTCCCTCTGACCACCACCAGGTCCCCCTGACCACCACCAGGTCCCTCTGACCTCCACCAGGTCCCTTTGACCACCACCAGGTCCCTCAGACCTCCACCAGGTCCCTCAGACCACCACCAGGTCCCTCAGACCTCCACCAGGTCCCTCTGACCACCACCAGGTCCCTCTGACCTCCACCAGGTCCCTCTGACCACCACCAGGTCCCTCTGACCACCACCAGGTCCCTCTGACCACCACCAGGTCCCTCTGACCTCCACCAGGTCCCTCAGACCACCACCAGGTCCCTCTGACCTCCACCAGGTCCCTCTGACCTCCACCAGGTCCCTCTGACCTCCACCAGGTCCCTCTGACCTCCACCAGGTCCCTCTGACCCCCACCAGGTCCCTCAGACCACCACCAGGTCCCTCTGACCACCACCAGGTCCCTCAGACCTCCACCAGGTCCCTCTGACCACCACCAGGTCCCTCTGACCTCCACCAGGTCCCTCTGACCTCCACCAGGTCCTTCTGACCACCACCAGGTCCCTCTGACCTCCATCAAGTCCCTCTGACCTCCCCCAGGTCCCTCAGACTACCACCAGGTCCCTCTGACCACCACCAGGTCCCTCTGACCACCACCAGGTCCCTCTGACCACCACCAGGTCCCTCTGACCTCCACCAGGTCCCTCTGACCTCCACCAGGTCCCTCTGACCTCCACCAGGTCCCTCAGACCTCCACCAGGTCCCTCTGACCACCACCAGGTCCCTCTGACCTCCACCAGGTCCCTCTGACCTCCACCAGGTCCCTCAGACTACCACCAGGTCCCTCTGACCACCACCAGGTCCCTCAGACTACCACCAGGTCCCTCTGACCACCACCAGGTCCCTCTGACCTCCACCAGGTCCCTCTGACCTCCACCAGGTCCCTCTGACCTCCACCAGGTCCCTCAGACTACCACCAGGTCCCTCTGACCTCCACCAGGTCCCTCAGACTACCACCAGGTCCCTCTGACCTCCACCAGGTCCCTCTGACCTCCACCAGGTCCCTCTGACCACCACCAGGTCCCTCTGACCACCACCAGGTCCCTCTGACCACCACCAGGTCCCTCTGACCTCCACCAGGTCCCTCTGACCTCCACCAGGTCCCTCAGACCACCACCAGGTCCCTCAGACCTCCACCAGGTCCCTCAGACCACCACCAGCTCCCTCAGACCACCACCAAGTCCCTCTGACCTCCACCAGGTCCCTCTGACCACCACCAGGTCCCTCTGACCTCCACCAGGTCCCTCTGACCTCCACCAGGTCCCTCTGACCTCCACCAGGTCCCCCTGACCTCCACCAGGTCCCTCAGACTAACACCAGGTCCCTCAGACTACCACCAGGTCCCTCAGACTACCACCAGGTCCCTCTGACCTCCACCAGGTCCCTCTGACCTCCACCAGGTCCCTCTGACCTCCACCAGGTCCCCCTGACCTCCACCAGGTCCCTCTGACCACCACCAGGTCCCTCTGACCACCACCAGGTCCCTCTGACCTCCACCAGGTCCCTCTGACCTCCACCAGGTCCTTCTGACCACCACCAGGTCCCTCTGACCTCCACCAGGTCCTTCTGACCTCCACCAGGTCCCTCAGACTACCACCAGGTCCCTCTGACCTCCACCAGGTCCCTCTGACCACCACCAGGTCCCTCTGACCTCCACCAGGTCCCTCTGACCTCCACCAGGTCCATCTGACCTCCACCAGGTCCCTCTGACCTCCACCAGGTCCCTCTGACCTCCACCAGGTCCCTCTGACCTCCACTGCCCGTTAGAGTTGATGAAGCTTCTTGGATGAGAAGAGAAACCTCTTAAAGGAACCAAAGAAGTCCAGTTCCCTCCATGTGAACCCAGTATAACTCCATGACCTGGATGAGTGAGAACCTTCACCAGCATGTTGGACTTTAGTGGTGAGTCAGTGTGCTGCTGGAGACAGGAAGTGAACCCTTACTGGGGCAAATGGAGGATGAAGGGAGTCTTAGTCCAACAGGATTCTATCAGGTATTCACCTACCACCAGGACCACTAGTGACATCACTCAAAGTGGGTGTGGTCTACAGCAACAACGCATTAGAACACTCTTCTTCTGTCTCCAGAAAAAGGAAAGTCATCTTCTCCGTCATCATCACTCATGTTTACTGTCTGGTTAGAGGGAGCTACTGGAGAACTAGTCAACCAGGAGGAGTGATACGGCCGCAGCACACACAGTAGTGTAGTGATTAGGACCTGGTTCAGTACTGTGGAGGTTTAAAACCACCAGACTGACTTTGATCAGTCTTTAGTTTCACCTGGTGGGACTGGATACAAAACATGAATCAACGGACCGAACGTTACTATTTTATTATCAGATTTATTTATCCCAGTCTCAACCAACAGGCTCATTTCACTGGAGTACTAACATGATTTAATATAACTAGTAGTTAGCATTAGCGCTAGCTCCACCACTGAACACAGATCAGTAAAACATGAACTAAACACACTAGATTATTACTTTAAATTATACAGAAGCGTATTGCATTCACCCGGAAAAAAAAAAAAGCTCTGTTTTTCTGTTTTAACGAGATAATTTTTTCAAAAATAAATAAAAACTGAGCCGTTTTTATTTATTTTTGTAAAAATTATCTCGTTAATTTAGTAAAACAGAGCTTTTAATTTTTTTCGGGTGAATGCAATATTATTTTGTAATATTATATGATATTACATTAGATGAGGCTGACAGATAATTAAAGCTACAAGCACACTGTTTATTGTTTCCTATTACTTTTACTTTGATGTCTGCCACGCACATGAAACCAGAGACGTCCGTCACAAAACAATACTCAGCTGGAACTCAGAATCAAACATTAGTTCCTCCCCATGGACTTTTAGTTCCACTTGTCTCAAACACAAGCTGTGATTAATCACGTTTTTTAACACTTTTTTCTAATTAATTAATCGAAATGAATGCCTTAAATTCCCATCCCTAGTTAAACACCTGTAATTAGACACTAAATTGTTTCCTATCTAGTAGCCAAGAGTAGTGCTCAAGTAGGAGGAGTCCTTCCTCTTCCAGAGACCCCGCCCACGTTGTGTGATGTCACCAGTGGGTGTGGTCCTGACTCCATGTCTCACTTTGTCATCTCTGCTTGAACCTTTAAATCGCCACAAGCTGTTGGTCCCAGTCTGAAGGCAGTGGTCTGACTGGTTTCAGTGGGAGATTATTACACTTACTTCTTAATACAGCAGGTGATAACAAGCAAATACAGAAGACCATGTTTCCTGTTAGCACTGGGTCAGCTCACCAATGTCTTTGGCTCGTACGGCCACCGGCCGGCGCAGCTCCGTCACAAACTTCTTGGCGTCCAGTCGGATCTCGATGACGTTGTTTAACAGAGCGAAGAGTGGCGCCAGAGGGAAAGAAGCCACAAAGAGAGAAACAAATCCAAACTGGATTACTGCACACAGAGAAGAAGGGAAAACAGACAACAGTACGTGTCAGTGTGTAGGTCAGCGGTGGGACATGGAGGCTGTTACAGCACAGATCCATCTATCGCTATGTTTGAAACCACAACCCCTACCAAATCTGTTGTTTACTTTGGGGGTGAGGATTAAATGCTCTGAGGCATCGACTCAAATCAGACGGAGGAACTGATTATTCTATAAAACAAAGGAACTCCAGTCAGCGTGAAAACTATAAAACAAAACAACAGAAACCCCGTATCCTGACCTCTAGTGAACAAAAACAGATCCCACCATGTCAACATTTATTTAACAAAGCAATGGGAAGACTGTGTGAAAGTCTAAATGAATTCCATCTGGATTTAAGAAGGTCAGCAGCTGCTGATCAGATGGATGCTCTGAACCCACAGCGTGGAGCATACAGGCGCGTGTTAACACCAGGTGGAAACGACCGCTGCTGTCATCAAACAACCTGGAGCTCATCATGAGGGAAAGACTCAGCTGTCAGTCTTCACAGGAGGGGAGTGTCTAATAGTTAAAGGGTCACCCTGAATGTAGGTCACAACCTACAGAACATAAGCAAACTCACTGGTGACATCACTCAAAGTGGGCGGAGTCTCTACGACCAGAAAGTGGTCCTCTGACTAGAGCAAGACTCAAGGCTAGGCAGATCAGGAAAGGTAGCAGCTATAGTTCAGGTGTTTAACAACAGGTAATCCTGATGCATTATGAAGGCTGCACAACGTATCCAAAATGTATCGTCATGGCGATAACCGGACGTGCAAAAGGCCTATCGCAACAGACGTCAAAACAGCGATAAACGCTGGGTTGAAATGTTGTTTCCATATGTTCTATAAATCAACTCTATTTGACCAATCAAATGTAGCCCTTCCCATATGTGACCAATCAGATGGCTATGTTTACGTTATGCGCCCGCCCCCTACGTACCTGAGTTAGCTTAGCTTCGCGTCGCAATGGCTGAGAGCAAAACAAGTCGGCGACGACCTCGTGGTTAAAACAATATCAGGTCTCTCATTTGGAGACATTTTGGTTACAAGAGAGACAAAGTTCTACGAACATGTCCTCTGCAGGACAACCGCGGGAGGGTGTGTGTGTGTGTGTGTGTGTGTGTGTGTGGCGTCTGAGGAGTACAGAGTGAACAGGAGAGGGGACAGCACAGCTCCCTGAGGTGCTCCTGTGCTGCTGATCAGTGTCAGACACGGCGTCCTTCAGCCTGACGTACTGGTCTGTCGGTGAGGTCGTCGGAGATCCGAGCAGCAGACAGGGATCCACTCAGTAACCGTTAGCTAGGTGAGGTTCAGGTACCGTTACAGCAGGGCTACTCAGTCTGGATCCGCCTTGTGGACTGTGTCTCTAACTAAAACCACCTGGCCATCAGGAGGAATCTCCTGCACAGCTCGTCGTTACATCAGCGTCTCTCCTGATCTGACTAGCAGTGAGAATTGTTTTAGACAGAGGACTACTTCCTGTTTCTAGAGGCTACATCACTGGTGGGTGTGGTCCTTACGGCAGGTAAATAAGTGACAGAAAGCACCTCAGAATGACCCATAATGCAACACCCAGAGGACTTACAAAAACCCCAAGCACTCCATTAAAAGTCTTTAGGCCTCAGGGTTAGGGTTCAGAGTTCCTGGTTTGGTTTGAAGGGTTCTGTTCAGGGCCGGATCTAGCCAGCCCCACTAAGGGGGGCAGGTAGAATATCAGGGGGGGCAGTCTGGACATGCTAAGAATGTTTTGGTCATCACACCCCCCAATCCCTTAAATGCATCAAAAACTACACCATCATCATATCAGTTCCTCTATCCATAGATTTATGTTCATATCTGATCCCTACCCTCTGCATTTACCCGGGCTTGGGACGGAACAAGTAGGACACTGGCTGATGCCCTGTTGAGGCTGACCTCATCTGGTTAGGTTTGGTTTGTTTTGGTTCTTTTTGTCTTTTTTGTGTTTCTTTTTGTGTTTTTTGTTTTGTTCTTTTTGTGTTTTTTGTTTTGTTCTTTTTGTGTTTTTTGTTTTGTTCTTTTTGTGTTTTTTGTTTTGTTCTTTTTGTGTTTTTTGTTTTGTTCTTTTTGTGTTTTTTGTTTTGTTCTTTTTGTGTTTTTTGTTTTGTTCTTTTTGTGTTTTTTGTTTTGTTCTTTTTGTGTTTTTTGTTTTGTTCTTTTTGTGTTTTTTGTT
>SSNR01000461.1:108694-126876 GCA_006937965.1 Callopanchax toddi
AAGATGGGTAAAAAGGACAGGTCGGGGGCAATCCCCCCCCCCCCCCCCTTGCCCATGCCTACATCCGGCCTCGGTTCTGTTTATTTCACAGTGACTGTTTATGGATGATTAAATTAAAGTAGCGCGTGTTTAAGATGCTCCAGCTTAGAGCAGGATTAGCTGGAGAAAAACAAGGTGATTAATGATCAGTTCACCTGCATCCTCAGAATGTGAAAAGGGAAACCTGAGAAAGACACTGCCGTTTGCTGACTGAGGCTGAAGCGTCGCTCTGATCGCATCGGTGGAACCTTAGCAGTGTGGGAACAGGGATCTCCAGCGATCCGGAGACTGACGGCTTCACCTCGGGACACCACGCTGAGACAAAGAGCGCCCAGGAAGAAAATCCGACAGCGGGGCAGCGAGCGCTACGGGGCAGGCTCAGAATAACCTCGACGTCTACCTGAGCCGAGGTCGACGGGTCCGGCCCAGACGCACAAAGAAAGACCGACTCACACACACCTTCACACACAGAACAGACAGGCGTGTCTTTCACTACGACCCGCTCAGGCCACACAGCTGAGTGTGGGTGTGGAGGTATGTGCATGTAGAGCGCACACATTTCTGACATTCTGCCTCGTAGCAGCGCTCCGCCCACCCCTCTGGCTCTGCTCAGCCGTCAAACAAGACTTCTGACTTTAACGCTGCAAACGTTTGAACTCAACCGAAACATCGAGATTTATAGTTGTTTGTGATTGTAATAAAACCACAGGGAGCTGTCCTCCTCTGGTAGTGGGTTTCAGAAGGACTTCCTTTGTTTTGTTTCAGGACGCACTCTGAATCTCATTTAATCCATAAGAGAGAAAACAGAGAAAAGATGACACGTCTGCAAAAGACGATTAAAGACACAGAACAAAGTTTTGATTTAAAATGACATAAATGTTCCTTCATCAGCTGGATGATTAGTTTACCTTAATGCGCCGTCTCTCACTAAACAAGCAAGCAAACTTCATTCTAGGATTTTCTGTGGAAAAACATTTTTTCTCCTAAAATATAATTTTCAGCCCAGTCCCAACAAAACACAGACCTGACCTCTCAAAAGGTCAGTCTGTCCGTTCTGATCCATCTATCAGGAACGAACGCACCTAAAGGAAACAGAATTCTGTCACTCGGTTCTTGCCAAGATCTCAAACCTTCACCGTTTGCATCTCAGGATTAAAGGGACCTGAGGCAGGATTTGTAATAACAATAATCCTGCATGCTCGGTTTCTTGAAGTTAATGGGTGATGAAGTGTTTTAAACTAAAAAGAATGAGGTCACCCGTGTATAGTTCTATTATCTAGAACAGGCTGTGAGCTGTAAAATGTTCTGTAATTCAGGCACGAAATTCCCGCGCTGTCCTACGGATGTGACGTCAACTGACGCTGCTGGTGTGTTCTTGAAAGCTTCAAAAATAGAAAGACACGTCTACGCTGTAGGTGGCAGTACTGGCCGACATGCTTCCTCTGGACATGTTGTTTTTCTCATAATACTGGTGGGTCTTTTTGTTTTGTCAAATGTTCTAAAATGTAATGAAGGCAAACTTAAGAAATCAAATACAGTTTATATGTATTTACAGTTGTATCCAAGTGTGATTGAGGTCTCCATTTAGTGTGGATATTTCAGAACATCATTTCTAGAACATGAAGGATTTTTCAGGACATGAAGCAGAACCCCTCCACAGGAACACCTGTTGTGTAACTTCCTGTCACACGTTTCTGCAGCTCCTTATTTTAATGTCCATAATGAACTGGTGTTGGTGTGTGTCTCTTTTCTTCGTGCTTTCTCTCTGTCCCATGTCCCTTTACATCCCTTGTCTCTTTACGTCCTGTGCTATTAGTTTTTGACAGCTGATCCTAATAAACACTTCTTATAAAACTGATCAAAAAATAACGTCTTCAGAAAAAGAGAGCATTCTGTTTTAGCTCTAAGGTTTTAAAGATCAGGACATATTTATCCCTCAGTCATCCATTAAACTCACACCCCTCTAAGTAATGAAGGTCTAAAATGTCCACTTTGAACAAACTGCTACGATTGTTCTGCTGTTGCTGCAGAGATCTGTTCATCAACGACCAAACCTTCCATCATTTGAACTCTTTGTATGCCAGTTTGATCATTTAATGTCCTTGTTGCTATTAATGAAAAATAAAAAAACTGAGTTATGTTTAATAAAACTCATTTTGGGTAGACACAATGAGCAAAGACATCGGCGATGGCCTTAAATAAGCTTTAGTCCACTTTGCCCTCAGCTTGGAACCGACTGCAGGCCAAAAGGAAAATGACCGAGTTCGTTTCATTGGGTGTTTTGCAGCGGCGTCTCGTCGTGTAGGGCCGGTAGGTCCCGGCCCCACCAGCCACCAGATGGCGCTGTGGGGATCAGTGGGAAAGAATAGTTCGTTTTTAGACTGATACTGCATAAAAACCCATTCTGTTACTAAGATATTCTGTTATAAATATCTGTGTAATCATATCTAAGTCTTTGCTTTGATACTGACAAGCTCAGGAGGTTAAATCCTCTTGAAATCCTGGCGACGGGCCGGCCCCTCACAGCCTGTCTAAAAGACGAGCGTCTGAAAATCACTGGGCGCAACACGCTCTCAATAAACACTCACGGGGCCCAAAACTCCGTGCCCCAAACCCAGACCATCCAATTAAAACACTGGAATATCACACTGACGTTACCTTCACGTTCGGTGGGAAAGCAGAGCTTCTCAGTCTTGTGTTGTTTAGCTCGTTAGCTAACAGGACAAGAAGACAATTTGAAGTAGATTTTTAAAATGATTTGCATCTTTTCTTTTAAAGAAATGAACAACGCTGGTGAGTGAACCTTTATTTGCAGTTTCATGTATAAAATAGTTGTTTTCTTAAATTAGATTTAGATTAAATTGCATTTTTAATGTGAAAGTTTGTGCTACAGTTATATATTTGAGATGTGCCCCACCTAGCATATGAGACGCCACTGGTGTTTTTAAATCTGAACTAATGAATCTTGAGGCCACGTGTTGAGGACATGTGACTGTTTCCTTTGGACCGCTTCTCATTTAGAGCTTTTTGACTATACGGTGTGTTGTTTTTAACCGTGTAACGGTTTCCTGTAACTTTGCGTGATGTTTGCTGCTGCCTATCTTGACCAGGTCTCCCTTAAAAAAGAGGTTTTAATCTCAATGGGATTTTTTTCCCTGGACAAATAAAAGTTAAAAAAACACAAACAGTTGATCTCAGAGGTCAGCATGGAGGGGGAGGGCTGATGGTTTGGGCTCCTCTGTAACACCAAATTTATGCCGCGTCCCCATACTCACACTTCCACCCTCGCGCCCCTCAGTTGTGCGTTCCCGCGGAGGTGCGCGAGTGCTTAGGGTGTCTCGATTCTCCTGGACGTAGAATCCAGACCTTGGCCCCGCCCCCTTTCCCACCCTCGCTACACACTTTGCCGAAGTCCGCATGGGTGCGCACTTCAGCGAAGGGTATTACCCATAATTCCATGTGCACTTCATTGAAGACCGTAGGGTGGAAGTGCGAGTATTGAGACAGGGCCTTATTCTAGAGTCTGTCTGACAGCTGATTGGTCCAAACTGGGTCATAAAACAGGACGACCATCCAATCAGAGTCCAGACAGACCTCCTGTCACTGCTATTAGATCACACCCTTCATCATCAATACATAACCTAAGGTTTAAACTTTTCACACGCTGTATAAAAGCAGCTCTACCGGTGAAGTCAGTCGTTAGTAACCATAGCAACAGCCACTGAGATGTTTTCACCTCCAGCCAATCAGCACAGACGTCTTCTACCTGTCGGCCCTAGTGTGCACCATGTGTTTATGTACTGTGGGTTCTGACTATGAGCTTGTTGTGATCTTGTACACAACCTGGTCTCTGCACTCATCTCTGACTGTAGGAAAGCTACGGGACATCAATCCAGATGTTTTAGGGCTAGAGAATCCATTTTCCTCATGTCTCCCCTCACAGATGGTACCATTTATAAATGTAAACAAGCGAGGACAACAGCCTCTACAGTATGAGTCTGGATGGGTCTCAAACATAAAGACTGGGCGGAGACGGTGCGTGTTTACAGCTCACTCACTCATCTCCATGTATTCTGGTGTGAGGCCATCAAAGGGGGCCAGAGCGTAGTCCAGGTTCCACTGCTGAGGCTTCTCCTCGTCCCTCTCGTTTGGGGTGGACTTCTTTTCCCTCAGCGCGCGTACGAGCTTCTTCAACTTCCTGTCAGAATGGAGCAAAGATGGAGAAAGACGGTCAAACCGAGAGCGAGAAATATTAAAGTGATGGTTCAGAAAGTCTATGAACACCTGATGTTTGGTGTTCTGGTAGAGATAGCTCCAAGAACAACCTCAGCTTAGAGAAAACAGACTGGAGCTTTCTGTTTGTTGAAGGAAGTCAGAAAACGTTTGGAATGCTCCCCACTGTGACCAGCCCTGACCGCCGTAGCACATGGAGTCATTTAGGTTCATCTCTTTTAGTTTATATCTCAGCAATTCAGTATCCTGTACTGTGATTGCTCCGTTTGAGGTGGTCCAAGATGGCTGACTTGAGGTTTTCTTGTTCTGCTGTTTTTTATGGTCCTTGTGAGTCTTTCTGTTGTTCTTTTCTCACATTCCTTCTGGTGCTTTTTTTCTCATGTAGAACGTTCTTCCTGTTTCTTCTATGTACGTTTTATTGCAGGGTATTTCTTATATTGTGTTGCGTTTTTTCCCGATTCTATTTGATCTTTTGGGTGTACTTTAGCAGTCTTAGTTTCGTGTTGTGTGGATTTCTAGTTTCTTCACGGCCCTTTGAATCCTGTATTGGTGACACTTCTGATGAAGGCTGCAGTCGACGGTCGAAACATGTCGAGATAAAAAGGTAAACAAGAACTTACCTCACAACTTTACATGTCTGAACAAAAAGAATCAGGTATAATCGTTAAAAAGAGGACGTTTTCTATCAACAGAACCAGTAAAACCAGGTGTCACCGCTGCAGCTTCTGACCGTTCTCAGGTTCCTTTCAACCAGTGATTTATCCTACAGGTTTGATAGGATGAACAACATGACGTTTCTTCACCTTTGGATAAATTACATTTTCATGAAATGTTTCTCTTGAATCTTAGATCCTGTAGATCTCTCTGTCAGACTGACAGAGGACAGAGGCTGCAGCAGGACTCTGACTCTCGGAGAACTTCCGTTTTCTCGTAATGCGTCAACATCTGATCGCCTAATAAAACATTTTCCCGTCCCGTCACCACAACCACCTTGAGTTTCAGCCTCTGTGAAATTATGTTTTCTAAACCTCTCCATTGTCACGATTTACTGTTAAAAGCCAGAAACCCACCGGCTCATGCAATGCAATAATTCATGAGGTGCTTTGACCATTGTAGCGTTACCAAATAAGCTATAGTCTCTGACCTCTGACACCCGTTGACCATCACAAACAATAATCCATATTTTTCCCAATAACTCGGATTATAATGACTCTTTATTATGTTTTAACCTGAATCAACATTCTTCCAAGGGTTCGGTCGTGCCGGAAGACTCCACAGGACTCTTTAGTTAGAATAATAAACTTAACGACTCTTGGTGTCTCTTCCTAAAATGACACTTTAATCTACGGCTCAGAAATGTCTTTAATGTGATTAATGCATTTTCTCCCACAGTATTATGAATGTTTGATCCAGCTTCAGTATTATTTCATATTTTTACTTTGCTAAAAGGTTAAATCAACATTATTACTCATATTTACTTATTCAAGTGAACTGTCGTTTTAAAGATGTGGGTCACGTGCTTTACCTGCCTTCCACTCCCGGAAGTTCTGAGTTGCCCTACACTGAGACGACATCTCAGCTGTTTTACTCGCTACAACAGCCGAGCCTGCAGGAAGCGGCCGACCCTGAAACCGATATCCTATTCTCCCCTGAGCAAAGACACCGTCCGTCTTTACTCTCCACCACAACACGGGGACCCAGCTCAAAAGGCTAACCACCAGCTAACCCAGACATGGCTCCACTGACGACCGCATCCAGGACGATCTCCGTGGCCCACGGCGGTCCCCGACCTCCACAGGCGTCCGACCCGGACCGAGGGGGAATTCTCCACCTCCACGCCGTCTCATCTGACTCTCCAGCGGCGTCGATCCCGGAGCGGCGTACAGTGAGTCCCCGCATTCTGGTAAAGCTGAAAGGCCTACTTTGATAAGCTCACTCACACCGTAGCTTATCCATCAGTAACTCCTCCTCTCCAAACAAAGTAAATTAAGTTAACCTCCCTAGTCTCATAACATCATGCGACTCAGATCGTTAAAACTTATTTTAAGATCAACTTAGAACACTTTACCATCGTGTTGACAAATGCTAAAACCTTGCTACCTCTTGCTTATCTGTTTGTACTGTCGTCAGTCTTTTAATAATAAATCCTGTAAAGTCTTATTTCCAACTCAGACTTCCATTTGTCAATATTAAGATACGTAATCTACTCCCTGTGACATCTGACAGAACCTAGAGTAAGTTCATGTGAAATACTAGTAAGTGAAGGCATCAGAGCAACTCTCTTTATAAGACCGACAAAGCAAAGCTGGATTTTATAGAAGTGTGTGCAACAAGCTTAGAGAGTTTATTAACGCTACACCATATGTGTCAGAATATGGGAGTGTAGGAGGAGGGTTCTGACCCAAACCAGCTGAGAACAGTTCTAGGTCTGACAGCGATTTGTAACGCAGAATAGTGGATCTGTGCGTACGCAGAGTTTTATAAATCAGAAATTAATTTTGCGAAAGTGAAAATATTTTGCTGAGCTTTTTTAGTGAGGATTCTACGCAAAGTTCTATAAATGAGTGCCCTGATCTGTATAGGATGATTGCATCATAATGACCCAGCTAGCCCTTACAGGGGTTGAATAATGGTTCACACAGGAGGACCATCAGAGACCCCACATGGTGATAATAAATCATGGATGTTGACCGTGCTGGTGTGAGTCACACAGAAAAGAAAAGACAACACATCACTCAAAAACCACCAACATTACGGTAATCAGGGTCAGAAGAAGAGTCGGGACAAACATCAGTATTTCTGTCTCTCGTCTGGTCCTCCTCAGCTACTGGAACTGAATCCTCTAATAAACAAGTTACCGGTATATAAAACTCTCAAGGTTAATGGTCCAGATTAGGGATTTGTTTGTTTATCTTACATACATCTAGTCATTTTAAAAGACGTTGACGGTAATGTGAGAGGGCTTGCTCGTGAAGTGATGAAGTTTTTCATGTGACAAACTATCCCCATTAGTCCCTGAAAGCAGGTGTTTAAACTGAGTAACACCTGTATGTTACTAAATGTTTCCTGTGATGACTGCAGCCAGACTCCTATCAGCTGCTAGCTGTTTGTACCAGCCCTTTGTTTTGAGCTCTATGTGCTTGAATGACGTTGCTGTGAGTTTTCCACAGACGTGAATCCTCTCTGGGAGGATGTGCAGGCCCTGTGGAGAGTACACCTCCTGGTCTGGGCTCTGTGGAGGGCAGAGCTCCTGGTAACCTGTAACCATGGGAACCAGGAGGAGCTGACAACTTACTGAAGACACTTCTCAAGGCCTACGTCTTACAGCAAAGTCCGAAAGAATGGCATTACTTCAAAGCTTAATCAACAAAGTGCCTAGCATCAGGTCTACGTAGGATATTAGACTCATAAAACCCTTAAAGACAACATGGACAGAGCAGAGAAGAGCTACCAAAGACTGGGGTTCCAGTGTCTCAAGACATGTCCCATGTCTGTATAGAGCTCTTTAGGTCCTGGACTATTAAGAACTTTACATTAAAGTCTTTCACACCAGACCCTCAGACCTCCTCCAGACCCTCTAAAAATCCACCATACCCTCTGACCTCCATCAGACCCTCAAACCTCCTCCAGACCCTCTGACCTCCAACAGACCCTCTGACCTCCATCAGACCCTCAGACCTCCATCAGACCCTCAGACCTCCAACAGACCCTCAGACCTCCAACAGACCCTCAGACCTCCAACAGACCCTCTGACCTCCATCAGACCCTCAGACCTCCATCAGACCCTCAAACCTCCATCAGACCCTCTGACCTCCAACAGACCCTCTGACCTCCATCAGACCCTCAGACCTCCATCAGACCCTCAGACCTCCAACAGACCCTCAGACCTCCAACAGACCCTCAGACCTCCAACAGACCCTCAGACCTCCATCAGACCCTCAGACCTCCATCAGACCCTCTGACCTCCATCAGACCCTCTGACCTCCATCAGACCCTCAGACCTCCTCCAGACCCTCAGACCTCCATCAGACACTCTGACCTCCACCAGACCCTCTGACCTCCACCAGACCCTCAAACCTCCTCCAGACCCTCTGACCTCCAACAGACCCTCAGACCTCCATCAGACCCTCAGACCTCCATCAGACCCTCTGACCTCCTCCAGACCCTCTGACTTCCACCAGTCCTTCAGGGCCTGAGAGTCCTTCATGGTCTGAGAGTCCTTCGTGGTCTGAGAGTCCTTCATGGTCTGAGAGTTCTTCTTGGTCTGAAATTCCTTCATGGACTGAAAGTCCTTCATGGTCTGAGAGTCCTTCATGGTCTGAAAGTCCTTTATGGTCTGAAAGTCCTTCATGGTCTGAGAGTCCTTCATGGTCTGAAAGTCCTTCATGGTCTGAGAGTCCTTCATGGTCTGAAATTCCTTCATGGTCTGAAATTCCTTCATGGTCTGAGAGTCCTTCATGGTCTGAGAGTCCTTCAGGGTCTGAAAGTCCTTCATGGTCTGAAAGTCCTTCATGGTCTGAGAGTCCTTCATGGTCTGAGAGTCCATCAGGGTCTGAGAGTCCTTCATGGTCTGAGAGTCCTTCAGGGTCCGAGAGTCCTTCAGGGTCTGAGAGTCCTTCAGGGTCTGAGAGTCCTTCATGGTCTGAGAGTTCTTCATGGTCTGAGAGTCCTTCATGGTCTGAGAGTTCTTCTTGGTCTGAAATTCCTTCATGGTCTGAGAGTCCTTCATGGTCTGAAAGTCCTTCATGGTCTGAGAGTCCTTCATGGTCTGAGAGTCCTTCATGGCCTGACAGTCCTTCATGGTCTGAGAGTCCTTCATGGTCTGAAAGTCCTTCAGAGTCTGAGAGTCCTTCATGGTCTGAAAGTCCTTCATGGTCTGAGAGTCCTTCGTGGTCTGAGAGTCCTTCATGGTCTGAAAGTCCTTCATGGTCTGAAAGTCCTTCAGGGTCTGAGAGTCCTTCAGGGTCTGAGAGTCCTTCATGGTCTGAAAGTCCTTCAGAGTCTGAGAGTCCTTCAGAGTCTGAGAGTCCTTCAGGGTCTGAGAGTCCTTCAGGGTCTGAGAGTCCTTCATGGTCTGAGAGTCCTTCAGGGTCTAAGAGTCCGTCGTGGTCTGAGAGTCCTTCAGGGTCTGAAATTCCTTCATGGTCTGAAAGTCCTTCATGGTCTGAGAGTCCTTCATGGTCTGAGAGTCCTTCATGGTCTGAAAGTCCTTCAGAGTCTGAGAGTCCTTCGTGGTCTGAGAGTCCTTCGTGGTCTGAGAGTCCTTCAGGGTCTAAGAGTCCTTCGTGGTCTGAGAGTCCTTCAGGGTCTGAAATTCCTTCATGGTCTGAAATTCCTTCATGGTCTGAGAGTCCTTCATGGTCTGAGAGTCCTTCATGGTCTGAGAGTCCTTCGTGGTCTGAGAGTCCTTCGTGGTCTGAGAGTCCTTCAGTCTGAGAGTCCTTCGTGGTCTGAGAGTCCTTCATGGTCTGAGAGTCCTTCAGAGTCTCAGAGTCCTTCAGAGTCTGAGAGTCCTTCGTGGTCTGAGAGTCCTTTAGAGACTGAGAGTCCTTCGTGGTCTGAGAGTCCTTCGTGGTCTGAGAGTCCTTCAGGGTCTGAGAGTCCTTCGTGGTCTGAAAGTCCTTCATGGTCTGAGAGTCCTTCAGGGTCTGAAAGTCCATCAGGGCCTGAGAGTCCTTCGTGGTCTGAGAGTCCTTCAGGGTCTGAGAATCCTTCGTGGTCTGAGAGTCCTTCGTGGTCTGAGAGTCCTTCTTGGTCTGAGAGTCCTTCAGAGTCTGAGAGTCCTTCTTGGTCTGAGAGTCCTTCAGGGTCTGAGAGTCCTTCATGGTCTGAGAGTCCTTCGTGGTCTGAGAGTCCTTCGTGGTCTGAGAGTCCTTCAGGGTCTGATAGTCCTTCGTGGTCTGAGAGTCCTTCGTGGTCTGAAAGTCCTTCGTGGTCTGAGAGTCCTTCGTGGTCTGAGAGTCCTTCGTGGTCTGAGAGTCCTTCAGGGTTTGAGAGTCCTTCATGGTCTGAAAGTCCTTCAGAGTCTGAGAGTCCTTCAGAGTATGAGAGTCCTTCATGGTCTGAGAGTCCTTCAGGGTCTGAGAGTCCTTCATGGTCTGAAAGTCCTTCAGAGTCTGAGAGTCCTTCATGGTCTGAAAGTCCTTCAGGGTCTGAGAGTCCTTCATGGTCTGAGAGTTCTTCATGGTCTGAGAGTCCTTCAGAGTCTGAGAGTCCTTCATGGTCTGAAAGTCCTTCATGGTCTGAGAGTCCTTCAGAGTCTGAGAGTCCTTCATGGTCTGAGAGTCCTTCATGGTCTGAGAGTCCTTCAGAGTCTGAGAGTCCTTCATGGTCTGAAAGTCCTTCATGGTCTGAAAGTCCTTCAGAGTCTGAGAGTCCTTCATGGTCTGAAAGTCCTTCAGAGTCTGAGAGTCCTTCAGAGTCTGAGAGTCCTTCATGGTCTGAAAGTCCTTCATGGTCTTAGAGTCCTTCAGGGTCTAAGAGTCCTTCGTGGTCTGAGAGTCCTTCAGGGTCTGAGAGTCCTTCAGGGTCTGAGAGTCCTTCATGGTCTGAGAGTCCTTCAGGGCCTGAGAGTCCTTCATGGTCTGAGAGTCCTTCAGGGTCTGAGAGTCCTTCAGGGCCTGAGAGTCCTTCATGGTCTGAGAGTCCTTCAGGGCCTGAGAGTCCTTCAGGGCCTGAGAGTCCTTCATGGTCTGAGAGTCCTTCAGGGCCTGAGAGTCCTTCAGGGTCTGAGAGTCCTTCAGGGCCTGAGAGTCCTTCAGGGTCTGAGAGTCCTTCAGGGCCTGAGAGTCCTTCATGGTCTGAGAGTCCTTCGTGGTCTGAGAGTCCTTCGTGGTCTGAGAGTCCTTCAGGGCCTGAGAGTCCTTCATGGTCTGAGAGTCCTTCGTGGTCTGAGAGTCCTTCATGGTCTGAGAGTCCTTCAGGGCCTGAGAGTCCTTCATGGTCTGAGAGTCCTTCGTGGTCTGAGAGTCCTTCATGGTCTGAGAGTCCTTCATGGTCTGAGAGTCCTTCAGGGTCTGAGAGTCCTTCATGGTCTGAGAGTCCTTCATGGTCTGAGAGTCCTTCAGGGCCTGAGAGTCCTTCAGGGCCTGAGAGTCCTTCGTGGTCTGAGAGTCCTTCGTGGTCTGAGAGTCCTTCGTGGTCTGAGAGTCCTTCAGGGCCTGACAGTCCTTCGTGGTCTGAGAGTCCTTCGTGGTCTGAGAGTCCTTCGTGGTCTGAGAGTCCTTCGTGGTCTGAGAGTCCTTCGTGGTCTGAGAGTCCTTCAGGGCCTGAGAGTCCTTCGTGGTCTGAGAGTCCTTCAGGGCCTGAGAGTCCTTCAGGGCCTGAGAGTCCTTCGTGGTCTGAGAGTCCTTCGTGGTCTGAGAGTCCTTCAGGGTCTGAGAGTCCTTCAGGGCCTGAGAGTCCTTCGTGGTCTGAGAGTCCTTCGTGGTCTGAGAGTCCTTCAGGGCCTGAGAGTCCTTCGTGGTCTGAGAGTCCTTCAGGTGTCTTTAGGTGAACTCCAGGTGGGCTGGTTTCAGTCTGGACTCTCTGCCATTCAGGTCTGATTGGTGGACTGCTGCAGAGCTGGTTGTCCTTCTGGAAGGTTCTCCTGTCTCCACAGAGGAACTGGAGCTCTGACCATCAGGTTCTTGGTCTCCTCCCTGACCCAGACCCTTCTCCCTGATCAGCTCTAGAAGAGTCCTGCTGGTTTAGAACTTCTCCCACTTCCAGATGATGGAGGTCATTGAGCTCACTGGGACCTTCAGAGCAGCAGAAATGTGTCCTTGGATGTCTGGTCTCTGGCTCCAGGCTGGTCCTGCCCTGCTGTGGCTGGCTGCTGGTGGGGCCTCTTTGCCGTGATCCCCTGGGGCTCCGGCAGGGCAGCTGCTGGGTAACCCCTGCGGGGCGGTCCTCTGCGCTTCCTGGGGGTGCAGCTGCTCCTGTGGTGGTCTTCCTGGGATTCCTGTACTCTGGGTGGCCTTCGGGTGTCTGGGACTCCTCTATGTCTTCTATGGGTCCTGGGGGCGGGTCTGTGGCCTCTCACATTCACTATAGAACACTCCCATGGAGAAACCTTACATACACACAGGTGCTCACACAAGCATGGGCTCAGGTGTCTTCAGACACATGAACTTGGGCTGTGGATCGCCCTGAACACACCTTGAATCCGTCGTTAGTGTGTTCATTCAAGGATATTATAATTGTTGGATATTTATATGTTGTTTATTGCTGTGGTATCTCGGTCCGCTGTTTGTTTGTTCTCTCTCTTTCTACAGGTCTAGAAGCAGATCCTTGGTCTCGCCTCGCCTTCCACCGCTTATCCGGGTCCGGGTTGTGGGGGCAGCATCCCAACAAGGTAGTCAAAAACTGTCCTCTCCCCAGCCACCTCCACCAGCTCCTCCTGCAGGACCCCAAGGTGTTCCCAGGCCAGGTTGAAGATGTATTTCCTCCAGCTTGTCCTGGGTCGACCCGTGGACCTCCTGCCAGCAGGACAGCCTAAAACACCTCCCCAGGGAGGCGTCCAGGATGTATCCTAACCAGATGCCTGAACCAGGTAAATCTAGAGCCTTGCTTTCTGGCTCAGCTCCTTCTTCACCACAACAGACTGGTTCAGCGTCCATCACTGCAGACGCTGCCCCAATCCGCCTGTCCATCTCCGTCCTTCCCTCACTCGTGAACAAGACCCCGAGATACTTGAACTCCTCCACTTGAGGCAGGACCTCTCTCCCGACCTGGAGTTGGCAATCCACCCTTTTCCGACCGAGAACCATGGCCTCAGACTTGGAGGTGCTGATCCTCATCCCAGCCGCTTCACACTCACTGTGAACCTCCCCAGTAAGAGCTGAAGGTCAGAGCCTGATGAAGCTAGGAGGACCACATCATCTGCAAAAAGCAGAGACGAGATTCTCCTGTCACCAAACTCCACCCCCTCCACACCACGGCTGCTCCTAGAAATCCTGTCCATAAAGGTTATGAACAGGACCGGTGACAAAGGGCAGCCCTGGAGGAGTCCAACCCTCACTGGGAACAGGTCTGACTTACTGCCGGCTATGAGGACCAGACTCACACTCCTCTGGTACAGGGACTGAATGGCCCTTAACAAAAGACCATCCACCCCGTACTCCTGGAGCGCCCCCCACAGGGTGCCCCTGGGGACACGGTCATAAGCCTTCTCCAAATCCACAAAACACATGTGGACTGGTTGGGCAAACTCCCATGACCCCTCCATCACCCTAGCGAGGGTAAAGAGCTGGTCCACAGTTCCACGACCAGGACCAAAACCACATTGATCCTCTTCTATCTGAGGTTCAACCATCGACCGGACCCTCCTCTCCAGGACCCTGGAGTAGACCCTTCCTTGGTACTATCTTTTTCCCATGCTACCTCCCAACCTATCTTTTTTATCCTTCCTCTTTATTTCCGTCTCTGTTTCTGTTAGGATTCAATGAAAACACAAAACAGTTCTAATAAAGATTTTGTCTACGAATATTTATCAGGGTCGTCTAATATTCAGGGTTTTTCTTCTAGTCAGGGTTGTCTGGTGTTCAATGAGATCTCTTCTGTGAGGCCAACAAAAGGAAAAAAGAAGACAGAAAAGGAAGAAGTGCTTGATGAGAAGCTGTGTGTGCATCAGTGTAAACTCATCTATGACTAAAGCCTTAAACGGACAGAGAACTGCTCAGAACAGCTGGGAGGAGACTGGATGAAGGTTTGAATGTAGCGAAGGAGACGTGATGTCTGAGACTGATGTGGGTTTTCTGCAGCAGCATGACCTTTGTGCTGAGCTCCTAAACCCCAGCCTGGTCAGCAGAACATAACCAGAGCTTTACTGGTTTCCTTCCAGGTGTCAAACCCTAGGTTCATGAATTTGAAACTGATCCCTCATATTAGAATGTTTGATGAGGCTAATTAAAGAGGTCAGGAGGTTAAGCTGTCCTTACAGCCTCAGTAACAACACTGCCTGAGGCCGGGCGTTGTTAAAACCATAGCTGACCTCTGACCAGTGGGGACTGGTTGTAACAACTGAGCTCTTATTAGACAACAGAGAAGGAATCCTGCAGGTTTCAAGCTGTTAAGCCTCTACATAAAGACTACGTAACATTCTGAGCGTCTTTAAGTCTTAGACACCTGGATTCCTAAACTTCAAACAAAGATGATCAAATAAGGAAAAGTGGAATCAGCTGACTTACGGGATGCCAATCTCAAAGATGTTATTCTGGATCAGCTGCTTGCCCAGCATGATGATGCTGAGCTGGATGCACAACTCGATAAGGCAGCCCCCTGGAGCACACTGGACCACACACACACACAGTTAAAGCACACAGCTCTGGGTCACTTTTCACTTTATTTGATCAAATCAAAAGATAAACATGAAACCAACCTCTTCCATGCGATAGTTGTTAAAGACGTACATGTAGCTCCCAGGTCGACCTGCAAACCTGTACGGAGAGTTTACAAGTATTACAACAGGGTGACAGTCCGTCAGGACCACACCCCCTGGGGGTGGAGTCTCTGCAAACAGGAAGTAGTCCTCTGACCAGAGCAATTCTCACATCTAGTCAGATCAGGAGAGACGCTGCTGCAGATTTCCTGTATTAAAGCAACTTGTGAGTCGTATCTGTTTAGTTCAGCATGAGACTGCTCATAGTAATATAGAGTTCTAACACTTTATTAATACTTTTTAAACAGTGGCGGCTGGTGGAATTTTTTTTGGGTGGGGCGCATTTTTGCTAGTCAGTTTTCAGATGCGCAAAAAAATCACATCTCACCACTAGAGCAGGGAATGATGCTAAATATTTTCATCTGACTGAATATTTTTCTGGTAAAAATCCCTAGTACCACCAGTTCTCTAGAAATGTGGAGCTGTTAGGTCTAATTCTACACATCAAACAGTAAAGAAATCATAAAGTCTTCATGAGGAGACCTTAGAATAATATCAATATAATCAGATACAAATAAAAATAAAAAACAACCACAATGTGGTCACAACAGAAGTTGTAAAGGTTTCAAGGAAAAAACAACCTGGCAAAGTCAAAAACATTACTTAATATTCACAATCAGCTTTCTACTGACACCACAAACACATAAATCCACCTCTAACTAATACAGTCAGATAATTAATGTTACAATTCAGACAACAACCACTAACCAAGCAAGTCATGACAATCAGCTCCACTAATGAAGTGAATTAACAACAAAATAAAGTCACATCCACTGATAAGTCCCATCAAACCCAGTCAGACCAAACTTCCTTAAAACGCCATAATAATTTAATGAAAAGTAGAGAAAACTCATGAAAAACGGGCTAAACTACATAAACCAACGTATTCAATCAGCAGTACCTGTATTTCTCTAACATTCGGCAGACACCTCAACAAACACATGTCGCTATTTAAGGTATAAATTCACTCATCAGGACTTAGCACTGCTAGCCGCGGCTAGCTCCGCCTATGGGGTTTTTGAATGGGAAAATCCGTGACAGACACATAGTTATTAAGAAAAGAAACAAACAAACGAAGTCACTCACCATTGAGTTGATGAAATCAGGACAAATGGAATCATTCGGCTTGTTTTCACAAGCGGGCAAGAAGGATTCTTTGAATAAATATCCATTTTCTACCCTCCATTAAAAAGAGAGCAAGAACTTCCGGTTCCGGTCTGAGCAACACTCCAGACTCCTGCTGTTGTGCGCATGTCACACAGGGACGCTGAAGACCTGCGTCCCGAGCGATCTCCTATTTTTTGCACTCAGTGCGCATGCGTCAGGAGCAGAAAACAATGCGCTATGTTGGGACGGCGTCCCGTCCAGACATGCGCAGTAGAACCCAGAGAAACACGACCTATCGGTCCATTAAAAAATAGTAAGAAAACCTTTCTAAACTACACCTAAATGCAGATTATACACAGCACTGATTGTATATATAATGGATGGCTCCTTTAGTTTTATTTTTATGTTAGTTTTTTATATTTTGTGATCCCTATTTCTCTTCTTCTTCCTCTTGGGACTGGTGGGGCAGCGCCCCCTATGGACGGGCCGCCACTGTTTTTAAACCAAATATATTAGAAAGTTTTCCACTATCTGCAGCAGCGTCTCTCCTCAGACTTCCTGTTTCCAGAGACTCCACCCACTTTGAGTGACGTCCCCAGTGGGTGTGGTCCTTCCTGTAGATGAATGATTAGGCCTTTGGGGTGAATGTGACCCCTGAGGCCGAGCGAGGGTTAAATAAAACAAGCGCCGCTCTGAAGGAGGACATGGGGGCGGGTCTTACCGTCCTTTAAAGAACGCCACGTAGAAAATGGGAGCGTACGCGTTCATGAACTTGAGCAGGAAGGCTTTGAGGATCAGGCGCTCCTCATACTCCGTTTCTGTTTTAGGAATCTCTGAAAAGGAAATGAAGTGTTTGTGTCAGGATGCTGATGAGGCTCCAGAGTAATCAGAGTACATAAGTACGACACATTACGACGATACAGCTAGTACTAGCTGCTGGAACTCTCCTGGTTCTTCCTCCATGTCAGTGGGTTTGAACACAGACAGCTGGCATCAGAGCAAGAAGCAGGAAGACCCACATATACGGTCATATACAGATGACTCCAGTCTGAATAAATGATTATGTGTCCACGCAGAAGGAGAACAGCCCATGACGTGCATGGTGATGGAGAGGATTCACCATCAGAAAGTCTCTAGAATGTTCTGAGGCGTGACCAGAGGAGACCATGTGACCAGGACTGTCTCCTGGAGGTGACAGCACCTGATGAAGACTTCCGGAGGACGTTCAGGTGTCAAGAAGGGCAGCAAAGAAGCCACATCTATACAATAACCCCATTAGGGACAGACGTGTAGCTTCTGAGAAACGTTCAAGGCTCTCAGGAGGATCAGGCTGTCCTGGAGGACATGAAGGGCCAGGAGGAAGAGAGACTAGGACTGCTCTTAAGGCTCATTTCAAAACTGATCATTTTATTTTCTTCACTTGCTTTAACTGCTGAGTTTTTACTAAACAGCACAACATGAGTTTCTGCTGGTGTGTACCTAGCTCAGTCAGCCTCAGGGCCACCGAGCCGTAGATCTCATCCAGGATCAGGATGACCACCAGGTTGATGATGACCGCAGTCGCTGTTACCGTCACACGAACGTTGGACTTGATGTCAGGGTCGGGGCTCATCGCCATCAGGGCCGACACCGTGATGCGGTAGATGATTACACTAAACACCGCCGAAAACGTCAGCCCAAACTGGAAAAGAGAGAGAGAGAGGGATTAGACGCCACTCAGCCACGCTCAGGAAGGTTTAAAGACAAACGGATGAAGGTCAGTCCTGGTCTACGAAGACTCAACACGCTTCCATCCTCTGATGCTGAACAGTACGCTGTCCTCACCATGAAAAGGATAGAGGAAACATTCACAAGGTATCCAGGAAGACGGTCCTTCCAGGTCAACTTCTCTACAGTAACCTGAGGGACAGAGAGAGGAGAGTGTAAAGGACTAAAGCAGAAGTTACCTCACCTGCTGGTCAACCTGCTAGTGTTGTTTCAGGAAGTAAACCTCAGAATCTAGTCTCTGTGTTAGCCAATCACAAACAGAATCAGAACCCAGATTTAAATCTAGACTCAGTCTCTGTGTTAGCCAATCACAAACAGAATCAGAACCCAGATTTAAATCTAGACTCAGTCTCTGTGTTAGCCAATCACAAACAGAGGGAGTTTTAATATGTTTGATTTTAAATGTGTTTTCAACACAAAGAAAGAGAGAAAGAAAGAAAGAAAGAAAGAAAGAAAGAAAGAAAGAAAGAAAGAAAGAAAGAAAGAGAGAAAGAAAGAAAGAAAGAAAGAAAGAAAGAAAGAGAGAAAGAAAGAAAGAAAGAAAGAGAAAGAAAGAAAGAAAGAAAGAAAGAAAGAAAGAAAGAAAGAGAGAAAGAAAGAAAGAAAGAAAGAAAGA
>SSNR01000461.1:127814-145064 GCA_006937965.1 Callopanchax toddi
AGAAAGAAAGAAAGAAAGAAAGAAAGAAAGAGAGAAAGAAAGAACAAAAGAGAAAGAAAGAAAGAAAGAAAGAAAGAAAGAAAGAGAGAGAGAGAGAGAGAGAGAGAGAGAGAAAGCTGGTTTGAAGACAGAAACAGATCGAACAGGTCCAGCTAGGAGGCGGTTCACACAGGACCTGAGACCACACAGACATAAACAATCACAGATTACTGCTCCTTCAGGATGTGGTGAACACAAAGACAACACGTTACACGTGAACACATCTTCTTTTTCTAACCCCGTGTCCTGTCCGGCTGTGGAGCAAACAGAATAATGTCTGAGTGCCAAAAACAAGGTGAGAGGTTACAGCCACTGCTATAAAACTCCTCCTGATTTTTGTTTAAATATAACCCCCAAAATCTTTATTAGAATGTTTTTATGGTTGATTGGACACGGAGCCTGAAAGTGAAGGGAAGGGTACAGAAAGAGGGATGGGGGAGAAAGTAAACAGAAAAAGAAGAGAACAAGAGACGTGAAGAGTCCACTTCTAGACCTGTAAATAAAGCACAAACAAACAAAACAGGAGAAAAGATACAACAGCAACAAACAGCATATGAATACACAACAGTTGTGATATTCTTCAAATGTATACGTATACACCAGTTCAAGAGAGTTCAGTGTCAACCACAGCCCCAGTCAATGTGTCTGAAAACACCTGAGTCGTCTTTATGTGAGCACCTTGTGATCACCTGTGTGTATATGCGCGCTTGTTTATGTAAGGTTTCTCTATTGAAACATTCAATAATAAGTTCGAGGAGCCACAGACCCGCCCCCAAGGCCCACGGAGGACGCGGAGGAGGTCCAGGCCCCAGACGTCCAGAGGCCACCCAGGGCACGGACACCCCAGGGAGATCGCCGTCAGGGCAGTCGCTAAACTCTCCCCCAGAGGGCGCAGAGGCTCACCCCACGTGGGCCCCCGGCAGTCGCCGCGCTAGAGCCCCTGGGGGGTCGCGGCTAGGAGCTCACAGGCACCGCCTGCAGCCGGCCATCCAGGGTAGATCTAGCCGGAACCAGAGACCCGAGACCCAGGAGCGAACCGGCCCCAGCAGAGGCCCGACCACCCCCGGGGGCCCAGATCCCACCAGGCAGCCACAGGAAGAAGAGCAGGCAGACGCCCCCAGCACCCAGCCCCAGACCCCGAGACACCCCAGCACGCCACTGGAGAAAGGCACCACCAATGCCGAGGCGCCGCCAGGGAGGATAGTCTCTGCCGAGGGCGCTGGTCCCTGGTCCTGAACATAGAGTGTGCATGGGGAGCGAGAGTGGGTGTACAGCGTCTATTGTGTGTCTTGGTATGTTTGCAGGAATGTGTGTGTGCACGCATGAGGGAGGGAGAGTGATTGTGTCTGTGTGTGACTGTTTTTCTGTCAGGTTTCGTCCCCCCCCCCTCTCTGTGACATGCTAGGCCCTCCACACGTGAACACGTCTAACACACCGACATTCCCAGATCAGGGACACACTGTGACGTCGGGTCAAGACAATCCAACATGTTGGGTTTCCTCGATTTATGATCCGAGAGGTCCTGATGTTCTTCAGAGTGGACCAGAGTACTCTTAACCAGGGCTGGGAGTAACGAGTTACAAAGTAACTAAATACTGTAATGCATTGCTTTTGTCTGTAGCGGTAATGTAAGGCATTACAGAATATAAAGGTAATATTTTACTCGGTACAACGTCAGTAACGTGTGTTACAGTGCACGTTTAACCCGGTGGGTTCTCAGAGGAGAAACGTCACTCAGCGCCGAATGTTTCACTTCCTGTCGTCAGACGGAGCAGAGAGGAGTCCGGTTCGGTCTGGACCGCGCAGCAAACTCATGCGTGTTCGGATCTCCTACTCAGCAGACTGGGACACTGGGTCAGGTTCTGTAGGTTGGTTCCCTTCCTGTCTCTCTGACCGCTACTTCTCAGTGACCGTCTCTAGTCACAGGTCATCTCACACACGGAGTCCCTCAAGGTTCTGTCCTGGGGCCTCTGCTGATCCTTTTACCTGCTTCCCCTCCAGCACATCCTGAGCTCATTCAGAGGAATCTCAGATCGCCTGTACGCCGATGACATCCAGCTCTACGTGTCCTTTAAGCCCCATGAGACGTCTAAACTACAGCTGCTGCAGACGAGCTTAGACTCTACTTCCTACAACTGAACGAGTCAAAGACCCAAGTCCTCATCTGAGCTCTGAACAAGCTGGTTCCTAAAGTCCAGGAGTCTCTGTGTCAACTCGCCTCTTTCATAAAACCCTCTGTAGAAACCTGGGTGTGACCTTTGACCCAGTGGGTGTGACTTTTGACCCAGTGGGTGTGGCCTTTGACTGAGCCTTAGATCAGTGGTCTCCAGACTCTGGACCTCCGTCCCCCTGAGACTCAGATCAGTGGTCTCCAGACTCTGGACCTCCGTCCCCCTGAGCCTGAGATCAGTGGTCTCCAGACTCTGGACCTCCGTCCCCCTGAGCCTGAGATCAGTGGTCTCCAGACTCTGGACCTCCGTCCCCCTGAGCCTGAGATCAGAGGTCTCAGTGTCTCCTCTTTAGATCAGCTGACCCTGAACTGTAGACGTCTTCCTGCTCCGATGCCTCCTGTTTCACTTGTTGCCCTAAAACAAACGTCTCTCTAAATGTCTATAGATGTAGTTGCTGTTGTCCCGTCTATGTTCTAAAGAACCTTGTGATTCATCTCTAGAGAGGCGCTATAGAAAGAAACTTCTTCTTCTTCTTCTTCCAAGCAACTCACAATATTAACAACTTATCAGGCACGAGTATGTGGAAGAAACCTGGCATGAGGAGAACATGCTAACTCCACACAGAGAGGCTACAGCCGGGATTCAAACCTACAACCTTCTTTTGCTCCAAGGCAGCAGAGCTACCTGCTGCACCACCTGATCATCCTGACAGAGTCAGTTACCTGGACTGAGATGTATGGCCTTCACAATAAAAGCCCCATGTGTGCAACTTAACACCACACACACACACACACACACACACACACACACACACACACACACACACACACACACACACACACACACACACACACACACACACACACACACACACACACACACACACACACACACACTAAACCCTCTGTCATGTTCTAGAGCAGAGTGAGGATTTGTGTTTCTGCTAATGCAACAGCACCATCTAGTGGACGTGTTGAGCTGAACACCCAGCACTCTGAGCTGCTGGACGTCACAGAGACGTCCCACAGGCACCAGGACATGGTTAAAGTCCCCCTCCATACATGTAACTCTAGATAGGAAACATCATGTCTGACATTAATATTAATAATGAATCTTTGAGTTAAATGACCTCATCAGAGATAGAATGTAGAGGTGACTTGTTAAATGTTACACCTTCAGAGGAGCTGGTGTGCCAGGCTCGCCTCACCCAGCCATGATGCGGGTCACTGTGACGACGAGCCAAAACCACCCTCAGATTAAAACCCGCCAAGGCTGAAGAGACAGAACCCCTCTGATCAGAGGAGGATCAGGGTGAACTACCGCCTTAAAGGAAAGCCAAGGCCAAACCTCACCACACTGCTGACGAGGGGGTCTCGGGTCACCCTACCAGGGTCCCATCTGGGGATAGGACCCCCTTGGACTCCTGAGCCTCAACTTCAACAAGGAGTCTCGACCCCCCAGAAGTCAGAGCGTGGTATGGGTACATCAGATTCCTAATGACTCATAAATAATGAATCAATTAATCGTGATTGATAAGTTCAAACCTGTTTTAATCCAAACGTTTCACCTGATTCTCAAGAAACTCTGATCTGAGTTTAGAGCTGAGCTGTGAGATCCGTGTTAGCTCGGTATTTGTTTAGTAATAAAGCAGATTTTTACATAAAGAATCAGGCAGTGAGTGGGTCAGCTGTCCTCAGAGGACAGACCAGTGGCTCTGATGGTGGAGACCAGGTGACAGGTCTGAGTCTCTCCTGGACATGGACCAGGACCTGAAGTCAACAAATAAAGTCACTGATGATACAACGGCCTTTGTGTTACAGCAGTACAGACCTACCAGGAGACTACGTCTTGTTTCTAGAGACTCCACCCATGTTGAGTGATGTCACCAGTGGGCGTGGTCCTGATCATAGACACATAACTGATAGAACGCCACTTCTAAATGACCTGCAGCGTGAGCTAAGTGGCTCAGGAAACAAAACATCTACATTTTGGGTCCAGGTCCAGAAAGTCCTCAGACCCATTCAGACCCTAACCTAACCTCTTATAAGACCTAACAAAAACCTCCAAGGTCTTATAACTCTGAGTTTTGATGATGAGGAATAATCTGCATCAGTCAGGATCTGGACCAGGTGTTGATGACATGTCAGGGTCTAAAACGTAAGCCCACTCTGGAAATATCCATGCTTTCATCTAGGGATGTTCCGATACCACTGTTTTCAAAACCGATACGATACCGATACTTAAATCTGAGTACTCGCCGATACCGAGTACCGATACCGATACTTCTACCGCACAAAAAAATGCAATAAATTGGAATACAGGTTTTATTTTCATCTCATCTTTTTACAACAAATAACTGAGTTAGATTAAAAAAAAATATATATATATTACTAAAAATGATGACAGAACTCAAATATAAGGTGAAAAATAACCATTTTCTGTGATTTCACAGTGAAATTATTGCAGTTTTCCACATTTTAACCAAATAAAATGAACTATTTGGCACCATCTCCAGCTCTCCACCCACACTGTTCCTCTTTAGCTCAATAGCTCCCCCTAGTGTTCAATATAGGAAACTACAACAGAAATCACAAGTCACAGACAGTGAAGCCACTGGTATCGGTTCCTGGTATCAGGTAACTTTAACCGATACCGGTATCGATATCGGTCCATTCCTACTTTCATCAACTCCATGTTCATTCTCTGAGTCTTCTGAAGTGTTGTCAATCTACCCAAGAAACCAAACTCCTGACTCAAAGACCTAAAAACAGTACTTCCATCAGAGCAAAAGAGAACCCCCCACCCACCCACCCCTCCACACACACACACAGAGAGAATGACTCAGCCTTCAAGGCCAGTTCACGTGGCTTTAAGCCCATTTTCCCCCGTTTCTCTCTTTATTACAACCTTAAAGCCATACTCAGTAGCCAGGTAAACAATGTAGCTTTTAACGTTTTTTTAAGCCTCTTAACAACGTTCCAACATATTATAGCCATAAATATATTGTGGAGATTAAAAAACCCTGAAAGAAATCAATAAAGTAGTTGTCCCGCAGTTCTCTAAAAACTTCAGCCAATCCTATCGTTCGGACCGAACGATAGGATTGGACAATCCAGCTGTCTGTCTGCCGCATTTCCTCACTGCTTGGATTGGCATTAATCTGCCCGGACACATTTTGGGGCAGAACATCCCGGAAGTGAAAGGAGGACAGAATTAGCCGGTGGTTAGCTCTTCCATTTTAAGATAAAAATACCAGAGTCCCCCCAAAAACACCTTTTCAGCTAGCAGGAAACTAAAAACGTTTGGAGGTGAGAAGAGGAAAAGCTGGGGGAACGTTTCTACGGCTGGAGTTAGACTCTGCTTTGTTATCGTCGCAAAACGGGGTCCCATGTCCGCGGGAGGGTTAGCGTACCGATTATACCCGACCAGAGGGGTGAGTGCTCTGAGTTGTGTTTCTGTAAACTAGCTAGCGAGACCTAGCTTGTTTACCTGGCTACTGAGTATGGCTTTAAGGAGATCCTGATAACAGTAATGTCTCTAAACATGATTTGATCAGATATTCCGGTCATGTGTGGTGTGTTAAAGAGTGCTCTGGTCCACTTCAGGACCGCTCTGATCACCAATCAGGAAAGTGACCCCCTGTGGAACGTAGCCAGCTGATCTGGGAACGTCGGTGGGTGAAATTGGTTCCTGAGTGATGTGTCGTCTTTTCCATATGACGGTCAACATCCCTGACCTTTTACTCACCACGTGTGGTTTCTTATCATTTAAAGGTTCACTGAGGAATCTTCAAACAAGCTAGGTATCGCTAGCTACTCAAACACGTCTCAGAGCTCTCACCCCTCCCATCAGGTATAATGCTTATGCCCCGCCTCCCCCGAACATGGGACCACACATTACCACGGTAACAACAGAGAGTAAAACACCAGCTGTTTAAGCGCTATGCTAACATTCCCCCTGGTTTCTCCTCTTTCTACGTCCAAACGTTTTTAGCTTCCTGCTAGCTGAACAGGTGTTTTTCTTTTTGGGACTCTGGTGTTTTTTCCTAAAACTGAAGCGCTAACAGCTGTTTCTGTCCTCCTCTCACTTCCTGGATGTTCTGCTGAAAAATGCTCCAGCAGCATTAATGGAGGATCCAAGCAGTGAGGAAGTGACAGACAGCCGGATTGTCCAATAGCTGCTTTCAGTCCAAAACGTCTGATTGGCTGAGACTTTACTGTGTTCATTATGTCTTCTTTTTCTTCAAAAATGCGTATAAGTTCTTTTCTCAGACGTATGTTTTTGCGTAAGAAACATGTCAAAGTAAAAACTTACGCAAAAACATACATGTCTGAGAAAAGAACTTATACGCATTTTTGATTGGCTGAGGTTTTTAGAGATCTGTGAGGGAACCACCTTATTGATTTATTTGTTTTTTTTTATCACCACAATATATTTATAGCTGTACTATATTAGAACGTTGTTAAGAGGCACGAAAAAAACATTTTAAGCTACATTGTTTACCAAATTCCTCATGGTACCTTTAACATCAACCGTCAATCTGAAAATCCTCCTGTGAGAATCAGCTCTTAAAGTGATAAGATGCAACTTTTTCATATTTTTAAATCTTTTCCTTGAGCCAGTCTGTGCTAATCTGACCCTTTACAGAGTTAATGAAAAGTCACTTAGCCCCATCTGGTGGTTAGATCCAGAATACCACGATCTCCGTCACGGTACCCAGGAAGTCACGTGTCTCACGAGGGTTAGGCTAACCCAAAGTGGCTAGCTGTTATGCTAGCTCTGGAGTGTTTTTAGCTCATGATTCCTGATTTTTCCCATCTCTCCCTGCTTGAACACAGCTGATTTCTTTGAAGGAGTAAATAACCGCTCCTGTAGAAAGCTATGAAGGCTGAGGAGACATTTCAACAGGTAGATTTAGGCGTTTAGAAGCTGAAACAATACGCTAACTTGTGTAATGCAGTGATTTAAAACGGACACCAGAGGGAGCCCAAAACAAGCAAAACTGCATATTATCACTTTAATCAAATGTTAAAATACAATATTTAGTCATTCAGGCCTTTCTGAAGGAGCCTGCTGTAAGCACCAACACGCTCTAATTTAAAGGATGATTCAAAGCCATGGCCTCAGATAAACAAAACAAGCATTAAAGTAAAAGATTTTTGAAACTAGTGCATCCATAACTTCCTCCTGATTTACAAAAATCATTTCATAATTTGAAACTAATTCAGTGTCTCAGGTAGCAAATCCAACGCTTCAGAGTGTGTGAGAGGGAGAGTTGTGTGTCGCCATAGTGACGGTCACTAATCTTACCCCTGGCTTCCTGCCCAGCATGCATCACTCCCACTCAGCCGTTCTCTCTGTTTTTCATACCTCTACTTCAACAAGCCGCTCAGCCTTTTTGTTCTCTGTCGTTTTATAAACTCAATATTTCAAAAAATATAAGAAGTAGAGGTCCGCTCTGTTCTTGATCCTTTAAAAATGAGTTTGAGAGGAAAAACAATGCTGCTTTGACTTCAAACCCTCAAATAAACAGTGTATTCTACTGCTAATGTACATGTTGGATTAAAATAAATGATGTTAGCATGAAATCAAATATAAAGTTTAGGTTTCTTAGCTAATTGAATGCTACTGGTTGTGCCTGATTTTAGCACCTTGTTGTTAAAAGATCATTTTAAAAGCACATTTCTTCTCTAACATAAATGGATTCTATTATTTGTAACTGTTACAGGAACCATTATGTTACCAGTCTTGTTTCAGGTTGATTGGTTTTCATACAATCACTAAAACTGACCCAAATATGATTTATTAGGGTCAAAGAGAAAAAACGGTCATTGAAAAACACATTTTTTTCCTCGTCGTCAGACAAAAACACAGTGGTAACGTTGAAGTGAGACTCATTAAAATAACAGCAAAGGTCTTTCATCTTAAAGGTCTCTGTGTTGAAGGAGTCAGTCAGGAAATGTTACAGACTTTAATGGATGAGTCAGAGTCAAGAGATCAGCCTAAAGCAAGACTCTAAAGAGGGCTTGTTTAGGTCTCCGGTCTTCACAACCCGAGTCCAAGTCAGGACAAGTCTTTAAACCCAGGTCCAAGTCAAGACAAGTCTTTAGATGTCAGGTCCAAGTCAAGACCAGTCTTTAAACCCAGGTCCAAGTCAAGACAAGTCTTTAGATGTCAGGTCTAAGTCAAGACCAGTCTTTAAACCCAGGTCCAAGTCAAGACAAGTCTTTAGATGTCAGGTCTAAGTCAAGACCAGTCTTTAAACCCAGGTCCAAGTCAAGACAAGTCTTTAGATGTCAGGTCCAAGTCAAGACAAGTCTTTAAACCCAGGTCCAAGTCAATACCAGTCTTTAGATGTCAGGTCCAAGTCAAGACCAGTCTTTAAACCCAGGTTCAAGTCAAGACCAGTATTTAAACCCAGGTCCAAGTCAAGACAAGTCTTTAAACCCAGGTCCAAGTCAAGACAAGTCTTTAGATGTCAGGTCTAAGTCAGGACAAGTCTTTAGATGTCAGGTCCAAGTCAAGACCAGTCTTTAAACCCAGGTCCAAGTCAAGACAAGTCTTTAGATGTCAGGTCCAAGTCAAGACCAATCTTTAAACCCAGGTCCAAGTCAAGACAAGTCTTTAAACCCAGGTCCAAGTCAAGACAAGTCTTTAGATGTCAGGTCCAAGTTAAGACCAGTCTTTAAACCCAGGTCCAAGTCAAAACAAGTCTTTAAACCCAGGTCCAAGTCAAGACCAGTATTTAAACCCAGGTCCAAGTCAAGACCAGTCTTTAAACCAATGTCCAAGTCAGGACAAGTCTTTAGATGCCAAGTCATAGTCAAGATAAGTCTTTAATATGCAGGTCCAAGACAAATTTTATGTCCTAAAGGTCACTAGCCCTGTGGCTTTGACTGTTTTTCATTGATCAATAATTATTTGACTTCTTGAAGGAACTAAATGCAACACTGTACAGGAAGAGCCAATCAACACAAGCCAGAAAGATCAAATCAGACTTCTTTCAAAATAAGAGTTCAGAAATAAATACCTGAGAAGTTGTAGCAGCCAGAAGATGGGACAGGAAGAGAAGAACAGATAGGGCTGCTGGAAAGGAAAAGTAGGGGGACAAGATGGAAAACGGAAGTAAAGGTAAGGAGGGAAAGGAGGTGTAAAAAGGAGAGACCAGTCTGAGGAGACGGGGGGGAGGGGGGGTGATTACCGGTATTCCTGCAGCCATGGCAGACAGAAGCTTTTGTCTCCATCTGTCCTTCCCTGTCACTGTCCCGTCCTCCTGCTTCTCTGGCTACAAGACAGAGGGATGTGTTACACACAAACACACACAGTTGTATTTAAAACCCTCTGGGGACCTCCCATTGCTTTGATGCATTGTCCAGTATCCAGACGTCCATTTAAAGCAAACCAGAATTAAATGTAAATTGACCAGATGAGCCCATCAGTAGCAGAGAAGGGACGGACTGTGAAGCGTTATGACTCGTCGTGGTACAGTTTCCCATTTCCACAGCATAAACACAAGTGGTCTGCAGGGAATTGTGGGAGGTTTTATGTCCATGAAAATTCCTTAATGGTTCAGTGTTAAATGAAAAGTTGTAGCATGGAGGTCTGACAGACAAAGTAGCTGGGGTTTAAGGAGTGTCCAAGAACATTCAGGTATGTTTAGGAGTGTTCTAACTGTAGAGGTTAGCTAACAGGTAATATAGAGTTCTAACTGTAGAGGTTAGCTAACAGGTAATATAGAGTTCTAACTGTAGAGGTTAGCTAACAGGTAATATAGAGTTCTAACTGTAGAGGTTAGCTAACAGGTAATATAGTGTTCTAACTGTAGAGGTTAACTAACAGGTAATATAGTGTTCTAACTGTAGAGGTTAACTAACAGGTAATATAGAGTTCTAACTGTAGAGGTTAGCTAACAGGTAATATAGAGTTCTAACTGTAGAGGTTAGCTAACAGGTAATATAGAGTTCTAACTGTAGAGGTTAGCTAACAGGTAATATAGAGTTCTAACTGTAGAGGTTAGCTAACAGGTAATATAGAGTTCTAACTGTAGAGGTTAGCTAACAGGTAATATAGAGTTCTAACTGTAGAGGTTAGCTAACAGGTAATATAGAGTTCTAACTGTAGAGGTTAGCTAACAGGTAATATAGAGTTCTAACTGTAGAGGTTAGCAAACAGGTAATATAGAGTTCTAACTGTAGAGGTTACCTAACAGGTAATATAGTGTTCTAACTGTAGTGGTTAGCTAATAGGTAATATAGAGTTCTAACTGTAGAGGTTAGCTAACAGGTAATATAGTGTTCTAACTGTAGAGGTTAACTAACAGGTAATATAGAGTTCTAACTGTAGAGGTTAACTAACAGGTAATATAGAGTTCTAACTGTAGAGGTTAACTAACAGGTAATATAGAGTTCTAACTGTAGTGGTTAGCTAATAGGTAATATAGTGTTCTAACTGTAGTGGTTAGCTAATAGGTAATGTAGAGTTCTAACTGTAGAGGTTAACTAACAGGTAATATAGCGTTCTAACTGTAGAGGTTAGCTAACAGGTGATATAGAGTTCTAACTGTAGTGGTTAGCTAACAGGTTAGTGTCCACTCACTGAGTGATGTCACCAGTGGGTGAGGCCCTTACTATGGATAACTGGTTTTAAAATGAGTCAAATAACACTCTATGGTAAAAGATTATACATTTTAAAGCGTCAGCAACAATCATGGTAAAACAGCAACTAAATATCTTGTAGGATAGATTGGTAGACTACCTGAAATTTGAACCAAGTTACAAAAACCTGTTTAAAAAAATAACACCTGAGGTACACAGCTGCTTTGATCTGTTAATTCCTGCCTCATTCCAGTGGTCAAACAAAGCAATATGTCACTTTTTAAGTGTGTGTGTGTGTGTGTGCGTTCGTGCGTGCGTGTGTGTGTTTACATGCCTGACCCAGTTTACAGAGTGAATCTAGATCATTCACACTCATTAGAATATCATGCTAATATTGAAACCCAACCATCTGCTCGCTGACAGTCAGATGCTGGAATGCTGCTCATACACCAAAACATAACACACTAATACCATTAACCACCATGGCTCGGTAAGAGACTCCTACCTCCTTCTTTTTCTTCTTCTTGTTCTGTTTTTCCTGCTTTTTCTGTCGTTTCTGAAGAAGAACGGTCTCATACTTTGGCCTCGGGTGTTCCTGAAGGAAACAGGAAGGACACTTGTTAGACTGCATACATGACACTTTCTTAAATCAAGTTTTTTCAGTCATGCCCAAAACATCCTCTAAAAAACACAAAGGGTTAAGCTTAGCCTAACCCTTCAAATAGACCACTTTATATATGCTATCTGCAGCTTAATGCTGAAAAAACCCAAAACACTAAAAACTTTTGTAGTTTCCTAATATCCTCAACTGAAAATAAAATCATAAATGTGATGAGCATCAACATCCCTCGTCGGGAAGCTGAGAAAATCCTTCACATTGGTATTAAAAGACAATAATTTAAATATTAATCACGGAGTTGGAAAGAGCTCACTGCTCATTCCCGGGAGGAGAAGCAGTGTTAAAGCAGCGCGCCATGGCGCAGGTGGATCAGACCGGTGGAGGGAGGAGGAGCTGGGAGAGCAGCAGGTAGACTCTTTAGTAATGATCAGATCATTGTCAGTAATACGTTTGTTTATTCTGGGCATAAAATGGACCAGAGTGTCAAAACAATGCTGACTTTTCTGTGTCTGAATAGCAGTAGAAAAAGAACTATTTTTCTCAAAACGTTATTTCAACGACAAACTAATTAACTGCGATCTTGTGCACAAGAATATATGTTTAGGTAATTATATATATGGATGGATGGATGGATGGATGGATGTCTACATGGTGCCTTCAAGTTTTTGTATTTTTTTCTGTTGAAAAGTCAGTAAAAACCTGTTTTTGTCCAAATGAAGGAGATTTGTGGTTCATTTTCTACAGATCAAGTAGTCATTAGGCCTCATCATTGCTACAATGTGAAATTACAGTCAATCCATGTAACTGGTATCAGTGATCAGCAGCAAAAAACGTAATCGGAGCATCCCTACTCTCAACGCGGTCGACACCATCTATTCCACCTTAATAATGAAGCAGGGGACTCTGGCGTGTCCGAGAGGGACGTATGCAGCGGGCTACCTGATGAATCCATGGAAGAAGTGGGACCTCCCGTACCTCGCTGAGCTTTCTCTTGAGGATGTAGAAGATCTGTATGTTTTTGGATTTCTGCTTATCGGCTGTGGTGTTTTTCTGTTCCATCGACAACAAATGAAGGAAATAGTGGCGCTAGCAGGAGCTATTGGAAGGCTGTCTGTACTTTTTGAAAATCAGGCAAGGATCATGAACTCCATCACCCTGGGGCTGAATGAACTCACTCGGGGACAGGTCTCCAGTGCAGAACTCATGAGAGGGGTGAAGACCACCTTCGAGAGAATGGTCTGAGTCTAAGGGAACTAAAAGCCATGATTCTGAACTTTGGATTAACAAGAGCCAGCGAACAGACATTAAGGCGACGTATAAATCTGGAACGCTGCCTGAAGTCAAAGCAAACATTTATCTTATCTGTTGCTCTTGAGTCCCCAAACAGCTGCAGAGGAATCCAAGAGCTGCGTCCTGACTTCCACTTCAACAGGGCTGAAGAGGTCACACAGTGACTGTGCAGAAGACCCTGGCTGATAGCATTAGATCCCCCTGCCCTACACCTCCCTGCTCTTTTTTCTTCTTCTCTCCCTCATTGTTGACGGTACGCGTGAGGTTTTTTGACTGCTGCCAGCACTTCTCCCTCTGGAGACGAGCTAGGAACTGACTTTTCTTTACTTCCTCTCACTCTCCCTTCTTTAACCATATTTCACACTGATTGCACATTCCATCTGCAAAGAAGGCGCCTCCCAGAGGCTGCCCGGGTTTTCTGTAAACCAAGTCAAAGTCCTTGATTGTGAGACGTCACTTTCCTGGTTAATAAAGCTGATTCTGATTGTCATTATTATTATTGTCATTAGAAAATTTGCATAACGTTTGTTTACATTCTTAAAGTTTGTTTTAAAGTGTTTGAGTTGAACTTAGTAGTGTGCTGTGTGTGGAATTATTTCATCCATTAATAAAACAACACTCGAGTTTGGGACGGGTCAGGTCCAGTGTTTAACGTGATGAAGTCGGGCCAGGCTGGTTCATGTCCTGCGGGTCATTTCAGGATCAGGTTACATTTTTCGGCCTTTTGAGACCTCTACCCTGACTCACTTCGCCTCTGGATCCAGGATGTGGGGAAGCATCTCAAGTAGGGAATCCCAGACCATCCTCTCCCCAGTCACTGGCGCCAGCTCCCCTATTAAGACCCCCAGGTGTTCCCAGGCCAGACTGGAGATGTAGTTCCTCCAGCGTGTCCTGGGTTGTCCTGTCAGCAGGACATGCCTGAAACGCCTCCCCGGGAGTTATCTTAATGAGATGAACCACCTCAAATGGCTCCTCTCTACATGGAGGAGCAGCAGTTCTACTCCAAGTCCCTCCCTTATGTCGAAGCTCCTCACCCTATCTCTAAAGCAGAGTTCGGCCAACCTGTGGAGAAAACTCATTTGGCTGTTTATATCCACAATCTCACTCTTTCAGTCGTTACCCAAAGCTCATGACCAGGTGAGGACTGGGACGTAGATTGACTGGTAAATCGAGAGCCTTGCTTTCTGGCTCAGCTCCTTCTTCACCACCACAGACCAGTTCAGCGTCCATCACTGCAGATGCTGCCCCAATCCACCCATCTACTTCCCTCCTTCACTTGCTCATGAACAAGACCTTGAGATACTTAAACTCCTCCTCTTGAGGCAGGACCTCTCTCCAGATCCAAAGTTTGCAAGCCACCCTTTTCCGACCGAGAACCACGGTCTCAGACTTGGAGGTGCTGATCTTCATCCCAGCCATTCGCACTTGGCTGTGAACCTCCCTAGTAAGAGCTGAAGGTCAAAGCATGATGAAGCTAAAAGGTCCACATCTGTTAAGTTAAAGTTTAGTTAAACCAAGATCTAAAAGTAAGTCTTGTTTGTCTTGCTATCAGTTCCAGTTGAAAGTCTAACTGCAGCGTTTGGGACCTTCTGTAGATGGTCAAGAGTTGTTTTTTTAAAGTGTAAACGGCATAACAGTAATCTAAACAAGAAGGAATAAAAACATGGGCAGCCATGGTTCAGCAGGTCAGGATGCTTGTCTCCCGACCAGAAGACGAGTGGGTCAATCCCTGGTTCCATTAAATCACCTGCTGAAGGATCCTTGGACCAAGATCCCAGAGTTGCCACCTGGACACCGTCCAGACGGCAACCCACTGCTCCTCAGGGAAAGGTTAAATACAGAGAAATTACTTTCCCAAAGAGACAGTGAAGAAAAGTAGAACCTAAGACGCATTCCACTATTGCAACTTTTGGCAAATTTCCAGAAAGTGACAAGGACAATCCACTGTCCCGGGCCTCTCAGCTGTAGTGTCTCTCTCCATACAGTATTGGCCCTATAGGAACTTTGCTAAGATGTCAGCTTATCACATCCATTTTGGCAGAGAGTGATGTCCCTGATCAGCGCCAAAAGGTGTGACAGCCAGGTACACAGAAGTAGAGAATAACAAGAGATTGATAATGGAAGAAGAAGGGATGGACGCTGCATCGTTGTATGTTATGTTGTGTTGTTATAGTACATACTGATGGGAGCAATGACTGAAACAATGAATAGACTTGATGACAGTCATGGAACTTTAAATAGCAGATGTTTGAAGATGTCTTCTTACATAATATCCCATGTCCTACAACCAATCAGCATGAGTTAACCACAAGTCCCAGCCAGCGAGTCTACCGACCTATCTGAGTACATACCCAATCTCAGGGACTCGAATGGTCTATGAAATGGTCCGGGAAATGTCCCTTTAGGAATTACATGGTAAAGTGGAGACACGCATGCCGCGAAGGTCCAGTAAAGTTACCCTAAAGTACCGATAGTGGTAGCGGGTCTCATCTGAAGATTATGTGCTGACACCAGTTTAGGTCGTTTTGAGATACTTCTAAAGTGATATAGAAAATGCTGTTTGGGATTAGCTTTAAGGGGCAAAGCTCAGTCAAAAACACACCTACATGTCTCAAGTCTGAGACAGCTGAGACTAAAGGGACATTATCAGACATTCTGTTTTCTCCAAGTATACCAATGGTCTGGTTATCGCACTTTCTAGAGTTCTCCACTCACAAAGCACTGTGCAGCACATCAGTCATTCACCCATTCAGGGTGGGGATCAGCTACATAGTAGCACACTGGGGCACACTGATGGAGGTGGAGATGCCATGCACCCACACCACCAGGTCCCACTAACCACCACCAAGTCCTTCTAACCACCACCAAGTCCTTCTAACCACCACCAAGTCCCACTAACCACCACCAGGTCTCTCTGACCACCACCAAGTCCTTCTAACCACCACCAAGTCCTTCTAACCACCACCAGGTCTCTCTGACCACCACCAAGTCCTTCTAACCACCACCAAGTCCCTCTAACCACCACCAGGTCTCTCTGACCACCACCAAGTCCTTCTAACCACCACCAAGTCCTTCTAACCACCACCAAGTCCCACTAACAACCACCAGGTCTCTCTGACCACCAACAGGTGTCTCTGACCACCACCAAGTCCCACTAACGACCACCAGGTCCCTCTGACCACCACCAGGTCCTTCTAACCACCACCTAGTCCCACTAACCACCACCAAGTCCTTCTAACCACCACCAGGTCCCTCTGACCACCACCAGGTCCCTCTGAACTCCACCAGGTCCCTCTGACCACCACCAGGTCCAACTGACCACCACCAGGTCCCTCTGAACACCACCAGGTCCCTCTGAACACCACCAGGTCCCTCTGACCACCACCAGGTCCCTCTGACCACCATCAGCAGGCAAAGTGGGTGACGTGGTTTATGCAAGGACACAACAAAGTAACCCAGCAGGAGCTGGGATCAAACCGGTGATCCTCCGGTTGCCAGACCGGCCACTCAACCTACTAAGCTAGATGCCGCTCATAACTAAATGAAATCAGATTTAATTAGACCTAAATTTCTGTCAGGCACTCATATAGGTCTCCTAATGAGACCAAAAGTTTCTAGTTTATGGTATTTATGCTGGTGCTGCCGGATGAACAGTAGGACAAAAAGTTATTATTATGTTTTTTTGGAAGAAACAAAATAAATAGTCCAATGAAAAATTGTAGCAGTGTAAATAAAGGTAATGCTCTATTTAAGCATGACACGTTTCCTTAGTTTGTTCCAGATGAACAAGAAACTAGAAAACAACTGACCAGAAGTCAATGCTTTTCTATTTCACGCAAATTTACAATTCCTGTTTCAATAAAAGCTATTAACAAATGGTGTTTTAAGTGCTTACCTCATCCTCCTCCATGCCCGTCAGATCCCAGCTGAAGCTCAGGCTGATCTGACGACGCTTCCAGTGCTCCAAGAAAAGCACCGCTACAATTCCAAATAAACAGAATAAGAAGTACTGTTAGAACACTATATTACCTGTTAGCTAACCTCTACAGTTAGAACTCTATATTAACTGTTAGCTAACCTCTACAGTTAGAACTCTATATTACCTGTTAGTTAACCCCTACAGTTAGAACTCTATATTAACTGTTAGCTAACCTCTACAGTTAGAACTCTATATTACCTGTTAGCTAACCTCTACAGTTAGAACTCTATATTAACTGTTAGCTAACCTCTACAGTTAGAACTCTATATTACCTGTTAGCTAACCTCTACAGTTAGAACTCTATATTAACTGTTAGCTAACCTCTACAGTTAGAACTCTATATTACCTGTTAGCTAACCTCTACAGTTAGAACACTATATTACCTGTTAGCTAATCTCTACAGTTAGAAGACTATATTACCTGTTAGCTAACCTCTACAGTTAGAACTCTATATTACCTGTTAGTTAACCTCTACAGTTAGAACTCTATATTACCTGTTAGTTAACCTCTACAGTTAGAACTCTATATTACCTGTTAGTTAACCTCTACAGTTAGAAC
>SSNR01000461.1:154825-167423 GCA_006937965.1 Callopanchax toddi
CGATACTTAAATCTGAGTACTCGCCGATACCGAGTAGCGATACTTAAATCTGAGTACTCGCCGATACCAAGTACCGATACTTAAATCTGAGTACTCGCCGATACCAAGTACCGATACTTAAATCTGAGTACTCGCCGATACCAAGTACCGATACTTAAATCTGAGTACTCGCCGATACCGAGTACCAATACCGATGCTTCTACCACACAAAACAATGCAACAAATTGGAATACAGGTTTTATTTTCTTCTCTGCTTTTTACAACAAATAACTGAGTTAGATAAAAAATAAAATATATTAAAAAATGATCACAAAACTAAAATATAAGGTGAAAAATAACCATTTTCTGTGATTTCACAGTGAAATTATTGCAGTTTTCCACATTTTAACCAAATAAAATGAACTATTTGGCACCATCTCCAGCTCTCAACCCACACTGTTCCTCTTTAGCTCAATAGCTCCCCCTAGTGTTCAATATAGGAAACTACAACAGAAATCACAAGTCACAGACAGTGAAGCCACTGGTATCGGTTCCTGGTATCGGGTAACTTTAACCGATACCGGTACTGGTATCGGGCCGGTATCGATACTGGTATCGGTGTATCCCTAGTTGTAGGTTTAACTCTGTCCTTTATGGTAATTCTCCAGCGTGTTTAGTTCATGTTTTATTGATCTGTGTTCACTGGTGCAGTTTGTACTCCAGTGAAATGAGCCTGTTCTTTAGACTGGCATTAATAAACATGATGATAAAATAATAACGTTCTGAACTTTTAGATCGGTCCAGTTTTAGCACCAGGGACAGGTTTTGTTTTTCTACTGTTTGGAATTTAAATGTATTTTTTTACTATTATTTGATTCTGACCTGGACTAAAATTGTTTTAAATGAAGAAAAATTCCTTTTGGGGGCAAATTTTCTTGTACTATTAAAATGCAATGAATTGAGGTTAATTAATTACAAAGCCTCTAATTGATTGGATTCATTTATTAACGGAGTTCCATCACTACTATTGATGTATGTGTTCCTATTATTATTATTCACTCAGCCACACGTTTCATGTAAATTCCAGCTCTTGTTGATTATTCAACAGAAACGCTGGTTTCAGGACGAAAACGCGACACACCTAGCATCGAGCCTGTTGTGATTTGACTGATCTGTGGGATAGTTAGCATCTGGTTTTAAAGTTTAGTTAAAGCTGTCTGAATATTAAACCTTGTATTTGATCTTTGTCACTAGTTTTTGTGCAGGTTAAACATTGAAACAATGAAAAGAATTGAACGAACAAGCCATGAGTTAAACAGATTCAAACACCTGATTTGAAGGCTAACATGTTAGCTAATAGCTGTAACGTAGCAAAGAGAAACAGATGAGTGTTCGATCTGTGATTTTCTCACGTCGTGCAGATGGAGAGATGACCTTAAACACCTTTCCTTCAACACTTCTGATTTGGTTTTCCATTTTTATTCTTGTTTAGCAGATTAGAAGATGAAACTTCAGACTTACATCATGAAGAGGGAAGGCAGCTTCGTACACGCCCTTGGCGATTAGCGTGCTGATACCTGGAAAAACAGAGCAGAGAGACCCTGGAGAAGACGTCAGGACGGGGTCTATACTCATACTGCACACTGTGTCCTCTACAGAAAGGCTTCATGGTACAAATTTAACCTACTGATTGTTGCCATGGAAAATACCTTCTCCTCAAAAACCAAAGGATGGTCAAATATAGAGCAGCAGGATTATCTAATGTCTTATTAAAGGTGTTTAGAGCAACAGCACCTTTAAAACATCAGATGGTCACTGAATGAAAGTCATCCACTATCTTTGAGAGTTTTCTTTGTCATTTATTTTTCTTATTTGACTTGTTTTTATTTTAAATGTATGATTTAACCAGCGTTAATCAACCCTACCATGGAGGATAACAATAAACGAGTCAGATGGACGAACACGACTCAGGATCAGTCAAGAGTGAAATAGAGAGTCCAGAGGAGTAGTGAAGGTAGGAGCTAGTCTAGAAGATGTTCTCTGAAGAGCTGGGTCTGAAGTCGGACAGGGACGCCCCTGTTCTGGTAGCTTGGTAGGTCATTCCTCCACATGAGAAGCGTCTGGACTGTCCCGGCGTACCGTGGTGTAGCTCTGCTAGCTGATGATCCTCTGATGGACCAGAGACAGGGAATCCGTCTGGACTGAGGTCTTGTGTTGGATGGTTGGTTTGGCTGGGAGGACAATCAGTTCAGTTTTAGAGGTGGAGTTGGAGATGATGGGCTTTCATCGATCTCCATCTATCAGAGAGACAGTCTGAGATTCACACTGAGACTGTGAGGTCATCAGGTGGGACTGACAGGTAGAGCGGGGTGTCGTCAGCATAGCAGTGGTTAAATCAACAGCTGTTAAAAATAACTAACCCTAACACCGATCTGCAGCGTCATCTCTCCTGATCGGACTAGCCATGAGGACGACTTCCTGTTTCTAGAGACTCCGCCCACTTTAGCTGTTGTCACCAGTTGTCCTTTTGACTGACAGAACAGCACATCAGAATGACCTTTTATTAAACATCACACATTTAGTTTGGTTAATAAAGATAAAGACTTTTAAATCTGAAAGTCAAACACTCAGTTGAGGTTATTGTGATCTGGATAAAGATCAAATAACTAAAACCAAACAGGACCTGGCCCGACACTGCTCATCACCAGAGCCCTAACGAGGACTGGGAACGGATAGGAAGGGGACGAAATACCGTTTGGAGAAATTTTGCGATATAAAATGTGACGAAATGCATCGAGTTGAAAAAAAATGGATCGCGAAATAAACACTAGATGGCGCTGCTGCATGATTTGTGTAGTAGTAGTAGTAGTAGTAGTAGTAGTAGTAGTAGTAGTAGTAGGGCAGGAAATTTAGGGTTGGGCATCGAGCATCAGCTGCTGAACAGAATCGGGTGATGTCCATGAAAAAAGACGTGATCTGCCAGGACTGAACAACGTGTTCCACAGCTGATCACCTGAAATGCAGCCTGCAGACCCGTCAGAGTGATGTCAACTTTGTGTCCTGCAACAAAAACTACCGTGGAAATACCGGAGGAAGCTCGTTAAAATACATCGGTGGATTTAAAGGTGCTGGAGTGAGGTGAGTTTTCATGGAATTTTCCAGTTATTTTGAATTGTCTCCCATTAAAGAGCCTCCCTCAGTTTTAAACCTTGGGTTGAGAGTAGGAGGTTTAGAAGTCGTGGTCAGAAACAAACCTGAGATCACTTAACCCAGGGTTAGAGCAGCACTAAGGGAGTGTTCTGGTTTGTGTTTCCCTGTGTGACACTGAAACTAAAATAAACACGGTGGTATTATACAGTCATATTGTTTCTGTTTTTTCTTGATATCGTATCGTGACTCTGACATATCGAGGTGCATCGCATCGTGAGTTTAAGTGTATCGTCCCATCCTACTAACTAACCAGTTCAGGGCTGTCCTATTAACAAACACCCCAACCAACACACACACACACACACACACACACACACCTACATGCTAGACTGCACACTCAACCAGCCAGAAACAACCACAACTCCCAGAGGCCCTCGCTCCAATCTCAGTCTGACCCAAGAAGTGTGACCCACTTGTAGAGCAACAGTGTGTGTGTGTGTGTGTGTGTGTGTGTGTGTGTGTGTGTGTGTGTGTGTGTGTGTGTGTGTGTGTGTGTGTGTGTGTGTGTGTGTGTGTGTGTGTGTGTGTGTGTGTGTGTGTGTGTGTGTGTGTGTGTGTGTGTGTGTGTGTGTGTGTGTGTGTGTGTGTTTCTTGGTTCTAATGCCATTTTGTGTTGGAATCAGAGCTAATGAGTTTAGCTAAGGTGAGGCGTGTTCTGGTCATTGTTAGGGCTTTGGACTATCCCAATAAAGATAAAAATACTAACATGTGTGTGTGTGTGTGCGTGTGTGTCTGCACCACTTTCCTGCTCTGATTATGATTAAAAGTAACGGGGTTGGAGATAAGTAAACCCGTCCTCCCGCTGCCTGAGGCTGTGACGGGTCAGCCGACCAGACATACGTATGGTGACCACCAGGACTAAATGTAGGTCTCTCTGTGGCCGTCAGTCAGAAGCAGAGGAGCTGGTGTAACACGTCATACAAACAAACACTGAAGGACCTCCGTTTCGGGCTCAGTGAGGTCATACTGCTTATTGCGAGTGTCACGTAGCATCGCAGAGTTTTGCTTACAAGCGTCTTACACTGCTGCTGAAGTAACCCTAGACTTTTAATTGCTCATTGTCTCTGTGGACATGTGAGGTTGATGGAACTGGTAATGAGCAACACTGTCTTTCTGGGAACTGTCGAGCAGAACAAAGGTGTTGCTGCTGAGCAACAATATCCAAAGAAATGACAGCTCGAAGACGTTGATGTAATCCACTTTGTGTTTTTAGCTTGATGAAACGTTCTGAGCTACTGGCTACAGTCAGGGGTAGAAACTGGTTTCTGCTGATCCACGGTCCAAAACATAACACTTTGCCCTCCTGAGGATATTCAGATTATTCCCACTGACTCAACCGTTAAGTGATCAGTGGCTAAAAGGATCACAAAGGCCTTGACATGAAGCTAGACTCTGCCAGATTTCATACTAGAAGCATCTCTTTCAAAACAAGACTGTAGCACATTTTCTTATTGAAGAAAACTCAAGAAAACCCTTAAAAGTGGAATATTTCAGGGGGATGGAAAGGCTAAAATATTGGTGCAGTTTCTGCAACCATAGAATAACGAGGTCATGTGATATTTTAGAGACATGTCTCTATGGAGCGCCTCAGATCACAGAGTATGACCCTGTTCCTTTCTAGCATTCTCACCTATAGTTTGACAGGTTCGCACACAGACAGTCCGTCTCAGGATCTCATACACCTGTGGAGGACGAGGAGTAGTTAGACTGGAAACGTAATCCTGGGAAAAGAGAGTACGCATGACAACAAAACAAATACTTACTATTCGACCCCTGGTGGCGTTGTCAAAGAACGAGTCTTTAGATGTGATGTTGTAGCTGAAAAGAGCACAGCCAGTTAGTTAAAGAAGTGAGGATAGATCTACTGTATGTCACCGGCAGAACTAAACACAATACCACAAGAGACACCGAGAGGCAGAGGACACGAAACCTTCCCAAAACTCACACAGTCCTAGCTTCAAATACAAGATCTGAGTAAATGGATTGAAGAGGGCTGTGGGTCAAAGGTCAAATGATGGAGAGGAGTTGTTCCTCTTAGTGCTGTCACGTCATTAACAATAATTATTTATGATCTGTAATTAATTGATCTAAATAATCACATTTATAAACGCTGAGGAAATCCCTCATGTGGAGGTGTTTTGATCTAAACCATGACCTGCTGGTGTCAGACCAGTAGATGATCTAGAACAACAGGAAGTCTTTATTTACTGTGTTTAACAGACTGGAACAGACTCAGTCCCAGTCCCTTTGGCCAGTGGACTCAGTCTGTAACAGCTCTGTTAACCCCTCATCCTCCACCAAGGAGGACTTTTAGAGTTCAGAGCTGGGGGGAGTCCAGGGGTCTGGAGGTCTGGAGGTGGAGCAGAGGGTCTGGACTGATATCAACCCTAGAAACAGCAGCCAGGATCCATTTAATAGAGTGGAGCTTTGTTTTAGACAGGAGAACTACAGGGTGAAAAACAGACTTTAAATAAGAGCAGGGGACAGGACAAAGTCCCAAATTACATCCATGTTGTCCACCTGGCATGGAGCGGCCATGACACCTGGACTGGAGATGGTAACCGGTCCAGATCCACTGGTAACCAGTGGTCAGCGGTGCCCATGAACTAAGCTGCTCGTTTTCATTTGCACTTCCTGTTTCGGGGCTCAGATAAAGAGCTCAGAAGGTCACAGAGTCTAAGTGACGTCGATGTCCGAACACCTTCACTGACAACGGCTGTTTGTTACGTCAACGTCACGCATGAAGCACGTGATCACGTCCTGGAAGTGGAGGCTCTGAGGAACCTCACAGACCTGCTCTGTGACAGACCAGACCGGAACGGACCGGACCGGACCGGACCGGACCGGACCAGACCGGACCGGACCAGACCAGACCAGACCACACTAGACAAGACAAGACCAGACCAGACCGGACCAGACCAGACCGGAACGGACCAGACCAGACCATACCAGACCAGACCAGACCGGACCAGACCAGACCAGACCGGACCAGACCGGACCAGACCAGACCAGACCGGACCGGACCGGACCAGACCAGACCAGACCAGACCAGACCAGACCACACCAGACCAGACCAGACCAGACCACACCAGACCACACCACACCACACCAGACCAGACCAGACCAGACCAGACCAGACCGGACCAGACCGGACCGGACCGGACCAGACCAGACCACACCAGACCAGACCAGACCAGACCAGACCAGACCAGACCGGACCGGACCACACCACACCAGACCAGACCAGACCAGACCACACCAGACCACACCACACCAGACCAGACCAGACCAGACCATACCAGACCAGACCACACCAGACCAGACCAGACCAGACCACACCAGACCAGACCAGACCGGACCAGACCGGACCGGACCAGACCGGACCGGACCGGACCGGACCAGACCAGACCAGACCAGACCAAACCAGACCAGACCACACTAGACCAGACAAGACCAGACCAGACCAGACCAGACCACACCAGGCCAGACCAGACCGGACCAGACCAGACCACACCAGAAAGGGCCAGACCAGACCAGACCAGACCAGACCGGACCGGACCGGACCAGACCAGACCAGACCAGACCTCCAGACCGGACCAGACCAGACCAGACCGGACCAGACCAGACCACACCAGACCAGACCAGACCAGACCACACCAGACCACACCAGACCAGACCACACCACACCAGACCAGACCAGACCACACCAGACCAGACCGGACCAGACCAGACCAGACCGAACCGGACCGGACCGGACCAGACCAGACCACACCAGACCACACCAGAAAGGACCAGACCACACCAGACCAGACCAGACCAGACCACACCACACCAGACCAGACCAGACCACACCAGACCGGACCGGACCAGACCAGACCGAACAGACCAGACCAGACCAGACCAGACCGGACCAGACCGGACCGGACCAGACCAGACCAGACCAGACCACACCAGACCAGACCAGAACAGACCAGACCAGACCAGACCAGACCACACCAGACCAGACCACACCAGACCAGACCATACCAGACCATACCAGACCAGACCACACCAGATTAGACCAGACCAGACCAGACCAGACCACACCAGACCACACCACACCACACCAGACCAGACCACACCAGACCGGACCAGACCACACCAGACCAGACCAGACCAGACCAGACCACACCAGACCAGACCAGACCAGACCAGACCAGACTAGACCAGACCAGACCACACCAGACCAGACCAGACCAGACCACACCAGACCGGACCAGACCGGACCAGACCAGACCGGACCAGACCAGACCAGACCGGACCAGACCAGACCACACCAGACCAGACCAGACCAGACCACACCAGACCACACCACACCACACCAGACCAGACCACACCACACCGGACCGGACCGGACCAGACCAGACCACACCAGAAAGGGCCAGACCAGACCAGACCAGACCAGACCGGACCGGACCGGACCAGACCAAACCAGACCAGACCAGACCAGACCGGACCGGACCGGATCGGACCGGACCGGACCAAACCAGACCAGACCAGACCAGACCACACTAGACCAGACAAGACCAAACCAGACCAGACCACACCAGACCAGACAAGACCAAACCAGACCAGACCACACCAGACCAGACCGGACCAGACCAGACCAGACCAGACCAGACCGGACCAGACCAGACCGGACCAGACCAGACCAGACCAGACCGGACCAGACCAGACCGGACCAGACCAGACCGGACCAGACCTGACCACACCAGACCAGACAAGACCAGACCAGACCAGACCAGACCGGACCGGACCAGACCGGACCAGACCAGACCAGACCAAACCAGACCAGACCACACTAGACCAGACAAGACCAGACCAGACCAGACCAGACCACACCAGGCCAGACCAGACCGGACCAGACCAGACCAGACCACACTAGACCAGACAAGACCAAACCAGACCAGACCGGACCGGACCGGACCAGACCGGACCAGACCAGACCACACCAGACCAGACCAGACCAGACCAGACCACACCGGACAGACCAGACCGGACCAGACCAGACCAGACATGACCGGACCAGACATGACCGGACCCAGACCAGACCAGACCGGACCGGACCGGACCAGACCAGACCACACCGGACCGGACCGGACCAGACCAGACCACACCAGAACAGACCAGACCAGACCGGACCGGACCGGACCAGACCAGACCACACCAGACCACACCAGAAAGGACCAGACCAGACCAGACCAGACCAGACCGGACCGGACCGAACCAGACCACACCAGACCAGACCAGACCAGACCAGACCAGACCAGACCGGACCAGACCAGACCAGACCGGACCAGACCAGACCAGACCAGACCAAACCAGACAGGACCGGACCGGACCAGACCAGACCAGACCAGACCACACCGGACCGGACCGGACCAGACCTGACCACACCAGACCAGACAAGACCAGACCAGACCAGACCAGACCGGACCAGACCGGACCGGACCGGACCAGACCAGACCAGACCAGACCAAACCAGACCACACCGGACCGGACCGGACCAGACCAGACCGGACCGGACCAGACCGGACCGGACCGGACCACACCAGACCAGACCAGACCAGACCAGACCAGACTGGACCGGACCGGACCAGACCGGACCAGACCACACAAGACCAGCCCAGACCGGACCAGACCAGACCAGACCACACTAGACCAGACAAGACCAAACCAGACCAGACCACACCAGACCAGACAAGACCAGACCAAACCAGACCAGACCACACCAGACCGGACCATACCAGACCAGACCATACCAGACCGGACCAGACCAGACCGGACCGGACCAGACCAGACCATACCAGACCAGACCATACCAGACCGGACCAGACCAGACCAGACCAGACCAGACCAGACATGACCGGACCAGACCAGACCAGACCGGACCGGACCGGACCAGACCAGACCACACCAGAAAGGACCAGACCAGACCAGACCAGACCAGACCGGACCGGACCAGACCAGACCAGACCAGACCAAACCAGACCAGACCACACTAGACCAGACCAGACCAGACCAGACCAGACCGGACCAGACCGGACCAGACCAGACCACACCAGACCAGACCAGCCCAGACCAGACCAGACCACACCAGACCACACCAGACCAGACCAGACCAGACCACACCGGACAGGACAGGACCGGACCGGACCAGACCAGACCAGACCACACCGGACCGGACCGGACCAGACCAGACCGGACCCGACCAGACCAGACCAGACCACACAAGACCAGCCCAGACCGGACCAGACCAGACCAGACCAGACCAGACAAGACCAGACCACACCAGACCAGACCAGACCAGACCAGACCAGACCAGACATGACCGGACCAGACATGACCGGACCAGACCGGAACGGACCGGACCGGACCAGACCGGACCAGACCAGACCAGACCAGACCAGACCAGACCAGACCACACCACACCAGACCACACCAGACCAGACCAGACCACACCAGACCACACCAGACCGGACCAGACCAGACCAGACCAGACCAGACCAGACATGACCGGACCAGACCAGACCAGACAAGACCAGACCACACCAGACCAGCCCAGACCGGACCAGACCGGAACGGACCGGACCGGACCAGACCAGACCAGACCAGACCGGACCAGACCGGACCGGACCGGACCGGACCAGACCAGACCACACCAGACCAGACCAGACCAGACCAGACCAGACCAGACCGGAGCGGACCAGACCAGACCAGAGCAGACCAGACCAGAGCGGACCACACCAGAACAGACCAGACCAGACCAGACCACACCGGACCGGACCGGACCGGACCAGACCGGACACACCAGACCAGACCAGACCAGACCAGACCAGACTGGACCGGACCGGACCAGACCGGACCAGACCACACCAGACCAGACCAGACCGGACCGGACCAGACCTGACCACACCAGACCAGACCAGACCAGACCAGACCACACCAGACCAGACAAGACCAGACCAGACCAGACCAGACCACACCAGGCCAGACCGGACCAGACCGGACCGGACCAGACCAGACCGGAACACACCAGACCAGACCGGACCGGACCAGACCAGACCAGACCACACTAGACCAGACCAGACCAGACCAGACCAGACCAGACCAAACCAGACCAGACCAGACCAGACCAGACCAGACCAGACCAGACCAGACCAGACCAGACCAGACCAGACCAGACCAGACCAGACCAGACCAGACCAGACCAGACCAGACCACACCAGACCAGACCAGACCAGACCAGACCACACCGGACAGGACCGGACCGGACCAGACCAGACCAGACCAGACCAGACCACACCGGACCGGACCGGACCGGACCAGACCAGACCAGACCTGACCGGACCAGACATGACCGGACCAGACCGGAACGGACCGGACCGGACCAGACCGGACCAGACCAGACCAGACCAGACCAGACCAGACCAGACCAGACCACACCACACCAGACCAGACCAGACCAGACCAGACCAGACCATACCAGACCAGACCAGACCACACCAGACCAGACCAGACCAGACCACACCAGACCACACCACACCAGACCAGACAAGACCAAACCAGACCAGACCACACCAGACCAGACAAGACCAGACCAGACCAGACCAGACCGGACCAGACCAGACCGGACCGGACCAGACCGGACCGGACCAGACCAGACCACACCAGACCAGACCAGACCAGACCAGACCACACCGGACAGGACCGGACCAGACCAGACCAGACCACACCGGACCAGACCAGACCGGACCAGACCAGACCACACCGGACCGGACCAGACCAGACCAGACCGGACCGGACCGGCAGACCAGACCAGACCAGACAAGACCAAGACCAGACCAGACCAGACCAGACCAGACCAGACCAGACCACACTAGACCAGACAAGACCAAACCAGACCAGACCACACCAGACCAGACAAGACCAAACAAGACCAGACCAGACCAGACCAGACCAGACCAGACCAGACCGGACCAGACCAGACCGGACCAGACCAGACCAGACCAGACCAGACCAGACCAGACCAGACCAGACCACACCAGACCAGACCAGACCAGACCAGACCACACCGGACAGGACCGGACCAGACCAGACCAGACCAGACCGGACCAGACCAGACCAGACCAGACAAGACCAGACCAGACCAGACCAGACCACACCAGACCAGACCAGACCAGACCAGACCAGACCAGACCAGACCAGACCAGACCAGACCAGACCAGACCAGACCAGACCACACCAGACCAGACCACACTAGACCAGACCAGACCAGACCAGACCAGACTGGACCGGACCGGACCAGACCGGACCAGACCACACCCGACCAGACCGGACCAGACCAGACCACACCAGACCAGACAAGACCAAACCAGACCAGACCACACCAGACCAGACAAGACCAGACCAGACCACACCAGACCAGACCAGACCACACTAGACCACACCGGACAGACCAGACCGGACCAGACCAGACCAGACATGACCGGACCAGACATGACCGGACCAGACCGGACCGGACCGGACCAGACCAGACAAGACCAGACCAGACCAGACCAGACCACACTAGACCAGACAAGACCAAACCAGACCAGACCGGACCACACCAGGCCAGACCAGACCGGACCAGACCAGACCAGACCACACCAGGCCAGACCAGACCGGACCAGACCAGACCGGACCAGACCAGACCAGACCAGACTGGACCGGACCAGACCAGACCGGACCAGACCACACCAGACCAGCCCAGACCGGACATGACCAGACCAGACCAGACCAGACCGGACCAGACCAGACCAGACCAGACCAGACCAGACCAGACCAGACCAGACCAGACCGGACCGGACCAGACCAGACCAGACCGGACCGGACCGGACCAGACCAGACCACACCAGACCAGACCACACCAGACCAGACCAGACCAGACCAGACCACACCAGACCAGACCAGACAAGACCACACCAGACCAGACCACACCAGACCAGACCGACTGGACCGGACCGGACCAGACCGGACCAGACCACACAAGACCAGCCCGGACCGGACCGGACCAGACCAGACCACACCAGACCACACCAGAAAGGACCAGACCAGACCAGACCAGACCACACCAGACCAGACCACACCAGACCAGACCAGACCAGACCACACCGGACCGGACCGGACCAGACCGGACCAGACCAGACCGGACCAGACCAGACCAGACCAGACCAGACCAGACCACACCAGACCACACCACACCACACCAGACCAGACCACACCAGACCGGACCAGACCACACCAGACCAGACCAGACCAGACCACACCACACCAGACCAGACCAGACCACACCAGACCGGACCGGACCAGACCAGACCAGACCGATGTG
>SSNR01000461.1:175781-194294 GCA_006937965.1 Callopanchax toddi
CCACAGACCCCCCCCCCCCTCACCCCCCCAAGACCCATGGAAGACATGGAAGAGACCCAAGCCCCAGACACGTGAAGGCCACCCAGAGCACGGGGATCCCAGCTCATATCAAAGAACTGTTGGAGTGAGAAAGGGGAAATTCTCACTCCATCCACCGAAGCCAGAGGTGATTCTACCAGGACAGGTTATCTCAGGACGAGTCATCCGATGCCAGCATGATGGGGGGGTCACCAGACGCTACCGCAAGTCACCATGTCCATGTCTCAGGGAAGGACCTTCTTCAACTTGCTGGGACAAACTTCAACACGGAGCTTTGATCCATTAGAAACCTGTAGTCTGGTATGAGTAACCTTGGGCTTTTAAAAACTCTGCTGTCAGATTGTTAAGTATTCAGACATAATTAATCAATCATCCATATTAATACATTTAGCTTAGTCAAGTTAGCTTCGTTAAATCTCAAACTTCACACGCTTCCATGAAGCTCCCATTAGACCTTTTATAATCACTTTGATTATTGTTTTTTGCGTTTTATTTTGTTAACATTTAGTTTTTTAGAATAATAAAACTGATTTATATAAAGAAAAATGTGTCTTTGTGTCAAATTATTAATGATTGTGATTCCCTGGCAAACCCAAAAGAACCTATCATCAGCGTCGATCAAATATTGAAGCCAAACAAGATTTATATCTATAACTTTATCTATATTAAGATTTTGTTTGAAACTCTAATATCTGACTGACAACTTATTAAAATCTACATCTTTACATCTACAGTGAACAACTGAGCCTCTTTTCTATTACTAGTATTTTACAAGTTTAACAATTCCAAAGACTTTTATTGACAGTTAGCTGATGCTAAGGTTCCTTTTCAAGACCTCTCCAGTTCATCCTGACATGATGTCAGTTCATGTCTGCTCCATGTCCTGTCCTGACTGAAGGCAGCCTGGAGTCTGTCAGAATGCTGAGTATTCGTTTGTCCACACGACTCTTGGGGATTATCATTGGGATTAAGGTCTGGGGGTTTCCTTGGACCTGGGCCCAACATGTTGTTTTGTTCCCCAAGTCACTTAGTCCTGATTTTAGCCTGACGGCCGTCATGCTGGAAAAGACATTTCATCACCAAACTGTGTGGATGGTTGGAGGAGTTCCTCAGGGACAATGTCTCAGTCCCGTTATTTACTCATGGCTGTCCTGAGGCTAACCTGTTAGTGAGTTCAGTCCCTTTGTTGAGAAGCAACCAGCACATGAATGGTCTCAGGATGCTTTGCTGCTGGCAGGACAGAGAGCTAAAGGGAGAGCTCACCTCCTCTTCCCCAGACAGTCTGCTCCCCAGATGCTCCGAACAATCAGAAAGGAGCTTCGTCTCAAGGGGGGGCGAGCTCGGTGGCACCTGGGGGAGGTGGGGTCTGGATAACATCCTCATTTCTGGGGCCAGTGCTCACTTCTACAATACATGTAGACATTGAGGGTCTGAGGCAGAGGACTGCATGCTGCCGTCAAGATCCTGGTCCTGGGTCTCCTGGTCAAGATCCTGGTCCTGAGTCTCCTGGTCAAGATCCTGGTCCTGGGTCTCCTGGTCAAGATCCTGGTCCTGGGTCTCCTGGTCAAGATCCTGGTCCTGAGTCTCCTGGACAAGATCCTGGTCCTGGGTCTCCTGGTCAAGATCCTGGTCCTGAGTCTCCTGGTCAAGATCCTGGTCCTGGGTCTCCTGGTCAAGATCCTGGTCCTGGGTCTCCTGGTCAAGATCCTGGTCCTGGGTCTCCTGGTCAAGATCCTGGTCCTGAGTCTCCTGGTCAAGATCCTGGTCCTGGGTCTCCTGGTCAAGATCCTGGTCCTGTGTCTCTTGGTCAAGTTCTTGGTCCCAGGTTCTTGGGTCCTGAACCTTTCTACGTGGTTCCAGCCCCTGAGCCTTCCTATGTGGTTCCAGTCCCTGAGCCTTCCTATGTGGTTCCAGCCCCTGAGCCTTCCTATGTGGTTCCAGTCCCTGAGCCTTCCTATGTGGTTCCAGTCCCTGAGCCTTCCTATGTGGTTCCAGCCCCTGAGCCTTCCTATGTGGTTCCAGCCCCTGAGCCTTCCTATGTGGTTCCAGCCCCTGAGCCTTTCTACATGGTTCCAGCCCCTGAGCCTTTCTACATGGTTCCAGCCCCTGAGCCTTTCTACGTGGTTCCAGCCCCTGAGCCTTTCTATGTGGTTCCAGCCCCTGAGCCTTTCTATGTGGTTCCAGCCCCTGAGCCTTTCTACGTGGTTCCAGTCCCTGAGCCTTTCTACGTGGTTCCAGTCCCTGAACCTTCCTACGTGGTTCCAGCCCCTGAGCCTTTCTACGTGGTTCCAGCCCCTGAGCCTTCCTATGTGGTTCCAGTCCCTGAGCCTTTCTATGTGGTTCCAGCCCCTGAGCCTTCCTATGTGGTTCCAGCCCCTGAGCCTTTCTACGTGGTTCCAGCCCCTGAGCCTTTCTACGTGGTTCCAGCCCCTGAGCCTTTCTACGTGGTTCCAGTCCCTGAACCTTCCTACGTGGTTCCAGTCCCTGAGCCTTTCTACGTGGTTCCAGCCCCTGAGCCTTTCTACGTGGTTCCAGTCCCTGAGCCTTTCTATGTGGTTCCAGCCCCTGAGCCTTTCTATGTGGTTCCAGCCCCTGAGCCTTTCTATGTGGTTCCAGCCCCTGAGCCTTTCTACATGGTTCCAGCCCCTGAACCTTCCTATGTGGTTCCAGCCCCTGAGCCTTTCTACGTGGTTCCAGCCCCTGAGCCTTCCTATGTGGTTCCAGCCCCTGAGCCTTTCTATGTGGTTCCAGTCCCTGAGCCTTTCTACATGGTTCCAGTCCCTGAGCCTTTCTACGTGGTTCCAGTCCCTGAGCCTTTCTACGTGGTTCCAGTCCCTGAGCCTTTCTATGTGGTTCCAGCCCCTGAACCTTCCTACGTGGTTCCAGCCCCTGAGCCTTCCTATGTGGTTCCAGCCCCTGAGCCTTGGTCCTCAGTGATGCACATGTTCTTACAACAAGCCCCTCAGTCAACAGCAGACCCCCCCGGCCCTGAACAGAGCTGTTGTTGTTGAGTCTGTTCAAGTCTGTTAAACACAATAAATGACTTCATAAAGACACTTTGTTGTTAGATGTCAATCTACTGGTCTGATATATACCTCAACATGAGAACTTTACTCCGATATTTTTAGGTGAGAATAAAAATGAGATCATTTAGAGATGTTAAAATATCATTTTTATTGATCTCATATCATTTTCAGATTTTCTGAGGCACTGAATTTTGGGTTTTCATGACCCTTAGCTATGATCATCAAACTTACAAGAACTAAAGGCTTGACATGTTTCCCTCTGTGTCTGATGGATCCGTATAATATGTGAGTTTCTCTTTATGAAATGAGTGACAAAAGAACAGAACTTTTATCACTATTTTCCTTTTTTTTTAGATGTACCTGTAAGTCAGGGGTCATTCTGTAAACCGTTGGCTGTATCATCCAGTGACCATAGAGGCTGGTTTTACCTAGACGTGACAGACAGACGGTAGGGGACGACAGCTGGTAACCTTAGCCTCCTCAGACCCCCATCGGCGTCTGGAGGGGGGTGAAAAGAGAAAGGTGGCATTGCCAACTACGGAAACCCGAAGCCTTTCCCTTTCTCTCGACTCCTACTCTCCAGAGATCTTCCACCACCCCCCACCACCCCACTGCCCTTACTTGTATTACTGTTGGTTGACTGTGTCTGCTGACTGATTGACTGACTGGTTGTCTCACTGTCACGCTTCTTCTCCATTACCATCTTTCTCACACACATAACACACTCTTTAGTCCTTCGTGAGTCTCCAGCAAACTTCACCCCCTTTAAATAAGATTTTACAAACCAGACAAATGGACACAATTTGAAAAAATAAAGCATACTTTGAAATGTTTTTACTCCAAGGAAGGTCTTGTGTACATACTGGACTTTAAAATCACAGAAACATGGAGATGTATTCAGAAAATCTATGTAAACTAGTATTTTGTGTCATTTGGAGCCAAACATTGTGCTCGTGTTGGCAGTTTTCTATTTTGAGAAGTGTGTTATTGTGCTCTAACCAATCAGTAACCACTAGCAACCCATTCTCATTTCTTCCCTCTGCCAAAGAGAGAGGGAGGTGTGCTTCCAAAGGCCACTGTCTCTTGACAACAGTGTGTGTAAAGCTTGGCTATAAAAAAAATACATAAAATGTTGAAGCACATGCTTTTGTTTAGGTTGGATGGAATCTGCAGGAGGAAAATCTGTTTAAAAAATAGGTTGATATTCCTGATATTCTAACTCCCAGTTTTAGACTCAATGATTTTTAGTTTTTCTATCAACAGTTTGTGGCTCGTTTTTGCTGCCTTCTCTGATCCAGGAGGTGGGTGCAGTCGGAACAGTAACAGCCTTGATTGGGTCGAGGACTGTCCAGTGTCTCGACGGATCCTCTGGCTCAGTGCTGCTAACACTTTTTGTCTCTTCCACTTGACTTTTGTCTTCCATAACCCTCAGGATCATAAGGAAGTCCAAATGACTGCCGGACTGCGTCCCACCTCAGCCTCACCTCACTGCTTATGCCAGTTGTTGTGTTGCATGGCGTCAATATAGGATCAGCTCAGTGTAAATGTAAAATAACACATTAAATTACATGGTAAATTTGAGGGGGAAAATTGCAAACTCAAAAAACAAAAAACAAAAACCCGTAAACCTAAAACTGTAATCAAAGGGAAAATTCCATGAATGAAAACGACAATTTAAATAAAAAATAGCTGCTTTCATGTGATCGTTCATTCTTTTTTATTTGTTAAAACTGATGTTTTGTAGATTTCACTCTCAGTCATCATCTTACTTTTGTATGTGCTTCAAACTACACAATAAAGCTTTGAGGCCATCTGTCCCAGCTCTAATTATGAAGAGGTTTCTACTGGATCCTAGACTTAAGCCATACTCAGTAGCCAGGTAAAGAATGGAGCTTTTAATGTTTTTTTAAAAGCCTCTTAACAACGTTCCAACATAGTATAGCCATAAATATATTGTGGAGATTAAAAAAAACCTGAAAGAAATCAATAAAGTGGTTGTCCCGCAGTTCTCTAAAAACTTCAGCCAATCCTATCGTTTGGACCGAACGATAGGATTGGACAATCCAGCTGTCTGTCTGCCGCATTTCCTCACTGCTTGGATTGGCATTAATCCTCCCGGACACATTTTGGGGCAGAACATCCCGGAAGTGAAAGTGAAAGTAGAAGTAGGACAGAGAGCCGGCGGGTGATTCCATTTTAAGATAAAAATACCAGAGTCCCCCCAAAAACAGCTTTTCAGCAGCAGAAAACTAAAAACGTTTGGAGGTGAAAAGAGGAAAAGCTGGGGGAACGTTTCTACGGCTGGAGTTATACTCTGCTTTGTCACCTTTACAAACCGTGGTCCCATGTCCGCGGGAGGCTGGCGTATGGATTTTACCCGACGGGAGGGCTGAGTTCACTGAGCCGTGTTTCTGTAAACTAGCTAGCGAGACCTAGCTTGTTTACCTGGCTACTGAGTATGGCTTTAACAGAGTGAAACCTGTTGGTATCACTGAGGAAGTGACTTAGTCGTGTGATTTTCAGGTCTACTGATGAGACCAGTATGAGTTTATATTGTAATTATTTTCCCTTGGACTGCTATGGCTCAAGAAGTTTTTACTTTTCTGGTCCTATTACGCTGATTTGTTCTGGTGAGTCTGACCTTCATGCTTGCTGGTTCACCATGAACACCACAGATTATAATAACAGTCGGCTCTATTCTGTGTTCGTAGACTCTGATGGCGACACCATTGGGGCTGAAATGTTCCAAAGCTCCTCTGCTTTTCTCGATACTGAAGTCTATAAACATGTGATGTTATTGTTGCCATATATGTGTTCCAGGCCGATATGGAAACAATACGATGACTGTCAACTAGTCCTTCATGATCTAAAACCATCACCTCTCTCAGACCAGCTAGTTACTTCCTGCTGTGCAAACACAACCAGAGAAGAAGAACCTGGAGGGTTGGTCATGTTTTAGATGCTCCTATAAGCTGGTGTGATGAACACTCTGAGTAAAGTAAGAATGAGACTGTTTTGTTAACCTATAGGGGAAGAACGCTGCAGACATTTGAACTCCTGATCTAAATGTGTCTGCACGTTTTAAACAGAACAAAATGAACTGTGTTCATCTCTTAATCATCAGATAGGAAACTTAGAAATGAGAAATGAATTATTGATCATCTTTAAATTGGTCTCTTCCTACTTTGTACCTATCTCCTTCTTTCATTACCTTCCCCCTTTTCTACTACCCCCCCCCCCCCCCACCAACACCATCTCACCCTCTTTTTATCCATTTCCTGATCGTTCCATCAAAAAGTCAGAGATATAAATACTCTTTACCCTGGAGAAGGTTAATTAGCAGCATGATTTCCAATTAGCGTTTTATCTCTGTAGGGGGTTAACTAGGCCGCAGTCAGGGGGTGTTGGGGGGGGGGGGTATTAGGTATGACAGGATGATCAGATCTGTGTTTGGAAATACAGCAGAGGAAATGTGTACATGGATGATTTCATGATATCAATATTTTTTTCTTAAACTATATCCCATATTTGCATTTAATCACATGTCATTAAAGATACCCTCTAACCCTAAACTGTACCCTAAACCCTAAACCTACAAGTAACTTTAACCCTACCAGTGTCGGCCCGTCAATAGGGGGCGCTAGGCCACCGCCCCACCAGTCTCACAGGAGGAAGAAGAAGAAGTAAATTGGAATCACAAAATAAAAGAACCAGGGCGCGTGCTGAAGGAGTGCATACCAACTGTCAGGGGTCTTCACCCGGACAGTCTGTCTCAGTCCACTGTGCCACCTGCCTGAAGTCATCCGTTATAGTTCCTCTGGTAAAGGAACAGACCATCACCAGTCTCAGTGACTACAGGCCAGTCGCACTGACTCCTGTGGTTCTCAGGAAGAACAACATCCCAGAGAAACTGCTGGTGTCCTTCTACCGCTGCACGGTGGAGAGCACCATGCTCTACTGTCTCTGTGCAGTGTTACAGAGAAAGGAGCTCCACAGGGTCATCAAGGTCCCTCACTCGAAGAACTTCACAATTCCTGTTGCCTCAGGAACACAAAGAGAGTCCTTCAGGACCGTCACAGCCAGGACATGTTCTGTTTGAACGTCTACCATCAGGCAGACGGTTCAGATCCATAAAAACCAAAACTAACAGGCTGAGGAACATTTTTTATCCTACAGCCATCACCATGCTGAACACAGTGGTCAGTCTGAACCTCTAACGTTTAAAGGACGTCTACAGGTCAACAGTAAGATGTTTACAGACCAGCATTAAGCTCTGGGCCAAACAATGTATGGGACAAATGTAAGATAATGTCTATAGGAAGGACAGTTTTCATTACTCATTTTATTTTATTAGGCTTCTCATATATGTGTATATAGACCCCTTGACGCGTGACGTCACACGGCCAAAGTCCCGCCCCCAGCCAGAAGCTGGGGGGCAAAAAGACGCACAGCCCCGCTGAGCCCCGTTGTTATTATCTGTCAGTTGTCAATAAATGGAGCTAAATAGCAACAAAATAAAATCTATCAGCATGGTTAACACATGCAAGCTGCACAGATAACTGAAAGAAGGACAGTAAGGTAACATTTCACTGGTTTCCAGTTGATAAAATCACCTAAATGAGAGACTTCTAGTGGATTAACCATCACATCGTGGAGCCAAAGTCTCATCACAGGTCAAAAGTTAAATATCTGCCTCACATGTTAAGAGACAACTAGTTATAGCATCTAATGACTTACCAGCCTTTGTAACCTGGTTAAATTAGTTTATTTTTAAATACTTAAATAGTCGGAGCAGACAGACATTAATGTCATTGATTTTATGTTTACTGAGCTCGTCAGGTGGGTCAGAAGTATAAAATGATTTATTTATTTATTTATTCATAAACTGTTCCTCCTGAGATCAGCCCGTTTGTTCGGGAGAGGACGGAGTTCGGAGTCAGCGGCTCTGTTTGTTTTGTGTTTCGGTTCACGGAGCTCATCAGGATAAACGGAGAATCTATTAAAAACTACCGGTGTCACGGTAATCCTTCAACGTTAACCCGCACAACGCAGAAGAGATCCGATTACTCCTTCATTTCTTCAGCTGAGTGAACTTACACCGGACTTTAGTCCAGACCCGGTTCAGAGGACTCCAGCAGGCTAGCTCCACAGCTAGTTAGCTTATTCAAAGGGATTTAAGGTCTACTCCTCACATAAAGCTCCCTCCTGACCTCTCTGCTCCCCTAAATCACCATCACCTCTCCCGCTGTCTCAGACAACCGTTTCAAAGCATCGGGAGTTTTTTCCGTAGTCGTTCCCGCCCTACGGGACTCACTCTGGCTTAAATTTGTTTAACCTATTTGTCCGAAATGTTTTGTTTCCTGCTTCATTTTTTTAAATCTGTAAAACGTCTTGGAGTTGTTAAAAGAGCTTTATTTTGTTCGTTTAAACCTCAGAGATACAGCTCTGTTTAGCTGACGGAGCTGGGCTTTTGCCCTCCAGAGACTGAGCTGGTCCTAAAGTACCCGGATGAAAACAATAACATTCAAGGGGTCTATTTTTTTTATATTGTATATATATATATGTACATATATACAAACAGCAATCACTGAATTGTCCACACCAATAATACGTGCAGCCCAGCGGACCAGCTGCCGCGCGCGGAGTCCGCAAACGGACCTGTGTCTGGATCGACCCTCACGGCCCGCACCGAGCCACTTAGTCAATGGCACCTGCTCCATCAGGCGTTTTACCAGTGATAGTACCTTTGGGCCAGGATGGATCGCTTTAATCTTCCCGTTTCAGGCAAAGCTCGATCCCCTGGTTTGGTCACGCCCACTGGAAGAACAGTCATAGCTCTTCTGGTCAAAACGTGTCAATAAAAACGTACAGAATGACCTCAACATGTCAGAAAATGAAACAATCTAAATAACTACACCCTGGATTTAGATTTCTGTCCCTGAAACGCCCAATGTAAACAATCAACTGGCTAGCTTAGCTACATTTAAGCCTTTAAGAGGAAAAATCTGAGAACAGTGCTGTGTTCCTCTGCTGTGTGCTCTCCTGATCGTTACATTGTGGATTTAAACTAACGGTCTTCACAGTGACTGAACAGAAATGTAAGTCCAGCTCCACGAGTTCCATAAAACCTGAAGCTCAGACCAGTTCTACACCGAGGATCGATGATGATACAAGCAGAGAGTAGTAGTTCATGAAAAACAAAGTTATTTTTTATAAATCTCAATCACAAAAATGATTTTCATTTTCAAAAGCGTTTATAGACGACGGCCCTGTTTGTTTATGTATTTCCTACTGAGGCTTTGACCCTTCAACCCCAGCCCCGTGGATGACCTCATCACCTGGTGTCTGAGGAACGTGTCGTTCTGAGATGTTAGGTCATGTCACCATCACACGACCAGAGAAAGATACAGAAATGTTCACGATGTTTACAGACATTTTAGACCAGATCACGTTGCCATGACAACTGCACCACCAGGTCCCCTGCAACGATACTAACAGCTAAATGTATCTGTTTTTGTGTTCAGGGTTCGTGAGAGGGTAGATGTTGGCTAAAAGGTAGAGATGTTGGTAGACCTGATGGTTGTGGTTCCAAAGAGGCTCCACCCCTAAAGGTACATGTTGCTCTGATTTAACGAGGTGAGAGGTCACCGTCTCATTAATCCTCAGGCACAGTCAACAAGTAGACTCTACCTTTTTTCCTTCAGCATCCAACAAATCTGAAATCAAACAAGTTGGTTCTCATTATGAAGACCCACAGCAGAGAACTGGACCTCTGATGGTTCAGCTCTAGTCTGAGCTGAGTGCTGTGACCAGTCAGGCTGAAGAGCTTTATGATGTTTTACTTTCTCATGGACAACTGGAGAGAAGTGAGTCAAGTTTCTCAGTGAGACAAAATTCTTCTGTAGGGGAGAGTCGGGAACACAACCTGCTCCAGGATGCTGGTTCTGGTCTGCCTTCATGAAATCAGGTGAAAAACAGCATTTATTTGTCTATTTAGCTAGTAACATTTCAGGTGCCTCAATTATAAAAGTTTGCATAGAATCCTTACTAAAGGTCTACTTAAGCTCAGCCAAAAAAATGGTGGTAGGTGGAGGGGGGTGTTGTTTTTCAGTGTGATGTCAGGACACCACAGGCCATAACCATTCTGGAGAAGTCAGCATCTCGGGGGGGGGGTAGCTACTGCCACCTGCAGGCTGTCACAAACTCAAAATACCGACTAATCCAGCTACAGAGCTCTCTCCTGCCTCCTTTGTTTACATTTGTGTTGCTGCTTGGTATTTATTACGCGTGACTCGTCCTGATGATGAAACCATGACCTCACCGAGAAGCAAGAAGAAATCAGTGTTTTCATTAGCTAAGAAATAAAGCATTAACGCACCTTTTACGTCATGATAAGGAGACACTGACAAGCTAAACGCGGGTCTTTAATGACTCAAATGAGATGGGACGTCTGTGAGGTTTTGTTTTGATGAAAACCTCAGTGTGTGGAATGGTGGAACAGTAAATTAGAACTATGTAATCATGTGAACTCAGTCTCCACTTCCGAGGATCCTCTTCTTGTGGCGTGGTTGAACCCTTACATGTGTTCCGGGGCGATCGCTCTGCTTTAGTCTCTCTGTGGCGTCCTGCTCTCTCACCTAATGGATCCTTATTCAGGGAATCCTTCCTGACAGCTTGTGACAACCCTGCTGATTGAGTCCATGTGTCCTGATTTAATCAACTCTACGCTGAGTCGTTTGCTTTGTTTGTTTCTTTTGTTTTACTAAAAATGCGGCGCTACATTCAGCCATTCAAACCGCTGATGAGCTAATGCTACACTAACGAGCTTTAAGTCCTGATTGATTGGCTGATAAAACAACAATAACTGACAACATCACTAATCAGCAATGATAAATGTCAAGGTGATGCTGGGCTTACACCTAAAGACTTTGACAAGATTTTGAAAAGACTCTAAAAGATTCTCAGCTCACATCTAAAGACTCGGGTTAACAGTCGACTAGTCTCAGACTAAGGATTTTATAAAGACTGAATGTTGTAGGAACACTAATTACAAGACTGCAACTAGATTATGTCAGGATTTCATTCCCACAAAATTCCTCCCATCATGCTCTGTGTGATATAGTGATACTGTTGAAAATGTCCAGAAATAGGGAGTGTGCCCCTTTAAGAGTTATGCAGACTGCTCATGTACCGTGTATTCTCATTGGCTAATGTGCAGTGCTACTCAGCCAATAGCAGGTCTTTTCTGTATTAGACATCGATGGTTCAGCAGAGTGATGGTGAAGCGGCTGTTTGCCCAATAAGTTCGACCATTTTATGCTGAGTGTGCGTAAATGAGACCAAGTAAGTGTATTCTGAACCTTTCTGATGATAATAGAAGTATTGGTTGATATTTTTATATGTTTGTTTATTGCTGCATGTTAGTTATGGTTAAGACGTTAAGTAACATTTTATTCCCTCACGGTTAGCACAGAAACATCTTTAAAGTCATTAATATAGATAGTTTTCATGTTATTACATTGTTTTAGTAAGTTTGTGGATTATATTGTGTAACAAAATCTAAAGATTGATCAAGATTGTAATTGATTGTTGGGACAGCATGGCCTGTGGGTGCAATTACTGATTATCTAGCGCCCTCTATTGGATTCTGTTGAAATTCTAATTGTACCTTCGAAATGGTGTTGAAGATTGCTTATTTTACACAAGTTTGTTGTTGTATTTTTCTTGTAGACCACACTTGGCAATATTAAAGGATTTAAATGGATCTCACATGCTTCCCTTACTTTCATCTCTAACCGGATGCCTGTGGTGGCTGAGAATGTTTGAACCCTTCAGAGTTTTTCAAGTTCTTCAATACAATTAATGGTCCTTCGAGCAGGATCTCAGTTGCCACAAAAGAACCATGTCCTGGTCCTTTCCTCGAAGTACAATGGAGCATGAAGAGACCAGACCTCAGAGGCAGGTACGTCGGCCACCTCACCTAGAAGACTTCTGTGTTGAGTATGCTGGTCAGCCTAGAAGAGCACCCTCTTATAGGGAACACCATGAAGCTGTCGGATATAATGAATGGACTGGGATGACCCCCCTCCATACTTACCCCCCTTACAGTTACCGTCAGCAAAGTTATGAGGGACCTGCCAGGATGACACCCCTCCCTGTTCCCCATGTTGAAGATGCAAATAGACCAGCAGCCCACAGTAGCCAAAATGAGGTGACCCTTGCAGCAATCAGGGAGATACAGCAAGAGAACCGCCAGTTACAGGAAAATATGTTACGACTTACAGAAGTAGTAAGTAAACTCCAAGGAACATCTCCTGCTGAACCTAAAGCACAGTACTCTTCTCTAGCTGCAGGCGCCAAAGATCCGCAGGTACCAGCTTCACCCCAGCCACCTGAGTCAGAGGCTGGAGACTTACAGATAGAAAAGAGAAATGCTGCAAAGAAGCAGCAGCTTCCACTATATCCCAAACCCCCTCCAGTTTCAAGACAGCTCAGTTTGTCCCCTTCACACTGTTCTGATCAGGAGGATAATGCATATGATATAGCTCAAGACATCAGTCAGGGAGTAAAGGGGATGAGCCTGCTGACCAATAAACCCCCGCCTAACCAGCAAAACGCATGGTCACAGCAGTACCAGCCTGCCTACGATGACTTGCCACGTCCAACCCGTTATGTTCCAGTGCAGCATCCTTATGATCGACATGGTGTCTCCCGTCCTCAGCATCCAGGGTTCTTGGCACCAAGGCAAGAAAATACTGAGATGACATACAGAGGGCCAAAGCCCACGATTCCTCTCTTCACCCGAGATGATCCCAGAGAATTCTCCAGGCTGAAGATAGCGCTAGACAATCTTCTACCTTCTGATGCTACTGAACGCTTCAAGTTTCAGATATTAGCCGATCATCTCAAGCTGGAGGATGCTTTGCTTATTGCTGACTCTTATAGTAATTCCACCCACCCTTACAGTGACACAATGGCTGCCCTCACAGCACAATATGGCCAGCCTCACCAGCTTGCTTTGAAGAGGATAGCAGAGCTGATGGATGGAGCTAACGTTAAAGAAGGTGAGGCTGGGTCTTTCCGTAGGTTTGCCTTAAAGGTGCGAGCCCTTGTAGGAATGTTGGATCAACTAGGGCAAGATGGACAGGTTGAACTGAACTGTGGCTCTCATGTCACTCGACTCACATCAAAGTTACCACATGCCCTGAGAACTGAGTTTCGCCGTTATGCTCTCTCCCAGCGCATACGAGTTCCTACACTGTATGATTTTTCAGACTGGTTGGAATTTGAAGTTCAGGTGCAAGAAAGTGAAGTAGAACTGATGAGTACAAGAGAAAGATCAGGACGTCAAAAGGGGCGTGTCCAAGACAGGCGCACACATCCAAAGTCATCTACTGTTCTGCTCAGCACCGGTCCCAGTAGCACAACTGCAGCTGTTCCACAGATAGGCTCACACAGTTCCACTGAGTCTGTTCGTACCAGCCTGAAACCCAAGATATATTGTCCATACTGCAATAACAACCAGCATCACCTTGATCAGTGCACAAACTTCAGCAACCTCACCAAAGACCAGAAAGAAGGGTGGATCCGCAGTAACAGAAAATGTTGGAAATGTGGAAGAAATCACCAAGCTGCTCAGTGTAAGCTGAGCGTGCAGTGCAAAACATGCGGTGGAAAACATTTAGAGGCTCTGCATAATGTCAATACCAGACCAGCAAAGGAGGACAGTCACCCTCCTAGTGCATCAAGTGAAGTTCTGTATGTTGACAGACCGACTGCTTCCAGCTGTGTCCTCCTCAAGATGAGCAAGGTCATTCTGCAAAACGGCAGACATAAGATGGAGACGTTTGCTATCTTAGATGATGGCTCAGAAAGAACCATTCTGCTTTCTGCTGCAGCTCAGCAACTTCAACTACATGGCACTCCTGAAGATTTAGTCCTGAAAACAGTCAGACAAGACATCAAAGTTGTACACGGTGAGTCAGTCTCATTTACAGTCACAGCAGCCTCACAACCCAGCAAGACTTATAACATAAAGGGAGCTTTTACTGCAGACATTCTGGGCTTAGCAGAGCATTCATACCCTGTTGCCACATTACAGAACAAATACCCTCATCTGCAAAACCTCCCCATTACCTCATTTCACAAAGTAAAGCCACTCCTGCTGATTGGCTCTGATTATCCACATCTGATCACTCCAGTTGAGCCTGTGAGACTTGGTCCTCCTGGTGGACCTGCTGCTATAAAAACCAGACTGGGATGGACACTTCAAGGTCCTACAAGCGCTGTAAAGGAACAACTGTCCTCTCAGATTCAGTGTTTATTCACTTCAGCACTGTCACCAGACATGGATCTGCTTACAAATGTGCAACAGCTTTGGCAACTGGATGTGCTGCCATATAAAAATGAAAAGGTAGTTACACGCTCTCAGCAGGATCAACATGCAGTCTGCCTTTTGGAAGAGAAAACAACAAAGGTAACTGTAAATGAAGTCAGCAGATATGCAACTCCTCTTCTGCGCACCTCTAAAATGCCCACTCTACAAGCCCCCAAAGAAGCTGTCTTAGCTCTCCTAAGAAGCACAGAAAAGAGGCTGTTAAAAAATGCTGAAAGGGCTGATACTTACAACCAAGAAATAGCAAAACTAGAAAATGCAGGCTATGTCACAAGGTTGGAACCAGAAGTTGTTACACAAACAAAGGAAGCCTGGTACATTCCACACCATATGGTGGAACACAACGGAAAACACAGGATTGTGTTTAACTGTTCATTTGTCTACAAAGGACAAAGTCTAAATGATCATCTACTTCCTGGACCCACTCTTGGCCCCACACTTTTAGGAGTGTTGCTACGTTTTAGACAACACAGCGTCGCCATCTCAAGTGACATTAAAGGCATGTTCCATCAGGTCCGACTGCTTCCTGAGGACAAACCACTGCTGAGGTTCCTGTGGCGAGATGTTAAAACAGAACAACCACCTGATGTATATGAATGGCAAGTTCTTCCATTTGGTACTGTTTGTAGCCCATGCTGTGCTGTTTATGCATTACAGCGACACACTAAAGACAACAGTGAACCTGGAGAAGAAGCCAGAACTGTTGTGGAAAATGACTTCTATGTGGACAACTGCCTGTACAGCCTGAGTTCTGCTGAAAGAGCAAAAGAGTTGGTAGATAGGCTCCAGTCACTTCTCCTCTCAGGAGGATTTGAGCTCAGACAGTGGGCAAGCAGTGCTCCTGAAGTCATCGCTCACCTGCCAGAAGAAGCCAGAAGTGGCAGTAATGAGCAGTGGCTGGCACAGAATCACATGGAGCAGCAGGAAATGGCACTTGGGCTCCGCTGGCACTGTGAAAGAGATGAGCTAGGTTACAGGTACCGACTGACACCAGAAGCCAAACCCACTCTGCGGTACATTTACAAAGTGCTGGCAAAACAGTATGATCCTCTTGGCTTCATCATCCCATTTACTACAAGAGCCAAAATTATTGTGAGAGGCCTATGGGACAAATGTAGAGAGTGGGATGACCCTAATCTGCCAGATCACCTCCTCCACGCATGGTGTACATGGGAAGGAGAGTTAGAACATCTCTCCTACATAACCATACCACGATGCTACACTCATGCTGAGCTGGATTCTGAGGAGAGCAACAGGGAGATCCACATCTTCTGTGATGCATCAGAACAAGCCTATGGATCTGTTGCATATCTCCGCACAGAAAACAAAGATGGAAAGGTAGAGACAGCTTTCATCATGGCAAGATCCAGAGTAGCTCCCAAAAAACAACAGACTATTCCGAGACTTGAACTGTGTGCTGCTCTGACTGGAGCACAACTAGCTAAACTGCTAGTCACTGAGCTGACCATCAAAGTGACACAAGTTGTGTTGTGGAGTGACTCAACAACTGTTCTGAAATGGATTCAGTCTGACTCATGCAGATTCAAAGTCTTTGTTGGAACAAGAGTTGCTGAGATCCAAGACCTAACTGATTCTATGACATGGCGATATGTGGAATCAGTCAACAACCCTGCCGATGATATAACCCGAGGAAAGTCTCTGCAGTCACTATCTGAGAAGAACAGATGGAGTCAGGGACCATCCTTCTTATTATCATCACCAGAGAACTGGCCTACTCTTCCTGAGCTGAAAACCAACGAATGTGAACTTAAAAGTGCCACATTCTGCGGAACAATGCAGATAGTAAATTCCGTTCCCAAGGCAGAGGAAATGCACACCTTTCAACAACTCATCGAACACAAAGCAGCTTTAGATCACAGGGTGGCAGTCTCCTCGTGTCCTCTTTCAACTGATGATTACAAGGAATCACAACTGGCCATTTTACAGCAAACACAAAAGGACTGCTTTCCTGATGAATTCCAGCTCCTACAGTCTGGAAGAGCTGTGCCTCGCTCAAGCCGACTCGCAAAATTAGCTCCAGAATATGATGCAGACATGAAAATCCTCAGAGTTGGAGGACGTCTACGTCATAGTGATTATTTGGATGCACAGGAGAAACACCCCATAGTGTTAGACGGTAATCACCCTGTCACACAACTGATCATTAAGGAGTTTGATGAAAAACTACAACATCCAGGTCAAGAAAGAGTGTTTGCTGAACTGCGCAGACACTACTGGGTCGTCAAAGGAAGAGAAGCTGTTAAGCGACTGCAAAGAGACTGTGTAAACTGTCAAAGATGGAGAGCAAAACCTGTACTCCCCCAGATGGCAGATCTGCCCACAGCCAGGCTGCAGTTATTCAAACCTCCTTTTTTCTCTTGTGGAGTAGATTGTTTTGGGCCGTTTTTAGTTAAGATTGGCAGGAGAAATGAGAAAAGATGGGGAATTCTGTTCAAATGTCTCACAACACGGGCAGTCCACATTGATATTCTCACTACTTTGACCACAGATTCCTTTCTGATGGCACTAAGGCGCTTTGTGTCGCGCCGAGGAAAACCATCATTGCTACTCTCAGATTGTGGCCCAAATTTCAAAGGAGGAGAGCGAGAGCTGAGTGAAGCTTTCAGGGACATTTGCCCTACCTTGCAGGAGCAGTTAGCCAAACAACAGATAAAGTTCAGCTTTAACCCGCCTGATGCACCTCACTTTGGAGGAGTGTGGGAGCGTGAAATAAGATCTGTCAAGTCAGCACTGAGAACCTCCCTTGGAACACAGACTGTTACAGAAGAGGTCCTTAGAACTGTGCTAATAGAGATAGAAGGGATACTGAACTCAAAGCCTCTGGGCTATGTGTCATCAGACGTTGCAGACTTGGATCCAGTAACTCCAAATTGTCTCTTGATGGGGCGGCGAGATGCTACATTACCTCAGGTGATCTACCCAGAATCTGACCTACTGACTCGACAACACTGGAGGCGAAGCCAGGTGATTGCAGAACAGTTCTGGAACCACTTTGTGAGGAACTACCTACCCACCTTACAGTTGCGTCAGAAATGGCTGAACAAGACAGATAATCTCCAACTGGGTACAGTAGTCATGGTAGTTGACAAGCAGCTACCACGAGCATTATGGCCTATTGGGAAAGTGGTCAACCTACTCCCAGGATCTGATGGGGCTGTACGGACAGCTGAGATACAGATTAAAGACAAGACTTATATCAGACCAGTGGCACGGCTTGTTCGCCTTCCAGCCATTCCAGATGCTAACGAGGATGAGGACGAATAATAATCTGGATTTATGAATCATTTTCTGTTGTACAAATTTGTGTGACAAATTTGGGGGCGGCTGTTGAAAATGTCCAGAAATAGGGAGTGTGCCCCTTTAAGAGTTATGCAGACTGCTCATGTACCGTGTATTCTCATTGGCTAATGTGCAGTGCTACTCAGCCAATAGCAGGTCTTTTCTGTATTAGACATCGATGGTTCAGCAGAGTGATGGTGAAGCGGCTGTTTGCCCAATAAGTTCGACCATTTTATGCTGAGTGTGCGTAAATGAGACCAAGTAAGTGTATTCTGAACCTTTCTGATGATAATAGAAGTATTGGTTGATATTTTTATATGTTTGTTTATTGCTGCATGTTAGTTATGGTTAAGACGTTAAGTAACATTTTATTCCCTCACGGTTAGCACAGAAACATCTTTAAAGTCATTAATATAGATAGTTTTCATGTTATTACATTGTTTTAGTAAGTTTGTGGATTATATTGTGTAACAAAATCTAAAGATTGATCAAGATTGTAATTGATTGTTGGGACAGCATGGCCTGTGGGTGCAATTACTGATTATCTAGCGCCCTCTATTGGATTCTGTTGAAATTCTAATTGTACCTTCGAAATGGTGTTGAAGATTGCTTATTTTACACAAGTTTGTTGTTGTATTTTTCTTGTAGACCACACTTGGCAATATTAAAGGATTTAAATGGATCTCACATGCTTCCCTTACTTTCATCTCTAACCGGATGCCTGTGGTGGCTGAGAATGTTTGAACCCTTCAG
>SSNR01000461.1:214001-226845 GCA_006937965.1 Callopanchax toddi
GCGCGCTCGAGACACCCCCATCCCCAAGACTGCAGACAGCCATACTGATTAAAAACAAAGTAGAGCAAACACAAAGTGTGTGCAATGGTGAATCAGAGAGGGGAGGACACGAGAAACACTAAATGAATCAATAAAAACAGGAGAGCTGGAAGGATTCTACATGTAATAATAGTAAAATGTCCTGAATTTATAGCCACCACCAGGTCCCCCTGACCTCCACCAGGTCCCTCTGACCTCCACCAGGTCCCCCTGACCTCCACCAGGTCCCTCTGACCTCCACCAGGTCCCCCTGACCACCACCAGGTCCCTCTGACCACCACCAGGTCCCCCTGACCTCCACCAGGTCCCTCTGACCACCACCAGGTCCCTCTGACCTCCACCAGGTCCCCCTGACCTCCACCAGGTCAACAACAATGTAACCCAGCTGGAGCTGGAATCAAACCAGCGACCCTCCGGTTGCCAGACTCCACCCACTGAGCTACACGCCGCCCCGTCCCACCAGAGGATGTGTCTGAGGACAGAACAGTCAGGGCGTCCTGCCCTGGTACTCAGACGTGGACAGGTGACTGAAGACGAGGACAGAGACCTTCTGAAGTCTGGGAGAACGTCACCGACGGCCAACATTAAGTGAAAAGCAGTTTGAGCTAGGAAGGAGTTTCTGAACAGCTGGAGCTGTGAGACAGCACCTCTCAGTCTGAGTCAGTAAAGTCACGGTGACACTTGATGTGGAATATTTATCCTTCTACCCTGAACCGCCCTCCCCTACTCCTCTGTACTCCACATGCACTTCCCTCTATGCTGGTGTTCTTATCCCTCACGGCCACCTCAGAGACTCAGTTAGTCTCAGTGGTAACTTCTGGGATTATCATTTCTAAAGATGCTTTGAATAAAAGTGTCTGATAAAAACATGATCAAAAACAAACAAAAACACACAAAACCTTTTTGTGTTGTAAGAGTAACACAATAAGAACCCTCAGCTAACTAACATTTACTTTATATTTCTGTTGTTTCACAGGTTTAAATGAGTGGAAAGTTGTTTTGGTGAAGAGGTGGTCAGACTGGAACAGGAGGTGGCGCCACTGGAAGCAGATACTGATTCAAATAATCGCTGACTAATCAGGAGGAAAAAGGAGTTAACTATTAAAAGAGTCATTAGTGGCAGCCCTAGTTTTCATAGTTAGACGTGCTTTTACACTGGGCTCTTATTGTGAAGGGCTTTTAAAGATGTTAGTTTGATGCCTTGTGGTTTTAAAGCTGCACTCGTTCATTTGGTAAACAATGTAGCTTTTGTTTTTCATGCCTCTTAACAATGTTCTAACATAAATATAATATAGCTATAAATATAATGTGGTGATAAAAAAAAACCCTGAAAGAAATCAATAAAGTGGTTGTCCCGCAGTTCTCTAAAAACTTCAGCCAATCCTATCGTTTGGACCGAACGATAGGATTGGACAATGCGGCTGTCTGTCTCCTGAAGCGCCTCACTTCCTCTCTGCTTGGATCCTCCATTAATGCTGCTGGAGCATTTTTCAGCAGAACATCCAGGAAGTGAGAGAAGGACAGAAACAGCTGTTAGCGCTTCAGTTTTAGGAAAAAATCCCAGAGTCCCAAAAAGAAAAAGACCTTTTCAGCTAGCGGGAAGCTAAAAACGTTTGGACGCAGAAAGAGGAGAAACCAGGGGGGACGTTAGCATAGCGCTTCAACAGCTGGTGTTTAGCTCTGTTGCTACTGTGGCATTGCGCGGCCCCATGTTGGCTGGTCTACGGATTTTACCCGACGGGAGGGCTGAGAGCTCCGAGACGTGTTTGTGTAAAGTAGCTAGCTAAACCTAGCTTGTTTACCAAATGAACGAGTGCAGCTTTAAAGACAGTAGCTGGACTTGTTTAACCCAGCAGCCTGGTTTTCAGACTTCATATTCTCTCATCTTCACCGCTAAAAGAATTTAACAAGCAAGTGTTGAGTAAGAGCGATCAAAACATTTCAAGGACCGCAGCAGGCTAAAATGTTAGCCAACATTAGCTGTGACGTAGCATGTAGCTGCCATTAAAAACTTTGTCAGTTTTATAAAAGATGTGTATTTATTGAAACTATTTTCTCAGCTAAACAGCGTCCGTGCTAATAAGATGCGTCTACCAGTTCCAGCTCCCTGATGTGTTTTCTCTGAATATTATTATTTTATTCACCTTAAACCAGTGTTGTTTTATCAGCCATTTTGGTTTTAGTTTCAGTCTTTTAGACTAAAATGTTGATTAGTTTTAGTCATGTCTATATGTGATTGTTTTAGTCCGTTTTAGTCAACGAAAACTCAAAAAGGTTTTAGTTAAAAAGATTAGTTTAAAAAGTATTAATCCTTTAATACAATAATTAGGTCGATAAGTTGGAAATTAGAGTCACTCACATCAATCTATCAGTGTATTTAGTTCATCCAAACATCCACAATGAACAAAACTACATTAACCAAAGTATTCAATCAGCACTATAAGTATAGCTGTAATGATAACAAAGACATGTCACGGTTTAATGAATAAAATCACTAAAAGCTCGTTAGCCTAGACGTTAGCTCATTGGTGGTTTGAATGGCTGAACGTAGCGCCACATTTTTAGTCAAACAAAAGAAACAAACAAATCAAGCGACTCAGCGTGGAGGTGATTAAATCAGGACACGATATGGAATAAGTCAGCAGGGTTGTCACAAGCCGTCAAGAAGGATTCTCTGAATAAATATCTATTTGATGAGCGAGCAGGACGCCACAGAGACGATAACAGACTGATCGACCCGGAACCAATCAATGGGTCAATCCCTCCACAATAAAAGTTCGCATGATCGACAGTCAAATTCGTTCACCTAAATACGTCTCACGACTTCACAATTTAACAGTCTCGTCAACGAATACCCACAGACGTCTCGACTCATTGACGTCACCAAAGGTGAATTTAGCTCGTCTGCGTCTCGTCTACGTCTTGAAAAAAAGGTGCGTTAACGCGTTGATTTCATTATCGTCTCATCAACAAAAACAACACTGCCCTAAATAAGACAGATTTTTAGAGCAACTGATCCCATCTCAACAGCACCATCCAGGAGAAACACAAAGGTTTTAGAGTTAGAAACAACAAAGTAATCAGCAAAGTAAAAAGGTGTAACAGTATTCTAGATTTACTAGGACACTTAGGTCAACAGTTTGTTTTTACAGCAGTGATTTAAAGGTGTCGTTTACTGGTTTATTTAATCCATTTGCAGTGTTCTCTGGTGTAAATCAGTGAGTCATTTTTATAAAGAATAAAGCTTCAATTCTCTGATTCAGAGCTGTGCTAGAAACATCATTATGCACAGCCCTCGCTTCTGATTGGATATCAGCAGTGCGTTTACATCAGAAAACCTAACTATTGCCTTAGGTCAACTGAAGTTGTTTGTTTTAAACCCTTTAGTCTGGCTGACGTCTAACTGGCTCTAATGGAGCTGAAGCTCCCAGATAATGTGGTTGTAGCTCGATTCAGTGGAGTTGAGACCAGCGGGATGCTCCTCCTGCTTTACAAACAGGAAGAGGGCAGCAAAAACTAACGCCAGAGCACGGTACAGGGGGACGCCCGAGCAAATCTGTGTCCAATAGAAGCGTTAAAACAAGTGTTTTAAAGAAAACAACCGCACGTCACCACCTACGCTCCTCTGAAGCCATGACCTAGATCCACCTAGCATGCAAACGCACCGAGAAGCTCTCCGTTCTCTCTGCCTCGCTGCCAAAAAAAGAAAGCTTTTCTGTGGGGCGGGCACGAGCCAAGAGATGGGAGAGATACAAATTCACAGCGTGACGTAGATCTGTGAGGCTTTTCAAATCCTAGCGTTTCAACTTCAACATTCTTTCTGGAGCTAAAGCTGGAGATCCATGTTTTCATGTTCAGCCTGCATGAAGAGCTCAGAGTGACCAATATTAATCAGAACAAATATGAAAAAATGTTTTTTTGGTGAACCACACCTTTAAAATGGACACTAGGGGGTGCTAAAAACAACCAAAACTGCCTAGTGTGCCTTTAAAGAGGCCCCTCCTGATTAGCCTTTAGCTTCAATCCTTCTTAAAGTGATAAGATGCAACTTTTTCATATTTTTAAATCTTCTCCTTGAGCCAGTCTGTGTTAATCTGACTCTTTACAGAGTTAATGAAAAGTCACTTAGCCCCATCTGGTGGTTAGATCCAGAATACCACGATTGTAAGATCTCCGTCGCCGTCACGGTACCCAGGAAGTCACGTGTCTCACGAGGGTTAGGCTAACCCAAAGTGGCTAGCTGTTATGCTAGCTCTGGAGTGTTTTTAGCTCTTGATTCCTGATTTTTCCCATCTCTCCCTGCTTGAACACAGCTGATTTCTTTGAAGGAGTAAATAACCGCTCCTGTAGAAAGCTATGAAGGCTGAGGAGACATTTCAACAGGTAGATTTAGGCGCTTAGAAGCTGAAACAATATGCTAACTTGTGTAATGCAGTGATTTAAAACGGACACCAGAGGGCGCCCAAAACAAGCAAAACTGCATATTATCACTTTAAGTTCCAAAATGAGAGCTCAAGCTTTTCTTCGAGTACAGAAAACTTTTTTAATTAGTACTAATTGAGAAGTTCAAGTCATTCACTTCTGATTTGAGCTGCTCCCTTTCTACTGGCCTCGTGCTCTCTGGTTTGGGACTCTGTCACTGCTTCGTTCCGTGTGTACAGCCCACAGCTTCAACTAAACATGCGGTCCAATCAGAAACAGTATACTATCACCTTTGGTAGCAGTAGCGGTGTGATGGGATCAAAGTTACCACAAAATGTCAGAAGTTTCCCACAGACATTGAAAGCTCCGCCCCCTTTGGAGCTCTAGCTCAGGTAGACTTCACGGTAAAAACATCCTGAGGTCAAACAGGACGCTGGACTTTACATGACTGATCTGGTGTTTTCAGATCTCTTTAAACAATCACAGGTCAAATGAGGTCAGTTTGAAGGTTTGTATGAAGCTGAATTTAGAATTTCAGAAAATCATCGTAAAATTTGATCAGATCCTGTTTATTTTGCACCATAAGGTGACTTCTGTTCTCCAACTGCTGGACTAGCGTGTCCAGAAAATCATAAATGACTATTATAAACTTGGTAAAATAAATAAAGCAGCCAGGACAGGAGCACCACCCACCTCTCTGTCTCTCTCTATCTCCAGACCGGCATCCAGCAGGTTGGCCTCAAACTCCTGCCTGATCAGCTGCATCTCGTGGTCGGCGGCCTCCATCAGCTCACTTCCTCGTGCGTTTCCAAGCTCCATAAACACCTCACCGACGCTCGCTGGCTGTTCTCTACGAGGCCTGTCTCCTCTTCCCGCCGCTGCGTCTGATCCGGCCGCCGGAGGGAAGTTTCCATTCGAGACCACGGATACCTCAGCCCGAGAAACGGAGGCGCTGGCAGACCGGATGGAGCTGTGTCGTCGGTGGTTAAAAACCAGAACATAGTCGATTTTCCGTCGGCCGTCGCCGAAGTAAAGGCCTTCACAGCTGGCTTGAGGACTGGAAGCTGGTCCCACGACCTGTTGGGATTCAAAAAGGGGGACAACAGCAGTCACATCACTGAGCAGTCACAACAAGTCAGACTCTTTAAACGTGAAGCTTTAAGGTGAAGGAGGGTTAGGTAACAACTGTTTGAATGAACCTCAACATCTGATGCTGTCAGCACAAACTGACACAAGTGGCTTTTGGCAGGTTCTCAAAAACAATGAAGTGAGAACCTTCTGCAGCAGAGTGGGCAGCTAGCTCACCTTTGTCTGCTTGAGTCTTTATTTAGACATAGTGGAAGTATAGAGAGACTAAACATAGAGAACATGACGAACTAGAGGACTGGTACTTCTCAGCGGGACAGGTTTGGGTTTAATGGTGTTGGATGTTCGTGGTTTGGGAATGACGGCACTATTTATAGAAGATAGAATGAGAAAAACTAGCTAGATAAAAAGCTTCAGACTGCACCTGTCAGTTAGCAAAGTATCTAATCATTTAGCTCTAGAAAATAACCATTTGAATGGATGTCAACAACCGAATGGAGTCAACCAAATTCAAAATGGCTGCCTCATTGAGTTGACCCTAAACCCAAAGAGGATATCTGCCTGTTTTACTGAGCTGTGTTAGCTAGGAGTCATTCAAAAGACAGACATCTATAAACACTAATCAGCAATGATTCAGTTCCTGGTGTGGTACTAGCTAACAGCCAGTTAGCTAGCAGAGCTTCATCTTAGCCTAGAACTTTAACAGTAAGTGCTTACCCTAATCCTGTAATCCTGTTAAAACCATGAGAAAGCTTTCATTCATCAACAGACCTGATTTAAGCTATACAGCTAACCTTAGCTAACACAAAAATAACTCAGTGTTTGTAACTGAGTCAATTATTGAGCTAAAATTGAATGTAGCCAAGTGTTATTCACAACAGCTACCGGGTGAAAACAGATCACCGTGTTCAGGAAGGGACCAAAAGTATAAATCCATCATTTCTTAACCATCTCAGTTTAAAGCTGCTCTGGTGAGACGCAGGGGAAACACGGTTTAAATGAGCAAGGTTGATCTCATTTAGCTTCTCAGATAAGTAAAAATGCTGGCCCCAATATCATTACATTCAATTAATCAAAACAAAATGATAGGTAGCTATAATTTACCATCTATAAAGCAATTCATTGACTTCAGTTTTCCTTTCATGAAGCAATTTTGTCATGAATCAAGTAAATTTCAGACAAAATGTTCTCATCTCACCACCAGCACTCGATGGCGTGATAGTAGGTGTTGGCTGAGGTAAACAAACTGTCTCCATTCTAAAATGATGGATCTAAACGATGATCTAGATTCCAACAATATATCCTCCTTCAAGTTCTGGGACCTGAAGAACCACCGTGTCCTTCATGACTAGAGCCAAAACCAGCAGTCAAGTCAGCGCTAACCGGTACGCTAACACCAGTTAGCCATGCTAGCTCACAGTCAGGAGCAGATTGGGGTTAGCTCTCAGTTACATTTTTCTGGTGTCATATCTGTTTGTACATGCAGCAGTTAAATGGTCAGCATATTATATTTTTAAATATTTTTCTGTAGATTATTGAATCACAGTGACATCATAGAGCGCTAGCTAGAACAGCATACCTACGTATTGTACGCTGTTGCCAAACACTTGTTGAGTAGTGTGGCTGTGGTGCTAGATTCTGTTATTTCTGTTATCCTCGAATGCGTAAATCATCTAAGGACGGTTGGAGTGAAGCTGTGGCTTGAACTCATAGTTCCGTCCACTGATGTTCGTTAAATTCTAGCAGGTTTCAGATGCTACATCTGACTGATGAAACGCTGCCATCTCACAGAGTTTTTGTTGACGATAGTTTTTAAGGATGTACCGATACCACTGTTTTCAAAACCGATACCGATACTTAAATCTGAGTGCTCGCTGATACCGAGTACCGATACTTCTACCACACAAAAAAATGCAACAAATTGGAATACAGGTTTTATTTTTTCTTCTCTGCTTTTTACAACAAATAACTGAGTTAGATAAAAAAATAAAATATATTAATAAAATGATCACAAAACTAAAATATAAGGTGAAAAATAACCATTTTCTGTGATTTCACAGTGAAATTGTTGCAGTTTTCCACATTTTAACCACATAAAATGAACTATTTGGCACCATCTCCAGCTCTCAACCCACACTGTTCCTCTTTAGCTCAATAGCTCCCCCTAGTGTTCAATATAGGACACTACAACAGAAATCACAAGTCAGACAGTGAAGCCACTGGTATCGGTTCCTGGTATCGGGTAACTTTAACCGATACCGATAGTATCGGTATCGGTTAAAGTTACCCAATACCGATACTGGTATTGGGTAACTACCAATTGGGTACCAGTATCGGGCCAATACCGATACTGGTATTGGTATCGGGCCAATACCGAGTGACCATCACTAAGGATGGTAAACATGACCAACCGTTCACAGAAAATGTTGAAAGTGAAAAATGTTGACTGTATTTTTCTAAACTGATTAACTAAAGAGTGTCAGCTTAAGTGACCCTGATGTGATCTGATTATCAATGATCAATATTCAAATCACTATTACCACGATCGCTTATTGAGTTGGGAAACACACTTCATCACTTCTTTAGACAAAAGCCCCACGCTGCTGTGTACTCCGTCAACATAAGACTGTGACACGTGGGCGTAGACTTGGCGTGGACGGAGGTGACGGTTCCCCACCAAACATTTGATCGAAGGACGCAGACATAGCGCTGCATCTCCACCAATAATACGTGCAGCCCAGCGGACCAGGTGCTGAGCGCGAACGGGCCTGTGTCCAGGGTAAGGAGGCGTACGTACGTGTCTGGATGGACCGGCGCCAGCCCCTCAGGGTCCGCGCCGAGCCGCTTACGGCACCCCACCAATGTCATGAGCAAACCTACGCCATTGGTGTGACGTGACGCTCTGAGAACTGGACTGTTTAATATAATCAGTTATTTTTAACCTTATTTATTCAGGTATTTTTCCTTTTAGATTAGGAATCTGTTTTGAGGGAGACCTGAAGGCAGTTTGGGGCTCAGCGTCTTGCTAAGGAGACGTGGACACATGGTCTGTCAGGACCCACATCTTCAGAAACACTTTGACCAACAACAGGTTTTATCTTGAAAACACAAAGTGTGTTATCCAGATATCCTATTTTATGAGAGCTTTTAGCCTGAGTGCACATCGTTAGAGGACAGGACTAAATAACAGCCGGGTGGCGACGCAGACTGTGGCAAAAATCACATTTTTAATATTGATTACATAGTTTGGGGGGGGTTAGGTGCTGAGATTCAAACACAAATGTATTTAAATGAATTCAGCTGTTGATGAAAGAATCTGATGTTAATGGACGCTGAGCTGAAATCTGTCAGGTTAGAACACTTTGCCTCCAGCTCACACGAAGCACTGACAGGTGGAAATCTAAACATTAGAATATCGGGTCTAAAGTTCATTTATTTCAACCTAAAAGGTGAATCTAGTCTATGAGATTGACTCATTTCACACAAAGCCAGGTATTTGAAGCCTTTATCATGTTGATGATTAATGGAGCAGTTCATGAAAACCCCAAATTCAAAGTCTCAGAACATTAGAATCTTGTTTAGAGGTTGAATGTTGTAGCTCAAAGTGTCGGACTCTGATCAGCTGGTGAACAAAACACCTTCAAAGGTCCTGAGCCTGAAATGGACCAGACCAGAGACCAGTCTGTGTTGGTTTGAGGAGCTGGTGTTGGTCCACTGAGCTTCATTAAGTCCAGAGTCAACGCAGCCTCTAAACTAAAAAAACTGATTTCTAAGAAAGTTTTAAAAGTCTTGTTTTTAGACATTTTGACTTATTTTTGTCTAAAAAGAAAATATATTCTTACAGCCCTACTTGAAGTAGACCAAATCTTCTTAAATATGGTCACATTTTCTAGATTTGTGAGAAAAAAACTGCCAATGGGGTAAGCAACATTTGCCTGGCTGGATTCCATAAAACTAGCAAAATTTTCTGCATTTAGAACAGTTCACTAGTTTTAAGGAATCTAGCAAAGCAAATATTGCTTACCCCATTGGCAGATTTCTTTGCTCAAATCTAGAAAATGTGACCATATTTAAGAAGATTTGGCCTGTTTCAATTAGGGCTGTAAGAATAAATTTTCTTTTTAGACAAAAATAAGTCAAAATGTCTAAAAACAAGACTTATTTTACTTTCTTAGAAATCAGTTTTTGCAGTGTACCAGGACCAGGAGACGTTGGAGACCTTCATACTTCCTTCTGTAGACCAGCTTCTGACTTCATCTCCCAGCAGGACTTGGCTCCTGCCCACAAAGCACCAAAACCTGGTTCAGTGACCATAGATTACTGAGCTCTGATTGGCCAGCAGACGGAGAATCTACGGGTCATCTCCAAGAGAGAGATGAGAGAGAACAGAAGAGCTGAGGGCTGCTACTGGAGCATCCTGGTCCTCCAGAACCCCTCAGCAGAGCCACAGGCTGATGGCATCCATGACACGCTGCATTCAGGTAGTAATGGATGCAGGCTCTACACAAGTCCCATTCCTCTATTTAATACCTTGTTTTATTGATTTCATGTAATATTCTGATGATCTGAGATCCTGAATTTGGGGTTTTGATGAGCTGTAACCATAACCATGATAACAAATAAAGGCTGGAGATACCTGGCTTTGATGTCATGAGTTGATTTCATTGATTCGCCTTATAGAGGAACTTATAGACCATATTCTAATGTTTAGAGTTTCACCTGTAGAGTTGATTCTACTGAACAACACAGGAACAACGACCTACTGGAACCCGACAGCTCGGATCCAGACTCCTAAGACACCAGCTGATGCTTTAACTCTGCTCCAGGAACCATCTCCCCTCAGGACGCCTGTTTATCGGACACAGTTTTTTATAATATGTAAAGCAGATTACTGGGAAGGCTCCCAGTTGGTCTGGTCTCACTGGTAACCAGAACACTGGTAGGGCGCAGATGTTTTTCTTGGGAAAGCAGGAGAAAACCTCTGGGGGCCCCGAGGGCCTCAGAGGGGCCTCAGGGCCTCTAAACATCTTATTTACTGTCATCTCTGTTTTATATGACCGCCTGAAAAAAACATAATGATAATGATTATTATTATTATTATTATTATTATTATTTATAATAGTAGTAGTAGAAGACGTATGAGAGACATGTTTTTAAGATAAAAGGTAAAAAAGATTTGACATATTTTGATGATTTTGTCTCGTGAGGATAAAGATGAAACATGAGAAGACTTCCAGCATCTCTCTGCTCCAACAAGTTTATTAAAAGTCTCACAAAATGTGAAATCTTTGATTGTCCAAACTAATTTAACACATTATTAATTCAAACATTTAAATAAAGTGAGAAAAGACGTTTCAACCGCACAGAAAACTTACTGGGATCTTGTCTTCGCTCGGGGAGATCTGCATACTGTTGCGCTTTAAAGGCATCCAGCGCGACAGGAGGAGAAAAAGGAGGAGAGGAAAAAAGAGGAGAAGATGAAGAAGAAGGTAAAAAGTCTCCGGGTTTGGCAGGAAAACGCAGCCGGATTCATCTCCACCGCGTCCTGCATCCTGTTCTCCTGATGTCTCCGGTCAGTCTGACGATCCTCCGCTCTGCTGCTAGAACTGATCCAGGGCCAGCCCACTGAGAGGAGCACACTGCAAAAAACCTCTAAAGAACTGATCTAGAGTCAGCCCACTGAGAGGAGCGCACTGCAAAAAACCTCTAAAGAACTGATCCAGGGCCAGCCCACTGAGAGGAGCACACTGCAAAAACCCTCTAAAGAACTGATCTAGAGTCAGTCCACTGAGAGGAGCACACTGCAAAAAACCTCTAAAGAACTGATCCAGGGCCAGCCCACTGAGAGGAGCACACTGCAAAAAACCTCTAAAGAACTGATCTAGAGTCAGTCCACTGAGAGGAGCGCACTGCAAAAAACCTCTAAAGAACTGATCCAGGGCCAGCCCACTGAGAGGAGCGCACTGCAAAAAACCTCTAAAGAACTGATCTAGAGTCAGTCCACTGAGAGGAGCGCACTGCAAAAAACCTCTAAAGAACTGATCTAGAGTCAGCCCACTGAGAGGAGCGCACTGCAAAAAACCTCTAAAGAACTGATCTAGAGTCAGCCCACTGAGAGGAGCGCACTGCAAAAACCCTCTAAAGAACTGATCTAGAGTCAGTCCACTGAGAGGAGCGCACTGCAAAAAACCTCTAAAGAACTGATCTAGAGTCAGCCCACTGAGAGGAGCACACTGCAAAAAACCTCTAAAGAACTGATCTAGAGTCAGCCCACTGAGAGGAGCACACTGCAAAAAACCTCTAAAGAACTGATCCAGGGCCAGCCCACTGAGAGGAGCGCACTGCAAAAAACCTCTAAAGAACTGATCTAGAGTCAGTCCACTGAGAGGAGCGCACTGCAAAAAACCTCTAAAGAACTGATCTAGAGTCAGCCCACTGAGAGGAGCACACTGCAAAAAACCTCTAAAGAACTGATCTAGAGTCAGTCCACTGAGAGGAGCGCACTGCAAAAAACCTCTAAAGAACTGATCCAGGGCCAGCCCACTGAGAGGAGCGCACTGCAAAAAACCTCTAAAGAAGTAAGTAAGTAAGTAAGTAAAGTTTATTTATATAGCGCCTTTCACAGATATACATCACAAAGCGCTTGACAATATAAACAAAAAACAAAAAAAAACAAAACAGAGAAAACATTGAAAATAAAAAACAAAACAGAGATTTGGGGGTACCAGATACAATATTTGGGCAAGATTTGGGGTACCTTCAGGGGATCTACATTGTAAATTATGAGATATAGTGGGACATTGACTTGTGTAAGGAACTAAAGTCTTGGGCAGAAATATTGGGGCAACTTCAATACAATATTTGGACCAAAAATAAAGATGGGAGCCAGATACAATATTTGGGCAAGATTTGGGGTACCATCAGGGGATCTACATTGTAAATTATGAGTTAAAGTGGGACATTTACTTGGGCTTGGGCAAAGAGAAATATTGGGGCAAACTTCAAGATTTGGGGTACCATCAGGGGACCTGCATTGTAAATTATGAGATAAAGTGGGACATTGGCTTGTGTAAGGAACTAAAGTCTTGGGCAGAAATATTGGGACAACTTCAATACAATATTTGGGCAAAAAAAATAAAGATGGGAGCAGAAGAAAATGTAAACAAAATGGAGGGAGGGAGTAGCATTTTACACACAGTCACAACAACCGAAAAACACATCAAGGAGGGTGGGGGGGGTCAGGATCTCCACCAGCAGCAAGGACACGGCACAGCTGACCGACCTGTCTCTTATACAC
>SSNR01000461.1:261861-273138 GCA_006937965.1 Callopanchax toddi
ATATATAGTGTATATAATATATACATATATTATATACACATATATAATATATATTTAAATTCAGATATAAAGTTTAGTAAGTAAAGTTTATTTCTATAGCAACTTTTACAGAAATGAATCAGTGTTTAACAAAAAACATCAAAATAAAACCTGATTAAATGACAAAGAACTAAATCAACAACTGACTTTATTGACAGACATCCTGATCCATAAAATAGAAAAAACACATTAAAATCAGGAATAAAAACACGAAGTAAAAACTGATCAAATCAAACTAAAACACATCAAATAGCAGATAAAAACACATAATGCATACAAAGGCATTTACCCTCTAAAAATAACAACTATTTAAAACCAAACTATTTAAAACAAATAAAAATAATAAAAGAAATTAAAATAATGATAAAATAAAAGACTATTTAAAAATAAAACTAATTAAAAATATATTTAAAAACACATAATGATCAAAGTACTAATAAAGATGGTTAAATACCAGGATATAAAAGATTGAATTAAAAGCAGTTTTAAATGATTGAGTCTTCAGCTGCTTTTTAAAAGTGTCCAGACTGTTGATACAGCGTAAAACTAAAGGAAGTTTAGTAATAGTACATATAAGTACACAGACAGACAGACAAAAGGTTAGCGAGTGAAACCGTGTTTGACTAGAACAACGTGTGGAGAACAAGTAGACGAGACCAACTATAAACAATATTTACACTTGAACAAACTGACAGTATGACAAGAGCTAAAACTCCTGAAAGAGGAGAGAGATTCTGTTTCCAACGATGCTGTAGAGACGAACACAGCCACCTGGGAAAAAAATAGAAAATGAACTATTGAACATATTAGCTCCAGTCCTTTATAAACACTGAACTGGACAACATGTGGACTAACGGTGTAGTGGACGTGGACGTGAGAGGGGACATCTCTGAGTGTCTGTAGGCCTCAGGACCAGGTCCATGGAGTCTGAGGGAAAACTCCCTGATTCTCTGTGTCCTCCTGTCCCTGCTTTCACAGTTTAGTTTAAAATCTGAAGAACAAAAGTTAAAGTTTCAGTGTGTGTGTGTAGGAGTGCATAAGTGTGTGTGACTGGCAGCATACAGGTGAGATTTCAATATGTCCATATTTATGGATTTATGGTCATCATGATCTGATGTAAATAGAAACACTGACATCATCAGGCTGAGGTTGAGGATGTGAGGTTGAGGTCTGTTGTCTCTTCTGGAGGTAGGTGTAGTCCTGCTCTTTGTGGCTAAAATAAAGAAGCATAATATTTAAAATCATATATTATTTTTATTATAAACCTGTGGCTCCCAGTTCAGGTCTGGAGCCTCCTGGAGTTAGAAACCTCTTCAGAAGGGCCACTCAGATATGATCCTATCAGGTTTAATGAAACGTGACATCTGACAGGTTCTGCAGGGATCAGTAGCTCTGCCCTGTGATTGATAACAGGATATTTACAGGATACTTACATTTATAAATTGTGACAGTCTTAGGAAACACTCACTGTCTGGAGGTGAGCTGAAAGCTGAAGATGGATGAATAACTCCATCTGAGTCTCACCATCTGGTTTAAAATGCTGTGAAGTCTTCTCTCTTTAAGGCCTCCTCACACTTCTTCCTCATGTCTTTATGGAAAACCTTCAAAACTAAAACAGGAGTTTGGGAGAGTCTACACAAAAAACTACAAACAAGGTCTTCATTCTTCTATTTTATTCCTGTTTTTATCTTAATTTTATTCACATAACCCATTTTCACTTCTTCCTTCAAATTTCTTTAAACATTTCTTTAACAAAAAACAAGTTCTGCTGCTGACCCAGTGCTGCTGAAGTTGTCATTAAACTATTCAACGGTCAACTATTGACCCTAAAAAACCAAAAACAGAACAAATCAAAACAAAAATCTCCCCAAATCGTCACACTAGTGGAAACTGAGATCCTTCAGTCTAACAGTTGCTTCTAACACCAAACATGAAAACACTTTGAGAAAACTGCAGAGTTTTATTCGATAATATAATAAAAAACAAGGTTTCTTTAAACTGTTATCTCCTCTGGTGTTTTCTGCTGTTTGCTCCACCTGAGATGCTCAGGTTATTCAAACATCTCAACTATAAATATAGTTTATAAAGAAATCCTACACACTATTTAGAGCTTTTCAGATTTCCCATGCAGTACCGTGCAAAAGTTTGAAACTCCATCTCATTAAAAACATTTAGTAGTAATACTTTATCCATTATTTGTCCCTTTAGTCTCAGCTTTCTAACCGGACTACACCGGTGTAGCTAACGTTAGCCAGCTAAGATTTCCCCGGTGGACATAAATAAATACGATACAGTAAAAATGCAAACAATCAAACTGTTCAGTCTTACTTCTGAAAAGTAATCCCTCGAGTCCTGCTCTCAAAAGTCCGCAGATCTGAACAGGAATACGCCTCACTGTGTTCAGGAGTCACTGCAGCTGGAAGTCTGCCGATGGGACGACCGGCCCAAGATGGCTGCCGCATTTCTTGCCTCAGAGCGGCCTATGCGGGGTCTACCAATATATGATGTCTATGATTTTCACAAACAAATCACGACGCACAGTAGACCCGACCACACTCCCCATACATCCTCTGAACCCAGAGGTCCTGGGACCAGCGGCCAAGGGGCATAACCAGACCCTGGGGATGGTCCCAGGGTGAGGATGAGCAGATCGCCACCAGACAGCCGACTCCTCCAATGCCAACGTTTTTATGACAGTGACTTAAAACGGACACTAGGGGGTGCTAAAAACAAGCCCAAACTGCATAGCGTCCCTGCTGAAAAAACCAGCATAGACCAGCATATGCTGGTTCCAGCATATGTTGTGTTTTGGTGCTGGTATGCTGGTCCATAGTGATCCATTAGTTCAACCAGCATAGACCAGCACCAAACCAGCATAGACCAGCACCAAACCAGCATAGACCAGCACCAAACCAGCATAGACCAGTACCAAACCAGCATAGACCAGCACCAAACCAGCATTGACCAGCAAAGACCAGCAAACAAATCATGATGGTCTTGATTTATATGCTGGTCAATGCTGGTCTATGCTGGTTTGGTGCTGGTCTATGCTGGTTGAACTAATGGATCACTATGGACCAGCATACCAGCACCAAAACACAACATATGCTGGAACCAGCATATGCTGGTCTATGCTGGTTTTTTCAGCAGGGGTGCCTCTAATCATCCAATTGAGTTACAGAATTTCAGGACACCCTCCCTTTAATTGATTTTTTTTTTGTTTTCTTTTATTTATTCATAACTTTTTTGTCAGTATTAACTTGCTTTCAGTTCTCGAAACATTTTTTGAAAACATGAATCTGATTGGAGAATTTATTTCCGTGTTTTCTCCTGAGAAACAAATAAAAATAAAAGATCTAAAGACGCTGAAGCAGCAAACCTTCGTTGTTTCAAAACATCTTTATTACAGAAAAGTGAAAAAGGCATGAGACGCTGCTCACTGAGAAACATTCGATCTGTGTTTCAGACCGCCACCGTAAACAGGTCGGCTCCATGGACCATGTAGGTCAGCAGACCCACAGCCTTCCAGGTCTAATCTAACTCGAACCAGGTCTGGAGAAGTGAGGTCAGGTCAGATGAAGCCCTCTGAGGACGCGTGATTTCCCTCGCTGTCTGATCTGGTTCATGTCTTCCTGGAGAGATAATAAACAGAGAGGAGAGGGAATCCAGTCCGGATGCTCCGGTTTCTTCCAGTTCTCGCCCACACCAGCCCTGTCCCAGCCGAGGGACGTATTCTGATGAGCTCGAAGACACCAGGAGTCTGAAACTGTTCATTTATCAGACATGATTCCACCTGGGCCTGACGGACAGAACCTCAACAATCAGAAGAGCTTGAGGCCTTTCCCATAATGCACAGCGTCTATTAGAAACAGACAGGGCCATCAGCTTCACATTAATATCATGGAGAAAAGGCCTAAAGCTGCAGGAGGAATCGGTCTAATCCACTTATACCTCAACGCTGTACAACAACACGAGCTGCTGCTCTTCAACACCCACTCACCCCACCGCCAACAGGATGAGACCGGAGGAGTCAGGTCCTCCTGCTGCGCCATCTACTGGACAAACGCTGCCACATCAGCTGGGACAAAGCAGGAATGTTTAACCATGAAATGGAAGCAAAAAGTACATTTTATGACACAAAATAAAGAACTAATAATCAGGTTTCAGTCCATTTAGCATCAATGAAACACTGAAAGCTCCCAAAGCTGGACTCTGTGCTTTTAAATAAACAAATCCTGCTGATGGAGATGAGACCTGGACATCATGCTGGCTCTGGGACGAAGACGTCTGGTCCGATTTCAGCTGTGGCCAAAGTCCAGAGAACCACTCAGGTCCCAGTTTTCTGCTTCAGTGTCTTTAGAGAAGTAGAATTAGAGGAATTGAATATGTTTAATAGTTACATCAAGTTCGTCACTCAGCGGAGGAGAAGGACAGTGCCAGGGTGGACTTCCTGTATCGGACCGGGGCCCCAGAAGACTCTGATCACCCCTCTAGGGTTTTTACTTGGGTTTAATTATTATACCTTTTTAAAAAAAGCTTTCTCCTATTTTACCCAGTTTTATCTCGTCCTGTTTTATTAGTGAACACATGGACATGAGAATAAATCTCTTTACTGATTACTGTGTCTCTGTGCTCCGGGTTCCTGCCTTGCTGCTCCCCCTGGTTTAAGGCCCTTGGGGTCTATAAGACCATTTGGGTCTACGTGTCCTTCATCATCAGTGTTTGTCCACCTTGAGGACAGAGATCTGAGGAGTCTCCTGGTCATGAACCCAACATGTTGATGTTTTGTTTCCTGTTCTGACCTCAGCCTCATGCAGCACTGGACCAAACTGGATCAAACTGGACCAAACTGGTGTTGGAAGGCTGAAGGAGTTCCTCTAAACTCGGAGTGGGTTCCCTCCTTTTGGCTGAGAAGCAACCAACACATGAATGGACTCGAGGTGCTTTGACTGGACTGATGGGACCTCACCTTCTCTTCTCCTAAACTCTTTCAGCCATCCAACAGCTTCAACCAGTGAGGTTCACACCCTGGACAGGCTGCCGGTCCACAGAGAGGTCAAACACCGGACATGATGGCGCTCAAACAACCTCGTTCTGAACATGAAGACCAAGGAAGTCATTGTGAATTTTAGGAGGTCCAGGAAAACAAAACCTGCCCCACTTCTCATCCACAGAGCAGGTGGAAAACATCCATGTGACCTCTGACCTGACCTGGTCTCTGGACACATCCCACCTGGTGAAGACGGCCCAACTCCTCTTCCTCAGGAAGCTAAAACGGACTGGACTCAACTCTCGGACACTAGTGAACTTCTATAGAGCTACCATCAGGGACGGACTGGGACTAAAAAGGGTCCTGGACTTTGACTAGACCCGGCCCAAACCAATCAGTGTGCAGAAACTCTACAACAGTAATGCCTGGCATGAGTTACTGTCTGTCCCTCATCATCACTGGTACATGTACTGGTACACATGACATGTTGCAGCAGCTGTCTGCCTCACTTCTTCACTGCTGCTCAGATTTAACTGCGAGGTGCTGATCTGCTAAATAGTTCAGTTTGCAACATTTACAGCTTCAGTATCTAAATTCAGCATTTTTCTCGCTTTTTCATCCCCACCTTTTTCTTTCTGTTTTTTATCCGCGGCCACGTTATGCATATTGTTTGTTTCTATTGCTACATTCGATTTGTCCTTGGAAGTCAAAAAATCCAAATTGGAAAAATCAACTGGTTTGGACTTCCCACTTGGAAAGGTGGATAATTTTTTGAGCCCCGACTTTGGGAAAAAATATGGCGGCTCCTCACAAAAACAGTTAAATGAGGTGAAAACGTGTTTATGTTTGCAAGATCTGCCTGTTTGGACGTGTCTAAGTTCAGAATGACGTGTAGCTCTTTGCAGTGTTAATTTCGTAGACGAAATATTTTCGTTATTTATTTCGTCACGAATATATTTTGCCGAACGAAAACTAAACGAAATTCAAAAATATAAAACGGAAAAAGACGATGACGAAGACTAAATCGGCGGACATTTTCGTCAGGAACGAAAGACGAGACGAGAATTGACAGTGACGAAATCCAATCAGAAAACGGGAAGAATTTGACGAACATACCAAAGAACCAATCAGCAATCGGAGCAGGCGGGACTAGAGAAGGGAACCAATCAGAGTCCGCCTTGTCGGGATGCGCCGGAATTTGTAAACAGCAGAGCAGACTCCGACAGGAACAGACTTTATTAAAAGTGGGTCAGATGAACAGAACGGAGGCGGAGTTACGACGCTAATTTTAAGATAATAGTGATGAATGCAGCAGAGGATCAACCAGCTGTCAGGGAGACAGGAAACATGGAGTTATGGAGTGAAATGACCGAAGACGGAGCGTTGTGGAGATCACGTTCTGTGGGAGGAGACGGACCGCAGCGTGAGAACAGCTGATCAGACTCTGTGAGTTAAAGCCTCACGCAGAGTTCTGATCTGACGTCATGAGCAAAGTTCTGACAGTTTACATTATTATGGGATTTTTTTGCTCAGTTTTTGCTCAGATCTCTAGTGTCTTTCCTGACAGAACTCAACACACAGTAGAATATGAATTACAGATCTTTGTGATTGAATTAATAAAAAAAATATTAAAGGTCTCTAAATAAGATAATATTTAAACTACTTTGTCAGGGACTTGCACAAAACCAGCCAAGAGAGCACAATTGGGTTTCAAATAAATCCCACATTTATTTTGGGAGAGGGTTCAAAGTATATTAACTCAACATAACAAAAGATTAGACTTGTCAGAATGACACCAAGCACAAGACTGACTGACTGACTTAGTGACTTCCAATTGACACACCAGGTTCAACTTAAATAGAGGCTGATCAGACCACCTTCAAACAGGAGGGAAACACCAATTACAAAGACAACATACAAACCCTATACATAACACACAAACTAACCAGTCTAATCTGTTCAGATGACTCAAAGAAATACATGATATAATTACAACCCCCTGACCACAACAGAAAATAACTAAATAAACAGGAAAACATTAATCTCCTCCCCCCTGGTAGATGGTAGGTCCCAGAGGTGCTGATTGGACCTCCTGAGGAGATGAGCTGCAGCTGTGTGGAGCTTCAGCAGCAGCTCCTAGGCCACTGGTAACTCAAGACAAAAAACACAAAATCAATATATATATATATTCACACTGAAAGAAAACTGATTGTGTGCACTTCAACCAGTTATCCTAAACAGAAAGAATACAGAAGAAAATAAATAGACACACATTACCAGACAGCCCTTCTCCTGAGGTCACATACTTAATCAAATTTTCAACAAAATAGTTCATTTTAAAAGTGAATTTAGTTTTTTTCTGAAGATTAGTCTTGGAAAGGGGTGTGTCTTATAATTGGGGTCATTAACAATATTGGGAACGTTGATAAAGAGCCCATTTGTTTATATAATACTTAATAATGCACTAATGTTAATAAAAGTAAAGTGTTACCCCAATTCATTTAAAGAAATGTAAAATAAACGCACCAGAGGAAAAAATATTAATATTAGTGAAATATGCCTATTTTATATTTAGTCGACTAAAATAGTTCAGAATTTTAGTCGACTAAAATTAGACTAAAACTAAAACAAATTGGACGACTAAAACTAGACTAAAATGAAAAAGAATTTTAGTCAAAAGACTAAAACTAAAACTAAATTAAAATTTCATGCCAAAATTAACACTGGCTCTTTGTATCTTCTGAGTCTAAATGAATTCAGAGAGTTTGCATGAGTGAATTCATTAAAGTCTAAAACAGTATTTTGAATGTGTGCTGCTAACAAAGACAGTAAAGGTTCATGTGTGGGAACCAAACACCAGAAGAAACTCAACTCTAAATAACTTTTTACTTTGGAATCCCGACTTTGCAAACTGAACGCTGTAACTCGAGTGGGACGTCATTCCCAGTTCTGACCTCCGAGGACAAATCGAATGCAGCATGTGCTTCTATCTGTCTTTTCTTCCTCCTCCTCTTCTTCTTCTCCTGACTTTGCAGCCACGGCCAGACCAGCTGGCAGCTTCTTCCCCAGTGCTGTGAAATACTGTCAGCTCTAAATCCTCCTGGGACTTTTTCACATATTATTTTGCACACAGTGCAGTCAGTTGTTTACAGTGTTGATTAATCTACAGTGGTGGTGGTCAGAAGGGCCGATGGTCAGAATGGCAGCCTCTCTTCTCTCAGACTGCCCCAGGTCAGCTGTGGCTACAGACGTCAGTCGTAGTTTACCACCACCAGAGTCAGAATGAATAATGCAACTCTGTAAAGCGTCTTTGAGTGTCCTAAAAAGCGCTATATAAAACTGATGTATTATTATTATTATTACAGTGTTTTCTTGTGTGTATGTAAATATGTGTGTGTGCATGTGGATTTCTAAGTGCCTATTCTATTCACCTGGTGGTGAGCTGGATCAGGTGGCAGGGGAAGATGCCGCGCAGACCTGGTAGACCCAAACGTATAGTGAGGGTCTGCTGGGAACGCCTGGCAGAAGAGCCTGTCAAGATGGTCTTCAACTCCCACCTCCGGCAGAGCTTCGACCGCGTCCCGAGAGCAGTGGGGGACATTGAGTCCGAATGGGCCTTGTTCCGCTCTGCGATTGTTGAGGCGGCTGTTGCTAGCTGTGGTCACAAGGTAGCCGGTGCCAATCGTGGCGGTAACCCCCGTACCCGCTGGTGGACACCAGAGGTTAGGGGAGCCGTCAGGCTGAAGAAGGAGGCCTACAGGGCGTGGCTGGTCTGTGGGTCTCCAGAGGCAGCTGATGGGTATCGGAGGGCCAAGCGGGGTGCAGCAGTGGCAGTTTCCGAGGCAAAATCTCGGGTGTGGGAGGAGTTTGGTGAGACCATGGAGAAAGACTATCGGTCGGCTCCAAAGAGGTTCTGGCAAACCATCCGGCGCCTCAGGGGAGGAAGGCAGCAACTCGCTCACACTGTTTACAGTGGGGACGGGGAGCTGCTGACGTCAACTGGGGCTATAGTCGGGCGGTGGAAGGAATACTTTGAGGAGCTCCTCAATCCCACCGACGCGCATTCCTATGAGGAACCAGAGCTGGGAGACCTGGGGACGGACTGTCCAATCTCTGGGGCAGAAGTCGCTGAGGTAGTCAAACAACTACGCAGCGGCGGAGCCCCAGGGGTGGATGAGATCAGACCTGCGTATCTCAAGGCGATGGATGTTGTAGGTCTGTCGTGGCTGACACGTCTCTGCAACATTGCGTGGTCATCGGGGGCAGTCCCTGTGGAGTGGCAGACCGGGGTGGTGGTTCCCATTTTTAAGAAGGGGGACCAGAGGGTGTGTTCCAACTATAGGGGGATCACACTCCTCAGCCTCCCTGGGAAGGTCTACTCCAGGGTCCTGGAGAGGAGGGTCCGGTCGATGGTTGAACCTCAGATAGAAGAGGAGCAATGTGGTTTTCGTCCTGGTCGTGGAACTGTGGACCAGCTCTTTACCCTCGCTAGGGTGATGGAGGGGTCATGGGAGTTTGCCCAACCAATCCACATGTGTTTAGTGGATTTGGAGAAGGCTTATGACCGTGTCCCCAGGGACATCCTGTGGGGGGCGCTCCAGGAGTACGGGGTGGATGGTCTTTTGTTAAGGGCCATTCAGTCCCTGTACCAGAGGAGTGTGAGTCTGGTCCGCATAGCCGGCAGTAAGTCGGACCTGTTCCCAGTGAGGGTTGGACTCCGCCAGGGCTGCCCTTTGTCACCGGTCCTGTTCATAACCTTTATGGACAGGATTTCTAGGCGCAGCCGTGGTGTGGAGGGGGTGGAGTTTGGTGACAGGAGAATCTCGTCTCTGCTTTTTGCAGATGATGTGGTCCTCCTAGCTTCATCAGGCTCTGACCTTCAGCTCTTGCTGGGGAGGTTCACAGCCGAGTGTGAAGCGGCTGGGATGAGGATCAGCACCTCCAAATCTGAGGCCATGGTTCTTGACCGGAAAAAGGTGGCTTGCCAACTCCAGGTCGGGAGAGAGATCCTGCCTCAAGTGGAGGAGTTCAAGTATCTCGGGGTCTTGTTCACGAGTGAGGGAAGGAGGGAGATCGACAGGCGGATTGGGGCAGCGTCTGCAGTGATGCGGACACTGAACCGGTCTGTTGTGGTGAAGAAGGAGCTGAGCCAGAAAGCAAGGCTCTAGATTTACCGGTCGATCTACCTCCCAATCCTCACCTGGTCATGAGCTTTGGGTAGTGACCGAAAGAACGAGATCGCGGATACAAGCGGCTGAAATGAGTTTCCTCCGCAGGGTGTCTGGGCTCAGCCTTAGGGATAGGGTGAGGAGCTCGGACATCCGGGAGAGACTCGGAGTAGAACCGCTGCTCCTCCATGTAGAGAGGAGCCAGTTGAGGTGGTTCAGGCATGTCCTGCCGACAGGAGGCCCCCGGGTCGACCCAGGACACGCTGGAGAAAATCTATCTCTGGTTTGGCCCTGGAGCGCCTTGGGATCCTGCTGGAGGAGCTGGTAGAAGTGGCAGGGGAGAAGACTGTCTGGAACTCCCTAGTTGGGATGCTGCCCCCGCGACCCGGATAAGCGGAGGATGGCAAAGCGTATTCTACTCTTCTTTATTTTTGCTCCCTTTTTGTTTTTTTCCGTCCGAGAGTAACCAAACAAAATTTAGCTGTGTGAAAACATCATGACAATCAGGTCTTCTTCTTTATTAGAAAGATTTGTCATTCTGATGAATAATCTGAAATATATTTGACATCAGCACCAGCAGGAGATTTAGAACATCCTCCTGAATGGGATTTAATCACAACAACCAGAAACAACCAGTAACAACCAGAAACAACACAGAAACAACCAGTAACAACCAGAAACAACACAGAAACAACCAGAAACAACCAGAAACAACACAGAAACAACCAGTAACAACCAGAAACAACCAGAAACAACACAGTAACAACCAGTAACAACCAGTAACAACCAGAAACAACACAGACACAACACAGAAACAACCAGTAACAACCAGAAACAACCAGAAACAACCAGTAACAACCAGAAACAACACAGAAACAACCAGAAACAACCAGAAACAACACAGAAACAACCAGTAACAACCAGAAACAACCAGAAACAACACAGTAACAACCAGTAACAACCAGTAACAACCAGAAACAACACAGACACAACACAGAAACAACCAGTAACAACCAGTAACAAACAGAAACAACACAGTAAAAACCAGGAACAACCAGAAACAACCAGAAACAACAAAGA
>SSNR01000461.1:279792-309173 GCA_006937965.1 Callopanchax toddi
AACAACACAGAAACAACACAGAAACAACCAAAAACAACCAGTAACAACCAGAAACAACACAGAAACAACACAGAAACAACCAAAAACAACCAGTAACAACACAGAAACAACACAGAAACAACACAGAAACAACCAGAAACAACACAGAAACAACCAGTAACAACCAGAAACAACACAGTAACAACCAGTAACAACCAGTAACAACCAGAAACAACACAGACACAACACAGAAACAACCAGAAACAACACAGAAACAACCAGAAACAACACAGAAACAACCAGTAACAACCAGAAACAACACAGTAACAACCAGTAACAACCAGTAACAACCAGAAACAACACAGACACAACACAGAAACAACCAGAAACAACCAGAAACAACCAGAAACAACACAGAAACAACCAGAAACAACACAGAAACAACCAGAAACAACCAGAAACAACACAGTAACAACCAGTAACAACCAGTAACAACCAGAAACAACACAGAAACAACACAGAAACAACCAGTAACAACCAGAAACAACCAGAAACAACACAGAAACAACCAGTAACAACCAGTAACAACCAGAAACCAACAGAAACAACACAGAAACAACCAAAAACAACCAAAAACAACCAGAAACAACCAGAAAAACAAGAAACAACCAGAAACAACCAGAAACAACACAGAAACAACCAGAAACAACCAGTAACAACCAGAAACAACACAGAAACAACACAGAAACAACCAGAAACAACCAGAAACAACCAGAAACAACACAGAAACAACCAGAAACAACACAGAAACAACCAGAAACAACCAGTAACAACCACAAACAACACAGAAACAACCAGTAACAACCAGTAACAACCAGAAAAAACACAGACACAACACAGAAACAACCAGTAACAACACAGAAACAACCAGAAACAACCAGAAACAACACAGAAACAACCAGAAACAACACAGAAACAACCAGAAACAACACAGAAACAACACAGAAACAACACAGAAACAACCAGTAACAACCAGAAACAACACAGAAACAACACAGAAACAACCAGAAACAACACAGAAACAACCAGAAACAACACAGAAACAACCAGAAACAACACAGAAACAACCAGAAACAACCAGAAACAACCAGTAACAACCAGAAACAACCAGTAACAACACAGAAACAACCAGTAACAACCAGAAACAACACAGAAACAACCAGAAACAACACAGAAACAACCAGAAACAACACAGAAACAACCAGAAACAACACAGAAACAACCAGTAACAACACAGAAACAACCAGAAACAACACAGAAACAACCAGTAACAACACAGAAACAACCAGTAACAACAAAGAAACAACCAGAAACAACCAGTAACAACACAGAAACAACACAGAAACAACACAGAAACAACAAAGAAACAACCAGAAACAACAAAGAAACAACCAGAAACAACACAGAAACAACCAGAAACAACCAGAAACAACCAGAAACAACCAGTAACAACCAGAAACAACCAGAAACAACACAGAAACAACCAGAAACAACACAGAAACAACACAGAAACAACCAGTAACAACACAGAAACAACCAGAAACAACACAGAAACAACCAGAAACAACCAGAAACAACACAGAAACAACCAGAAACAACCAGAAACAACCAGAAACAACCAGTAACAACCAGAAACAACCAGAAACAACACAGAAACAACCAGAAACAACACAGAAACAACCAGAAACAACCAGAAACAACACAGAAACAACCAGTAACAACCAGAAACAACACAGAAACAACCAGAAACAACCAGAAACAACACAGAAACAACACAGAAACAACACAGAAACAACCAGTAACAACACAGAAACAACCAGAAACAACACAGAAACAACACAGAAACAACCAGAAACAACCAGAAACAACACAGAAACAACCAGAAACAACCAGTAACAACCAGAAACAACCAGAAACAACCAGTAACAACCAGTAACAACACAGTAACAACCAGAAACAACACAGAAACAACACAGAAACAACCAGTAACAACACAGAAACAACACAGAAACAACACAGAAACAACACAGTAACAACCAGAAACAACACAGTAACAACACAGAAACAACCAGAAACAACACAGAAACAACCAGTAACAACACAGAAACAACACAGAAACAACCAGAAACAACACAGAAACAACACAGAAACAACACAGAAACAACACAGAAACAACCAGAAACAACACAGAAACAACCAGTAACAACACAGAAACAACACAGAAACAACACAGAAACAACCAGAAACAACCAGAAACAACACAAAAACAACACAGAAACAACACAGAAACAACCAGTAACAACACAGAAACAACACAGAAACAACCCAGAAACAACCAGTAACAACACAGAAACAACACAGAAACAACACAGAAACAACCAGAAACAACACAGAAACAACCAGTAACAACCAGTAACAACACAGAAACAACACAGAAACAACACAGAAACAACCAGAAACAACACAGAAACAACCAGAAACAACCAGAAACAACACAGAAACAACCAGTAACAACACAGAAACAACCAAAAACAACCAGAAACAACACAGAAACAACCAGTAACAACCAGAAACAACACAGAAACAACCAGAAACACAGGAATCAGAATCATCTCTGAGCAGAAGAGTTCTAACTAGAAGTTTCAGCAGTTTAGCTGGTGATGATGGTGATGATGATGGCGATGATGTCTTGTGGATCAAACTTTTTGCGAATTATCTGCAATTCAAAAACAATCAGTCGTTTTTGCAGAAGTCTAAATAAAAATGTCTCTTCCTGATGGACCAGTCATCTTTGGTGCTTTTGGACCTGACGTGGTCCTGATGTGGTCCTGACATAGACCTGACATGGACCTGATGTGGTCCTGACATAGACCTGATGTGGACCTGATGTGGTCCTGATGTGGACCTGACATGGACCTGATGTGGTCCTGATGTGGACCTGATGTGGTCCTGATGTGGACCTGATGTGGTCCTGACGTGGACCTGATGTGGACCTGACGTGGACCTGACGTGGTCCTGACGTGGTCCTGATGGGGTCCTGATGTGGTCCTGATGTGGACCTGAGGTGGACCTGATGTGGTCCTGACGTGGACCTGATGTGGACCTGACATGGACCTGATGTGGTCCTGATGTGGACCTGATGTGGTCCTGATGTGGACCTGATGTGGTCCTAAGTGGTCCTGATGTGGTCCTAAGTGGTCCTGATGTGGTCCTAAGTGGTCCTGATGTGGTCCTAAGTGGTCCTGATGTGGACCTGATGTGGTCCTGATGTGGACCTGATGTGGACCTGACGTGGTCCTGATGTGGACTTGAGGTGGACCTGATGTGGTCCTGACGTGGACCTGATGTGGTCCTAAGTGGTCCTGATGTGGTCCTAAGTGGTCCTGATGTGGTCCTAAGTGGTCCTGATGTGGTCCTGATGTGGACCTGAGGTGGACCTGATGTGGTCCTGACGTGGACCTGATGTGGACCTGACGTGGACCTGATGTGGTCCTGATGTGGACCTGATGTGGTCCTGATGTGGACCTGATGTGGTCCTGACGTGGACCTGATGTGGACCTGACGTGGACCTGACGTGGTCCTGACGTGGTCCTGATGTGGTCCTGATGTGGACCTGACATGGACCTGAGGTGGACCTGAGGTGGACCTGAGGTGGACCTGAGGTGGACCTGATGTGGTCCTGATGTGGACCTGATGTGGACCTGATGTGGACCTGATGTGGACCTGATGTGGTCCTGATGTGGACCTGATGTGGACCTGATGTGGACCTGATGTGGTCCTAAGTGGTCCTGATGTGGACCTGATGTGGTCCTGATGTGGTCCTAAGTGGTCCTGATGTGGTCCTCAGTGGTCCTGATGTGGTCCTAAGTGGTCCTGATGTGGACCTGATGTGGTCCTGATGTGGTCCTAAGTGGTCCTGATGTGGTCCTAAGTGGTCCTGATGTGGTCCTAAGTGGTCCTGATGTGGTCCTAAGTGGTCCTAAGTGGTCCTAAGTGGAGCGTTTCTCCACACCCTGTTTGATCCCGAGCACAAGGTGAACGAACCAGTTGATCTGGACCATCCATCCTTTCTCCCTGCAGATCTCGATCTGGTCCAACAGGTGGCGCTGCGCCTCGTCCTCGCTGCAGCCGACAGTCAGCGCCTCGCGGATGTACTCGATGTCCTCTTTGCTCGTCAGCTGGGGCATACCTGAGTTAATAGAAACCAGTTAGTTCGTGGACAGGGGGCCTGATTGGCTCACAGGGACAGGGAGTCGTACCGGTCATCAGCATCATGGAGAACAGGATGATCAGGAGGTTGGTGTGATGCCGAAGAGCGAGGTAAGCCTTCACACACACGTCCTGAAACCCAAACCAGACGTTTAGTGACTCCTGATGGACAGAGTTACCTGTACACCTCCATTTGTTGGATCATAAACTCAGTTCTGCTCTTCTAAAGTTGTTTATGCTGCTGACTTCCTGTCCAGGTCAACTAAAGGTTAAAGTTCAAACCTGATTCCTATTGGAACTAAACTGTCATCAGTGTGTAGGAATCAGTTTTCCGTCTAGAGAAGCCAAACGATGTGACTGACTTATGAAAGTGATTTATGAGGACCATCTGACGCTCCTCTCAGTGTGCTCAATTCCCATTAAAAGACATGAAAATCAAAACCAGTCTGTAGACCTGGAACTTCTGGAAGTGGGGGCTGCTTTTCTTCCCGGATGTTCCCATGACGTACAGGAAGTCTGGAGTGAGAACGAAGGGAACCCACTCCTTGCTGATCCCCATGAAGCTCTTGTAGTTCCCCAGGATGTGTCCGAAGTCGATGTGGAACAGATTCCCTGCAGAAACACAGAGGAGATGAATCTGAGTGTCCTCCAGCTGATGAGACGATCCTGTCCAATGAGAGGACGGTCACCTGACTCAGTGATCATGATGTTGTCGTTGTGACGATCCCCAATCCCCAGGACATACGTAGCCACGCAGTAACCTCCACAGGAGAACAGGAACCTCTCCACAGCCTGCTGGAACTACACAACATAATTACTAAACACCCAGAATGCACCACGGTCAAACATGGTGGCAGGAAACCAGAGCCTGACTTCATTCTGTTTGATGTTTTCAGAGGTAAAAACAGAGCAGATGATTTAGTTGAACCTAAACCAGCTGATCCACTCTCTGAGAGCTGAAGTGAGGCCTCAGAGTCTAAAGAAGACTCCACAGAGACTCAAACTGACCTAAACCCGTCCTGATGCGTACCTTGTCCTCGCTGACACACTTGTCCCGCAGCCACTGATTGAGGATCTCATCTTTAAACGCTCCGGTGCTTCCAACAACGCTTTGCTGGATGTTAGCGATGGTGGTGGCGTCTTTAACGATCTCGATCATCCCTACATCAGACAAAGAGGAGCGTTAGACGCTGCAGAGGTCGGCGCTGACCGTAGAGTCGCTGACCTATTCTGTTCCCGGTGGAGATGCAGCCGTACGGTAGCAGGCACAGATCCAAAGACTCCGTCTCCCAGATCGACTCCATGATGAGCAGAATCTTAAAGAGAGAAGTGAACAATGGTTTTCCTCCAGAACCGGTCCAGCCAGAACCTGTAGACCAGTGAGTGCTGCTGCTAACCTGCAGGATCAGCATGTCCTGTCTGAGGTCGTCGCCATCTTTAAAAATGATACCAATGGGGTCTTTGGACAAAGTAGTGGGGTCGGCTCTTTTGAACTGCAGCCACAGGGGTTTCTTCTTGGAGGCCATCACTTTGCACTGCTCAATCTGCACACACACACACACACACACACACAGAGGTTGGTTTACTCGAGTGTTTCAGGTACGATGACTCTGCTGTGTGACTGTCCCTCACCAACAGGGCTCCAGCTCTCAGTCCTGGATCGTACGGGACTCTGAAATTCTCCGGCAGACCCAACAGCTGCAGAGTTTCCAACTTCTGACGCAGCTGAAACACCACTTTGAACCACAAAACACACATTTAGACTGAAACAGGAACATCTGAGGAACTGGAACTGCTCTGTCCTCCTTACCTTGGGCTGTGATGTCATACTTGTCAGCAGACATGGTCTTCACTTCACGGGTGACTTTCTGCAGAGCCTCCGTCATCTCCACCTAGTGAACATCAGCTGTTTTATGTTCCTGACCTAAACCAACTACACTGCCCCAGAACCCAGAGGACCTCTTTCTGATCAGGTCATGGTAGCAAGTCAGTTAAACTTCTGGAGTATCAGGTCGGTATCAGAGGAGGTCGTTAATCAGCTGGATCAAGACGCTCCGTTACCAGAAGGTCTGCTGTGTCTCCAGCTCAGTTTCAGAGCATGGAGGAGACTCCAGGAGACAGGAAATGACTCTAGGAGAGCGGGACAGGACTGTAGGAGGTCCTTAACCCATCAGCAGGACCTCTATCTGCTCCTTAGTGCAGGAGGACCAGGAGGAGTCCTACCAGAGTTCTAGACTCCATGAGGGGGGCCTGAGGGGCCCGTGTCATCTAGTGGACCCTGTGCAGTGGGTCCTGGGTTCCTCCTGGTTCATGATGATACCTGACCTCACGTGGTCAGAGTCTGCAGACAGGTCCAGGAGGATGAGGGGTTGGACTGACCTCCATGCTGGCCTGACCTGAATCCAGTAGAACATCTCTGGAGCATCACGTTTAGGTCCATTATCACCTCATAAGACTGTCTCTGTAGGTTGATGATTTAGTTCCTAACACCCCCACCCCCACTCACCAGGATGGAGATCCAGTAGGGGTTAATCACTACTGAGACCTGATGTGTTCCTTTCATGTGTTATCAGTGAATATGAATTAAAATCACCTAATTTAGACCATTTGGGATAATGTGTTCACCTGTTTCCTGAAGTCCTGCAGCATGTCCTCCCCACAGCCTCTGAGGTAGGCCTCCAGCAGGACGGCGTACCTCTGCTGGTAGTGCATGGACTGGGCGATCTCACTCCGGAGGAACCAGAAGAGAAAATGACCAATACGCTTACTCTGTGGTGGGATACAGGTTATTTAGCTCAAAGGTCAGAACAATTATATCTACTGCTGTCACAGAAATCACACACAGAGGACAGCTTACCCTCAGAGCTCTCTTCAGCAGGAACCTGACCAGAGCGCTGTCATGGTAGGGCTCAAACTTGACCGCCTGCAGGATGAGAAGATGCACACACAGGTTAAAGGGACACTCCACCAGGAAGTGATGTTTGTCTGTTGTCATATTCCTCAGAGTTAGATCAGTGGACAGAAACTACTAGTAACCAGCCCAGCTGTTATCCTGATCCGGAGGTACTCCTTTAGCTTTAGCTTAGCGTAAAACACTGTAAGTGAATAGTAACAACTAGCATGTGTTATCAGATCATTTTTGGTCCCTCTGACCACCACCAGGTCCCTCTGACCACCACCAGGTCCCTCAGACCACCACCAGGTCCCTCTGACCTCCACCAGGTCCCTCTGACCACCACCAGGTCCCTCTGACCACCACCAGGTCCCTCTGACCTCCACCAGGTCCCTCTGACCTCCACCAGGTCCCTCTGACCACCACCAGGTCCCTCTGACCACCACCAGGTCCCTCTGACCACCACCAGGTCCCTCTGACCACCACCAGGTCCCTCTGAACACCACCAGGTCCCTCTGAACACCACCAGGTCCCTCTGAACACCACCAGGTCAGGTTGGGCTGATTTATTTATTTCCCTGTGAGGAGGTGTTGAAGTCTTTCAGAACAAACTTTTCTACAATATTTCACCACCTGGTTAATAGTCAGACTGGTTAAACCAGGAAACCCTCCCCCAGCATTGCTACTCCTGGTAACTATGGACATGAAGCAGGAAGTGACATCATCTAGAACACCTACCTGCTCTGAAACACTGCTTAGTTCGGTATCTGGCCAGCAGAGGGCAGCAGAGTCAAGCGTCTAACTGGATGCTCTGTAACTTTAGACTGATACGCTTTAACAAGCTCTTTTATTTTGTAGAAAACAATAAATGTCAAAGTAGCAGATTTAGATTCTTGGAAAATGAATTGTTTAGATTAATAGATGTATGAGTTAATTATTCAGTAGAAAACTAGGTGTTTGTAAATCTCCATCAGAACACAAATTTTCATTAGACAGTGCACGAATAACCAGGTTTTCCAGTCAGCTGGTTCCTTCAGTGTTTAACTAGAGTAAAGAGCAGACCTCTACTGGAGTTCACTTCCTGATTCAGCCTGGGGACATTTTAGGATTCTGATGAGTCAGAATCAGTCATCTTAGAGGAAATGTGTTCTCCTGTTGATGAATTTAAACATGTGACTCAGAATACCAGTACCAGTCCACCTCCCTTCCTGTTGGTCTTCCTGCTCGTTTCCATAACAGATTCTGTGGTTTGCATGACGAGCCGCGGCAGACAGAGGGCTCTTTGCTCTGATAGGGAAATCACCGTCCCTTCATACGGCTGTGACTGAGCTCTGTGGTCTCAGAATGTTTTTCCAGTTTATCCATAGATTCAGGCTGGTTCCAGTGAGGGGCAGCCTGCTCCAGGAAGGTGATGTCTGACTCATCTGATCTATTTTTAAATTGTTTTGATGTTCTTAGTTTTGATATACAGAAATACAGTAGATATGAAGAACTATGTGTCTATAAAAGAAACATCTCCCATTTTCCCAAGATAACTAGTGAATCCTGGAGCACGTGACCTTTTTATTCATCCGTCGGTGTATTATGTCAGCTCTATGTTCTCATTAGACTTCCTTCAAGACTTCACTGAAATGGTAAATGTCCTGGATTTCTACAGACCTTCTCCAGTACAGAACATCACCCCTTCACTCACTGGTAGGGATCAGCTACAATTTATCCACAGCTGAACCGGGGTGGAGATACAAGGCACCGACACCACCAGGTCCCTCTGACCTCCACCAGGTCCCTCTGACACTACCAGGTCCCTCTGACCTCCACCAGGTCCCTCTGACCTCCACCAGGTCCCTCTGACACTACCAGGTCCCTCTGACCTCCACCAGGTCCCCCTGACCACCACCAGGTCCCTCTGACCACCACCAGGTCCCTCTGACCACCACCAGGTCCCTCTGACCACCAACAGGTCTCTCTGACCTCCACCAGGTCCCTCTGACCACCACCAGGTCCGTCTGACCTCCACCAGGTCCCTCTGACCTCCACCAGGTCCCTCTGACCACCACCACCAGGTCCCTCTGACCACCACCACCAGGTCCCTCTGACCACCACCACCAGGTCCCCTGACCACCACCACCAGGTCCCTCTGACCTACACCAGGTCCCTCTGACCAACACCAGGTCCCTCTGACCTCCACCAGGTCACTCTGACCTCCACCAGGTCCCTCTGACCACCACCAGGTCCCTCTGCCCTCCATCAGGTCCCTCTGACCTCCACCAGGTCCCCCTGACCTCCACCACCAGGTCCCCCTGACCTACACCAGGTCCCTCTGACCTACACCAGGTCCCTCTGACCCCCACCAGGTCCCTCTGACCTCCACCAGATCCCCCTGCCCTCCACCACCAGGTCCCCCTGACCTCCACCAGGTCCCCCTGACCTCCACCAGGTCCCTCTGACCTCCACCAGGTCCCCCTGACCACCACCAGGTCTCTCTGACCTCCACCAGGTCCCTCTGACCTCCACCAGGTCTCTCTGACCACCACCAGGTCCGTCTGACCTCCATCAGGTCCCTCTGACCTCCACCAGGTCCCCCTGACCTCCACCACCAGGTCCCCCTGACCTCCACCAGGTCCCCCTGACCTCCACCAGGTCCCCCTGACCTCCACCAGGTCTCTCTGACCTCCACCAGGTCCCTCTGACCTCCACCAGGTCTCTCTGACCACCACCAGGTCCGTCTGACCTCCATCAGGTCCCTCTGACCTCCACCAGGTCCCCCTGACCTCCACCACCAGGTCCCCCTGACCTCCACCAGGTCCCCCTGACCTCCACCAGGTCCCTCTGACCTCCACCAGGTCTCTCTGACCACCACCAGGTCTCTCTGACCACCACCAGGTCCCCCTGACCTCCACCAGGTCCCCCTGACCTCCACCAGGTCCCCCTGACCTCCACCAGGTCCCTCTGACCTCCACCAGGTCCCTCTGACCACCACCAGGTCCCTCTGACCTCCACCAGGTCCCTCTGACCACCACCAGGTCCCTCTGACCTCCACCAGGTCCCTCTGACCTCCACCAGGTCCCTCTGACCTCCACCAGGTCCCTCTGACCTCCACCAGGTCCCTCTGACCTCCACCAGGTCCCTCTGACCTCCACCAGGTCCCTCTGACCTCCACCAGGTCCCTCTGACCTCCACCAGGTCCCTCTGACCTCCACCACCAGGTCCCTCTGACCTCCACCACCAGGTCCCTCTGACCTACACCAGGTCCCTCTGACCTCCACCAGGTCCCTCTGACCTCCACCAGGTCTCTCTGACCTCCACCAGGTCCCTCTGACCACCAACAGGTCTCTCTGACCTCCACCAGGACCCTCTCACCACCACCACCTCCCTCTGACCACCACCACCAGGTCCCTCTGACCACCACCACCAGGTCCCTCTGACCACCACCACCAGGTCCCTCTGACCTCCACCACCAGGTCCCTCTGACCTCCACCACCAGGTCTCTCTGACCTACACCAGGTCCCTCTGACCTCCACCAGGTCCCTCTGACCTACACCAGGTCCCTCGGACCTCCACCAGGTCTCTCTGACCACCACCAGGTCCCTCTGACCACCACCAGGTCCCTCTGATCACTACCAGGTCCCTCTGACCACCACCAGGACCCTCCCACCACCACCACGACCCTCTGCCCACCACCACCAGGTCCCTCTGACCACCACCACCAGGTCCCTCTGACCACCACCACCAGGTCCCTCTGACCACCACCACCAGGTCCCTCTGACCACCACCAGGTCCCTCTGACCTCCACCAGGTCCCTCTGACCTCCACCAGGTCTCTCTGACCTCCACCAGGTCCCTCTGACCTCCACCAGGTCCCTCTGACCTCCACCAGGTCCCCCTGACCTCCACCACCAGCTCCCTCTGACCTCCACCAGCACCCTCTGACCTCCACCAGGTCCCCCTGACCTCCACCAGGTCTCTCTCACCACCACCAAGTCCCTCTCACCACCACCAGGTCTCTCTGACCTCCACCAGGTCCCTCTGACCTCCACCAGGTCCCTCTGACCACCACCAGGTCCCTCTGACCTCCACCAGGTCCCTCTGACCTCCACCAGGTCCCTCTGACCTCCACCACCAGGTCCCTCTGACCACCACCACCAGGTCCCTCTGACCACCACCACCAGGTCCCTCTGACCACCACCACCAGGTCCCTCTGACCTCCACCAGGTCCCCCTGACCTCCACCAGGTCCCCCTGACCTCCACCAGGTCCCCCTGACCTCCACCAGGTCCCTCTGACCTCCACCAGGTCCCCCTGACCACCACCAGAAATCTTCAGCTCAAGGCTGAACTCGGTGAGGCCAGATTCAGATAACAGAATGTTTTGGGAACAGGCAGAGATTATTTCCTCAGCCTTTCTGTCCGTAGCCGGTCGTCCCTGACCAAACAGCCGAATCAGGGGGTAATTAGTGTCCCATATGTCCCATCCTCTATTTTTTTTCCCTTTTTGAGGAGCAGAGGGCGGCCATTTTGGGTGGCGCTGGTGGGCAGCTTGGGGATCAGTATCGTGCTTAAGGATACATCAACATGCAGTCTGCAGGAACCGGGGATCTAATCCCTGATCTTCAGATCCGTGGATGATCAGGGTCCTGACCCGCTGAGTCCTGGCTACAGGGTTTTGTACTAAGAAGCTAAATGAAGGAAGGAATTGAGTTGAAATCTTGAGTTGTGCGATCTGTTAGTGTTACAAATGACTCAGCTACTAAAATATCCAATTTTAGCTCAATATCTGTAAAGTCAGTAGCTGTTTTTGTGTTGACTAATGTTGATGAGCTGAGGCAGCCATCATGAATTGGGTTGTTGGTGTACATCTACTGATTCTTTACTGAGAGTTTAATTTAAATTCATTAAGTGTTTCTAAAACATTGTCGCTGTCCTTTCAGAGTTGTTTTGCAGAAGGACGATAACAAAGACTTAAAGACAGCCCACCTGGACGAGCTGGAGAAGATATCTGAGCACATCGTCATCCTCCAGCGTCTCCAGCTTCCTGACAGCCATCGAACGGACCTGGGCGTCTGAATAGTGGCAGTCTAGCAGCTGCATCGCCAGACCAACATCCAGACCACTGAAGAAGAAGAACCAGTGATGTTACACTGAAACCTCCCACAGACAGGTACAGCGTAGGGCTAGGCCTTCACCTGGTGTCCCATGCACTGCTGCGCTCCAACAGGCGATGTGTCGCCAGCACGTCTTCCTGTTTTCCCCACCTGACTGAGCCCAGCAGCTTTGGGTAAGCCCTATGAAACATAATAAAATTAAAGAGGCAAAACCAGTCATGCTACTTTCCTGTACTGATTAGTACCTGGGGTCGCGCATGCACTCGTGCCTGAAGTGCCACAGCAGCTCCTTGTCCTCCGGACTGAGTGGATGTAATGGATCTGTAGACACAATTGCCTCAAACTGCTTCTTCAGGTGGTTTGGCATCTCCCTCTGACCTCTCTCCCCTCCCTCGGCGTCCTCGCCTACCGCCCCAGCATCCCTGCCCATGTCCCTGCTCTTGGGCAGCACCACTGGGTAGCAGTACTTGTCCAGTGAAATGGCAACGGCCATGGAGGAGGCCTTGTCTGGATTAGTGGCTGACGTGAGCTTGTCTGCGTTGATGCTGCTGCTGCTTTCTTCGCTCTTCTCTGGCATCTTCCACATGTGGAGGATGAACTCACCTTGGCGGAGCAGAGAGCGGTGGTCGATGAGGAGCAGGTTGACATAGTACAGGAGACGGTTCTTGGTCTTCCCTGAAAGTCACAGACAGACAGACAGACACTAAAAGCCTCCCTCTAAATGGTTTCCACACGAGTGACGACAACCGGTGGCGGTTTTACCATCGAGGGTGCCGGACCCTGCTGTGGGATCATGGTAGGAACCTCCTCTGGAGTTTGGTATCTGGTGCTGTTTCCCACAAATCACCTGGATGAGAAACAGACCGATATCATTTACAATATAAACCAAAGACACAGTTTGATACAACAGAGAGAAAACATTTCTCATTCAGGAAGCTATCTGAAATACATGAATTAATGGTAACGCACAGAAACACACCTGTAGACATATTATGTTTATGGAAATATGATAAAGTCGTATGTGGACTCTCATGTCCAGTGGCTGAGTCTTTAGAAAAGCACCAGATGTATTTATCAGAATGATGGCAGAACATTCTAGATGTGGTCACATTAGGATGTTAAAGTTCAACATCCCAGTCAAGAGGGGTTTTTAAAATGAGGAGAAGAAATGCTTCATTATTAGTTTGGTAATGGGAAGAGAAGAATAGGCCAACTAAAGGAGACCTTAAACGATAATAACACTGTGGGAACAGTGATATCCAATATGGCAGCCAGGAAGCACTGGGAGCGTATGATTCGTCAGAACTTTCTTCAAACACCAGAAAGAAGCTGACAGATTCTTGATCACATGACGTCACCACAAATAAGGTTATTTATTACTAAGACATCGAGGCTTTGGACAACAAAAACAACAACAATCCGACAATGGACTCGTTTCACGTCTCACTTTTAAACATGGACTCCCAAACTCCCATGTCCCGTGGTCTGGTTTGACCAGCCAGCTCCAGGTGAGATGATATTGTGACAACAAGCAGCCAGTATTTACGGACTGCTTCAGTGGTGACAGTAATGAACACATCCTGTTTTATCTACGGACTGTAGGTGTGACATGTTTACACATGAACTCCAGACTCCAGGCCACCATCCAGAGCACCAAGCGTTGGATGAGATCAGTGATCGTCCTGCCAGGCTGAATCATTCTGAGCCCCCTCTACTAAACCAGGAGTCTCTGGGCCTACGGGACATGTGGCTCCTTGTGACTTTAAAGGTGTGGTTTACTCAGGTTATTTATACTTTAGCAGTGTTCTCTAGAGTAAGTCAATGCCTTATGAGTCGTTTTAGAAAGAAAAAAGCTCTGATGCTTCTCTGATTCAGAAGTCTGCTTGAAACAGCAGGATTCCTCATTATTATTAATGATATGCACAACCCTCGCTTCTGATTGGCTCTAGGCAGAGGTGGGTAGAGTACCCCAAAAATGTACTTAAGTAGGAGTAGCACTACTTCAACATATTTTTACTTAAGTAAAAGTAAAAAGTTGCTGTCCCAAAAAAATACTTGAGTATGAGTAAAAAGTCTACTTTACTGAGTAACATCTGATTTTTTAAAACGATGTCATCAGACAGACAAAAATATAAAGTTTAAGGGAAATTCTAGTATCTTAAAGGCTAAAATGACAAACACTGATACAAATACATAACATGATATCAAAACAGCAAATAAAAATAAATAAAATTAAGAAGGCACACTTTTCAAAGTATTTTTTAAATATAATACCAAAACTAAGTAGAGCTAGCTATGTGGCTATAAATCTAGCTAGGAGGCTATCTAGTTAGCTAATTTAGCTAGCTAGCTATATCTAGCTTTTGTGCAAGCTAGATAAAGATAACTAGCTAGAAAATGAGAGTAGGAAAACAAAGCTGGTGCAGAAACATGTGGTCTCCTTTAATAAACTGTAGCTGTCTCTGGTATATTTTTGTTAAAACATTGTTTTTCCTTTAAAGTTACTCGCGGTAGGTAGAGGATTCAGAGATTTTACTCAAGTAGAAGTAGCAATACTTAACAAAAATAATACTCAATTAAGAGTAAAAAGTACGGTGAAGTAAAACTACTCATAAAAGTACATTTTTTTCAAAAACTTGCTCAAGTAAATGTAACTAGTTGCTACCCACCTCTAGGTATTTGATCCTGAATCTGACCTGGCAGACCAGACTATAGATGTGGATAAACTGCTAGTCTAGTTTACTAAGTTACTAACCTAACAAGAACTACTAAAGGCTGTCAGAACTTCCCTCAGAAACCAGACCTGAGTCACGAACCAGAACCACCAGACCAGATGAGCTCTGAGCTCATTGATGGTTGATCAAGTTATCAGGATGAATTTTGTCCAATCAAACATTTTGAACACTAAAACACTGATCTGTCATCAGAGGTCTGTCTCCTTTAAGTTTACAGCTGTTTTCAGAGGCTCACCCTGTTCTAATAGTTTTACTGTAGAAACCTTCAAATCACTTCAAAATGGGTTTTTTTCACCTGTCAAAAAGTGATTGTAGCATCCAGTGTATCTGTAATGGATTAAATCTGCCTTAAATGTCTTTCTTTCATTCCCCGTGTTACAGCATGCAGGGCTCTGTCATCATGTTTTTGGTAGTAAAACTACTTTAGGTGTATTTAAACTTTAGCATTTCTCTGAAAACAGCTGTAAGGACAACCCTCTGATAAAGTCACTGACAGATCAATGTGTTTTTAGTGTTGATGTTTGATTTGTTGATTTTTAAGCTGTCACTTATTATGCTCCTCCGGGGCCTCCCCGTCCCCTTTACCGGGTCCAGGTCCTGGATCTGCAGCGTAGTCTGACTCCAAACAGAACCAGAGTCTGTCATTGGGTGACGCCTGGCACAGACGCTCCACAATGGAATATTATTTGCAGATAATTAGTTTTTAAAAGTGTTTTTTAGACCAATAGGTGAAACTGAATAATTTCCCACGGCACACCTGATGATTGAAACCCTGATCTGGATCTGTCTGTGGGGCGGCGTGAGCCAAGATGGGCCAGACCGTGTGCAAATTCACGTTGTGACGTACATCTGCGAGGTTTTTCAAATCCTAGTGTTTTAACCTGAAAATATTTTGAGAGGAAATCGCTGGAGATCCATGTAGAAGACTGTTTTCATGTTCAGCCGGCATGAAAAGCTCAGAGTGACCAAAATTAATCAGGAAATACATGAGAAAAAAAAAGGTTTTCAGTAAAGCACAGCTTTAACTAAAGGGTTTCTTTTAAACTGGCCACAGGGACAGGTAGTCCTAACAGATGTCCTGAAGTTGGCAATATGTTCATGGAGTTCCCACAACAGAGTGACATCACCTGCATGTGGCGGTGCTGTGTTTATCAGGAAATAGTCTGCTTCCTCTGGCGCTGCATTTAGACCGTCTCTAAAGGTTTCTGGAGCTGCTCAAAATTCAGTTTGTACTCAAATGGGTTCAAGTGAGCTTTGATATTTATAGTGTTCTGACATGAAGTGCAATCACTCTCCAGAAACACCAGAAACAAGTTTAACATGTGTTTTAAAAGACTTTATTTGATGGCATTGATTTGTTGCTGGGTGATTATTACAGAAACCATGAAAGGGAACATCTTTTGGGGACATTTAAATAAAAAATAACAACCTGATTGTTTATTTTATGTTTGCTTTTTAAAAACATGAAGGTGCAACCTAACTTTAATATCTCAACATGTGTTCATCGTTTTACTCTCTTTCCATAAATATGTTAAAGCCATACTCAGTAGCCAGGTAAACAATGTAGCTTTTAACGTTTTTTTTAAAGCCTCTTAACGTTCTAATATAGTATAGCCATAAATATATTGTGGAGATTTTTTAAAAAATGAAATAAATCAATAAAGTAGTTGTCCCGCAGTTCTCTAAAAACTTCAGCCAATCCTATCGTTCGGTCCGAACGATAGGATTGGACAATCCAGCTGTCTGTCTGCCGCATTTCCTCACTGCTTGGATTGGCATTAATCCGCCCGGACACATTTTGGGGCAGAACATCCCGGAAGTGAAAGTGAAAGTAGAAGTAGGACAGAGAGCCGGCGGGTGATTCCATTTTAAGATAAAAATACCAGAGTCCCCCCAAAAACACCTTTTCAGCTAGCAGAAAACTAAAAACGTTTGGAGGTGAAAAGAGGAAAAGCTGGGGGAACGTTTCTACGGCTGGAGTTAGACTCTGCTTTGTCACCTTTACAAACCGTGGTCCCATGTCGGCGGGAGGCTGGCGTATGGATTTTACCCGACGGGAGGGGTGAGTTCACCGAGACGTGTTTCTGTAAACTAGCTAGGAGACCTAGCTTGTTTACCTGGATAGTGAGTAGGGCTTGAAGAACTGAGAAAGCCTTCCAGAGTTCTTCACCAGGAGGTTTTCATTCCTTTTGCTCAGCTCTTCTTTTTGCTTGAATAAAAACTAAACCGTCCCGGTAGACGCTGTGGCTCTACGTATGTGCCGGTGTTTTATTGGGTAGGAGAGAGAGTGAAACTCCTTTCCACCGAGGCCACATCAGCAGAATGGCTGGCCTCAAAGGGCCAGATCACTTCAAAATGTAACCAAATTAAATGTAAAATAAATGTAACAACTCCTTAACGTTACATAACTCTGACTTTATTACTTCTACAAGATTAAACATTACAAATGCATGAAAACTAGGTCTGCTTGTTGCTCCGTTAGAACATAAATCCTTTTGATTTGTCAGGTTATGAAACCCACTGAACTCCATCAATCAAGGATCAAACTATTCAAGTGAATTAAAAATACATCAAAGTTATAATAACTTTAATCAAAACATTTGTTATAGTTAAAAGGGACGGGCGCCAAAGTCCCAATATTGCAACAAGCGTCATTGCTGAGTTTAAGGAGCTGCAGCTGCTGACATGAGCCCTTTTTTAGTTTCTACTTTACATCAGAAGTTCGTGGACACCTGTAACCTCATACTGAGAAACATTTCTGAGTGTGTTTATATTGAAAGTTTTGGAGAAAATGGAGTTTAAAAACCTCCTCCTGTCAGAGCAGACGGGAGGGGAGTGGTTAGAACAGCCGCGCCGCTCAGAGCGACTTTCAGAGCGAGGAGGGAGAAAACTTACCATGAGAAGTCTGTTCACTGTTTACCAAGCAGGTAATGGCTGACTGATCAGACTCTGAAGAGGAAACTCCTCCCTCTGATGAAGATGATCAGTCATCCAGGGAGCGAGCAGCTGTGTCTGCAGGCAGCGCGACCCGGTTCGCCATGACGGCCCAGAAGCAGCTCATCGGTCCGGTTCGGTTCAGCTCTTGAAGCCGTGTTAATGCTATTACATTAGCAGTGTGGTAAACACTGCCCTCTAGTGGCGGTAAGCCGTCACGTCGCGGGTAACACAATTGACATGAATTGTGAGAAATGTAGTTTTTGGTCTTTTACCTATTTATTTTTGAATACTGGGACCTTTGAAGCTCTCGCGGGCCACATTAAACGACGTGGCGGGCCACATTTGGCCCGCGGGCCTTGTGTTTGACACATATGCTTTAAACTACAGATTAACCCTTGATTTGAAGCGTACAGTGCTATACTAGAACAGCGTAATAATAAACCTGTCTGGTCTCAGCCAGACCTTACCTGCAGGTTGAGCCGCGCCCCTTTTGGCAGGTCCTTGATCTTGATGTTGAACTCCAACCAGGAGTTCCACAGCACTTCCTCGTTGAATGTTTTGGAAGTTGTCCTCTCCTGAAAGACGTTATGGGTCAAACGCTGCTGTAAGAGATACTGCTGTACTGGTCTGGGGCTCCTCCATGGGTGTTGGGGGGGCGGGTCTGTGGCTCCTCACACTTATTATTAAACACTTCGATGGAGAAACCTTATATGCACAAGTGTGCATACACACAAGGGGTCGCACGAACTAGTCGACTTTTGTGGGCTGTATGACTTTTTAAACCAAAGGTCGACTCTTCGCTGATCACGTGAACTTTTATTTTGAAGGGGTTTCGTTCCATTTCCTTTGATGTGTTCCGGTCTGGCGCTGCCTATTAAAATGTATATTTACTCAAAGAATACTTCTTGTCAGCTTTTGATGCCCTTGCCAATCGATTGTCCTGATTTAATCAACTTAACGGTGAGTCTTTGCTTTCTTTATCTCTTGTTTTACTAAAAACGCGGCGCTATTCAAACCTCCGATGTGCTAACGGCTAAGCTAACGAGCTAATGGCTCGGCTATCAAGCTTTGAGTGATTTCATTCATTAAACAGCGAATGTCTTTGTTATGATTATGGCTGAACAATAGACCACAATCTGAACTGAATCACAATTAAAACTGTTTTCATATAAACCTGACTAAATGTGACTAAAACTAATCAGCATCTTAGTCTAAAGACTTGATATTAAAACCAAAGTGCTCCTAAAACAACTGCTCTCTCTCAGCTGTTTGTTGTCAGCATTAAAATATGTTTCTGCAACAAAGCCTGTCAAGTTTTATAAAGCCGTCCTGTATACGCCGTATGTATGACATCATCAGCGATTAGTCGAAGTCGACGCAACTTTTATTACTTGGTAGTCGACTTGTAAAAACAGCAAGTCGTTCAACCCCTAACACACACACACATATGCTCACAAGGTTTTTATATGGACTCGGGTGTTTCCAGACACACTTCTCTTTCTGTTAACCCCCCCACCCCCACCTCTCTTTCTTTATCCTCCTCCTACATTTCCGTCTCAGCGTCTTCTTGTCAGCGTGTTTGCTCTGTTTTGGCGTTAGCATTTTAGAGCTACATCTATTATTGTACATTTCCTTTCTGAAACTACTCCACATGGTAAAGCCTTTCCACATTTAGCACTTCCTTCAGGACCTGAGTTACATTCACAGTAAAGAGTCGTGTCATCATGTGGTGTTGGAATTATTGTCTCACTCACACATACAGTACCAGCCTCTCAGGTTACTGTCCTAGAAACGCAACAGCTTCTCATTCAAAACATTTAACCTGTAAAACATCATCTTGTGAAGTAATAACAGGAAGTGGAATTAGCTCATCACAGAGGTTTACAGAACCAAACAGCCTGTCAGATAGTTGTCTTTATGTCCTTCAGAGTGAGGACGGGTGATATGGCCCTAACACCTAACCAACCACTAGAGTTTCTGGTATTAATTGTGAAGATATCGGTGGTATTCTAATTATGTGGGAAGCTATCACTGCATACATTCTAGAAACAGAAATATTGCTCTAAAAATAACCAATAATAATACCCATTATCCCCATCAGAGAGCGGATCCACTCCAACAGTTACATTGAATTAGTGCCACTCTGGTTAAACCTAAGAGTGATCACATGGTTCACAGGGACACTTATTACTGTCGGACAACAAGTTCTGAGTGATACAAGAGGAAGGATGATAAAGACAAGATCTGAGAAAAAACAAGGTTACATCACATTTTAAAAATATCCATCCATCCATCTAATGCTAATTATTATAGTGATAATTATGATCTAATATTAATATGATGATATTATTAATGACTGAACTGAACACTGATGCAGTGCTTTGTTGTGAGGTCTGATGTGACTGTAGAGCATGTTGAGAACATCTGGTGTAGCGTGGGCAGATCCTAGTAATAATTATTTGATTGACTATCCGACTATTAAAATATGATTTACATCAAGTCCCCTTGTCTACCTGTTTGTATAAGACTTCTCCAAAGGAGGATGAATGAATGATTGATTTATTTGAACATATCCAATATATCAAAATAATAATAATAAGAGAATAATACTTCAATGAGAAGAAAATAAATACATAAATGAATCTATCTTTTTACATATAAATATGTGTGTGTGTATATACACATACATACACTTTCATACACACACACACACACACACATGCATATACATATATATCCATAGCATACACACATATATACATGTATATATAATTGATATGTTCAACAGGAGCAGGAAGAAGCATGAGCTTTTTTAATTTCCTGACCCTTTTTCCGTTTTTTCATAAATCAAAAAGAACAGTGTCCTTATTTACATCAGTTCAACCTGTCATTCTCTATAACTGTCTTTGATCAAATGTCCCACACCTTTACATACAGAATATTTATGTAAATTAAAAAACTCTGCTGGATAAATGAGTTAATGTTTATCATTATTACTGCATGCTGCTGACTGATTATGGTAGGAAATGCTTATTTTCATGGCATATCCTAAACATTAGAGTACTGACCATCCTGACTAGGGGTGTCTCTGTCACAGTTGGATTACCTGTGCTAGAAGCTGCTGCCCATGAAAGATGCTGGCCTCTACAAAGACGGTGAAGTCAGGGACTTTGGGGAGGGTTGGGATGTCAATCCCCAGCACCTTCACCCTGAACTTCCTGTTACAGTCCCACATGGAGATGGTGAACACTCGCTCGTGGTCTTTCTCAGAAATGGTCAATTGCTCATGAGTACCTAGACAGTTAGGAGACTGGGTCAGGCAGGGCAATGGTCATATTAAAACTAAAAACAAAAACAATTACCTGCAACTCCAGTGCAATCATCTACTTGAGCCCAGTCCTCCTTCTGAACCAGATCCAGTTCAGGATCAGGTGGTGTTTCTAGAACCAGGTGGATCTCCTCTCCGTTCTTGAGGCACTGACGAATCCACTTAAAGTTCTGCAAAGGTCTCTCTCCATATAAATACTCCTCCCTGAATAACACACACCAGTATGTTTTTATTCAAACTAACCCTGATAACATCAGTCACTCTTCTACCCACAGTGGCAGCTCACTGGACTTTACCTGCCACACACACGCAGCACAAAGTCCGACTCACACACGTTGTCGGGGATTCCCAGCAAAACCCTTTTATTTTGCGTCTTGGCAAAAAAACTTGCCAATACCTAAACAAGAAAGAAAAAGACTCAGTGAGTCAGCAGGAAGTAGCTACACACTAGAGTTTACTTCTAGTTCCGTCCTAACCTTTACCGACCTGAGAAGGTGCATCATCGATGGAGACCTTGATGGTCTGACTGGAAGTGCTGACATGGATCACGACCAAGATGTAACCATTATTCACCTGAGGGAATGGAAATGAAAAGGCTTGAGGTAGGTACCTAAGTGAATCCGACAATAAATCTCCATCTGAGCCAAAGCACATGGTTACCATGGTTTCCAAGGACTCCTCCCTTCATACCTCCTCTTCCATTGGCCGCATTGATGCATTTTAAAATGCCAACAGTTCTGACCTGTCCCACACATTTTTATCTTGTCCCTAGCTGCTAAAACAGTGTGTTTTTAAACCTAAAATGTTCATAAGTTAGTTTGAAAATCCCACAATACCTTGGAGAGCAGGTGCTCCGGCAGCAGCTTCTGGGTGACCCAGGGGTCCATGGAGTAGAGCTTTGGGTCTCTGTCTGACAGTTCAATACGCCGTGGCGTCAGCAGCTTCCTTCGAGTGAACTCCAGCTCATCGTCATGGACGTTGCTCACATCGGTCACATCGTAGCCCATCAGGTGGTTCAGGTAGCGCTGGTACTGCAGGGACTCGTCTGTGGGCTGTGGACGGGGAACCAGCTGGATTCGCCCCACTTCTTTCTTTAGAGCTGTTCAATCATAAAACATGTAGAAATGTCTAGAGTACCAGCACTAGGTATTATCAGGAAGACTTGAAGAGACTGTGGAGGAAAAATAAGTTGTAGTGCCACATCTTTACTAGGTAGAAGAGTGAGATCAGACTCTGATTCAGGTCAAGCTGACCTTTCCTCTCATACGCCGTTCCATTTCTGATAAGGTGACTTGTGTGTAAATATAAAGTCTAGTTCAGTGGTTCCCAAACTTTTTGGCTTCTGACCCAAAAAATGACAGTGACAGAGACTCGTGACCCCAACCATTCCTGGCAAAATATCCAAACACTGATAATAAACTAATTAAACAAGGATATGACAACACGAACTTCTACAACTATTAAACCATGTTTATTCACCTGTTTGTAACAGTTTGTAGGGGCAAATCTATGGTATTAGCAAGGATTTTATATTCACTTTTAGTTCTGGAGAACATCCCAGGACCCCAATTTGCTGTTTCGGGACCCACAGTGGGGTCACGACCCCAACTTTGGGAACCACTGGTCTAGTTCATACTTCTCTGACAGCACGTTAGTGCTGGAGACGTTTTTGATTTCTACTTCTCCGTCGGTGTTGTGAAGCAATTCTCCACCAGGACAGCAGAGGGCGTATAACTTTTCTGCAGTAATGCCTCCTGTCGACCAAAGTTTGTTTACTTCAGCTCAGTAATGGCCGACAGAGAGCGAATTCTGATTGAGTTTGAACAGATTGTCAAGGATCTGTGGATGAGGCAGAAAAGTTTGCTCAGGGAGCTTCTGCTCCTTAAAAAAGACTTTTGGCGGCGAAGATGGCCGAACAATAGACCACAATCAAAACTGTTTTCATATAAACCTGACTAAAATGTGACTCAAACTAATCAGCATTTTAGTCTAAAGACTTGATATTAAAACCAAAGTGCTCCTAAAACAACTGCTCTCTCTCAGCTGTTTGTTGTCAGCATTAAAATACATTTTTGCAATAAAGCCTGTCAAGTTTTATAAAGCCGTCCTGTATACGCCATATGTACGACGTCATCAGCGATTAGTCGAAGTCGACGTGACTTTTATTACTTGGTAGTCGACTTGTAAAAATAGCAAGTCGTTCAACCCCTACTGTCTACTACAGCAGCTTAGAACGTAATGCTCCACACCATCACCAAACACAAGCGTATCTTCTGACTCCAGGGAGGACAGGTACCTCTCCAATAGCGGACGCAGTCTAAAGTCTGGAAGACCTGATGCTTGTCATAGATCTCACAAATGGCGCCTTTTTTCTGATAGAGAAGAATGCAGTGGTCGGGTGAAAACCTCTGGAAGACGTCTGGACAGAAGTTTAAAGTCACCGCCTTCATCCAGACCTGAGCTTTCACCTGAAAAACAAGAAACGGATGCTACGTCTTTATTCATAAACGTGAACATTTCAGAGAAAACGAAACCTGTAAACAAGCCGACCTGTTCTACGGTCCAGTTCCCAGCCACCTCCAGCTGCAGAGAGTCAGAGCTGCTGCCCCCCCATGCTGCTGGGGGCAGGACGAACTCCACAGTGATCTGATCCATGGAGGTGGAGGAGGAAGAGGTGAAGGCTTTCTTTCTCCTTCTCCTCCGAATTTCTTCTCGGGGCACCTCACACTCTTCGTCACTCACCTGGATCTGCTGCCTGTCCATTGCCTAGCTTGGACACAACAATGACATTATGTATTAACCTGTACCTGTAAACACATGTAGCCTGTTTCTACCACTGGAATCATGTCAAAAATCTTCAGGCAGAATTCAGTTGTTCAAGTCGAGCTGCACAATTATCCACTGGTATGTTGCTAGAATAACTGATGATGATCTTGTTGTTTCACCTGCAGAGCCCGCTTTAAAGCCACCATGTTTACTATTTTAGGAGTCTTTATTTTTCAGGGTAACTCATTTCTGTGCAGGTCAATCTCTGTGATCATGCAGGCATTCATTTGATGCAGGATTCACCTTTGAATCAACGCTGAGTTCCTGAGGCAGTGAAGAAAAAAACACACCATTGTGCTTCCACCGCCGTGCTTCACCGTGGCCTTAGCCATGCATATCTGGTGTTAACTGTAGTAAAAACTAACAAAAAACTTTATATGTTGTACAAACTACAGGACCTCAAAAGAACTGTTGCTCTAAAGTATGTTTGTAGCAGCAAAAGTAATTTCTTCAAATATACATCCAATTCAAGTTGAAGAAATCCAATAAAATATTTCTAAATAGATGCAAGTTGTAGATCCTACAAAAGCATCTGGTGGCTTACCATAACTTCTAAGTTAAGTCCTAATAAAACAAAAGCTCCACCCCAAACTGTACGGCTCAGTTTTAAAATTCAGGATGAATCTTGCAGTCACTGACTGACGCATCGTGACGTTAGGATATATTACAATATGTTGTGATAAATTGCGGTTCAGAAGACCCTTTATGGATATAAAAACGCAGAGCCTAATCCCGGAGGGTCCCGCCCATGAGCCTGGTGGCCGGGCTTTCGCCCATGGGGCCCGGCCGGTCCCAGTCTGAACCGGATACATGGTGAACCCACCACCTGCAGGAGGATCATGAAGGGTCCGGTGCATTGTGGATTGGGTAGCAAACCGAGGGGGGAGCTTTGGCGGTCCGATCCTCGGACACAAAAACCGGCTATTGGAACATGGAACATCACCTCTCTGGCGGGGAAGGAGCTGGAGCTTGTGGAAGAGGCTGAGCGATACCGGTTAGATATAGTTGGGCTCACCTCAACACATAGCGTTGGCTCTGGAACACGAGTCCTGGAGAGGGGCAGGACTCTCTTCCTTGCAGGAGTTGCTCCAGGTGAGAGGCGGAGGGCAGGGTGGGATTTCTGTTAGCCCCAAGACTCTCTGCCTGAACGTTAAGGTTTACCCCGGTGGAAGAAAGGGCAGCTTCCCTGCACCTTCAGGTCGGGGAACGGGCCCTGACTCTTGTTTGTGCTTATGCACCAAATAGCAGCTCAGAGTACCCACCCTTTTTGGAATCCCTGGGACCAGCACTGGATGGTGCTCATATAGGGGACTCTATTGTCCTGCTGGGGGACTTCAACACTCACGTGGTCAATGGTAGCTTGACCTGGAGGGGCGTGATTGGGAGGAACAGCCAAATCTAAACCTGGGTGGTGTTTTATTTGACTTCTGTGCAAGTCAGAGTCTGGCCATAACAAAGACCATGTTTGAACATGAGGAGGCCCATCGGTACACCTGGTACCAGGGCAGCCTAGGTCAGAGGTCAATGATAGACTTTGTAGTTGTATCATCTGACCTGAGACGGTATGTTCTGGACACTCGAGTGAAGAGAGGAGCAGAGCTGTCAGCTGATCACCACCTGGAGGTCATAGGGTCTGGACGAGGTCAGAGGGTCTGATGGAGGTCTGAGGGTCTGGTGGTGGTCAGAGGGTCTGGAGGTGGTCAGAGGGTCTGGAGGTGGTCAGAGGGTCTGGAGGTGGTCAGAGGGTCTGGAGGTCTGGTGGTCAGAGGGTCTGGTGGTGGTCAGAGGGTCTGGTGGAGGTCAGAGGGTCTGGTGGAGGTCAGAGGGTCTGATGGAGGTCAGAGGGTCTGGTGGAGGTCAGAGGGTCTGATGGAGGTCAGAGGGTCTGGTGGTAAGACGGTCTGGTGGAGGTCAGAGGGTCTGGTGGTGGTCAGAGGGACCTGGTGGAGGTCAGAGGGTCTGGTGGAGGTCAGAGGGTCTGATGGAGGTCAGAGGGTCTGGTGGTGGTCAGAGGGTCTGGAGGTGGTCAGAGGGTCTGGTGGAGGTCTGAGGGTCTGGAAGTGGTCAGAGGGTCTGGAGGTGGTCAGAGGGTCTGATGGAGGTCAGAGGGTCTGGTGGAGGTCAGAGGGTCTGATGGAGGTCAGAGGGACCTGGTGGAGGTCAGAGGGTCTGGTGGAGGTCAGAGGGACTGGAGGCGGTCAGAGGGTCTGGAGGTGGTCAGAGGGTCTGGAGGTCAGAGGGACTGGTGGAGGTCAGAGGGTCTGGTGGAGGTCAGAGGGTCTGATGGAGGTCAGAGGGGCTGGGGGAGGTCAGAGGGTCGGGTGGAGGTCAGAGGGTCTGGTGGTAAGACGGTCTGGTGGAGGTCAGAGGGTCTGATGGAGGTCAGAGGGTCTGGTGGAGGTCAGAGGGTCTGATGGAGGTCAGAGGGTCTGGTGGAGGTCAGAGGGTCTGGTGGAGGTCAGAGGGTCTGATGGAGGTCAGAGGGTCTGGTGGAGGTCAGAGGGTCTGATGGAGGTCAGAGGGTCTGGTGGAGGTCAGAGGGTCTGATGGAGGTCAGAGGGTCTGGTGGTGGTCAGAGGGTCTGGTGGTGCGATATGACAATGCAAAATTTGCATTGTCATATCATGTCATGTCATGTTTCTATCTTTTATTTAAAGTTATTTTTTCGATTTTCCTTTTGATGTGCTATCTGCCACTGTTAAAATAAACCTACCATTAAAATGATACTGTTCTGAGACTTTTCATTTCTTTGTCATTGGACAAACTTACAAAATCAGCAAGGGGCAAATAATTATTTCCTCCACTGTAATTTTGGGGCCATATTGCCCACCCCTACACAGATGGTCCAGCAGAGGGCTGGCGTTGCTCCAAGTCTAAACATTCTCTCAGTTCCTCCCGTCACGAGGATTTTAAACTGATAACTGATATACAATACAATAATAATAATAATAATAATAATAATGAAGATAAGAGTGATATACAATACAATAATAATAATAATAATGATGAAGATAAGAGTGAGAGCAGTGAGAACAGACGTGTCCTTTCCAGCTCTCTATTGTGGTCTAATTTTGTGGCTTTTGTGGCTTAATTTCTTGGGGAAAACTCAGCCCTTTGTCACTGATGTTGGATTACACTGGATTATATTATTTTTGGGGACTTTTTGGATCTTTAAAGGACTTTTAACAGACTAAACTCCGATCTGGCAGAGAACGCTCCGCTGCAGATGTAGCCTTGAAGGTATCTGCGTGTCGCTGCTACCACTTCTTCTTCCTCACAATGATGAATCTATGCTCCTTAAAGCAAATAGAAAGATCGCTGACCTTAAGGAAGATGTTCGACGTCTGTCAAATGAATTAGAAAGGAGAGAATTTCTGCTGTCAGATCTTACCAGTCGTTTCCCTAAACTGTCCAAAGTGATTATTAATCAACATGAACAGACATCCAGAGACACTCTGCTCCAGGACACTATTGCCTGGGACCCCTTATCACGGCCAACATCCAGCCCCACTCCAGACCCGACTTCATCTTGGTCAGAGGTTGTGGTACGTGGCCGAAAGAGGTCCCCTCCTGTTGTTTCCAGCACCCCACCTGACTTCAACCTGTCTAACCGCTTCTCTGCACTGGCAGAGGAAGAATCAGCTGCAATCTCTGAGCCCCTTCCTCCCATTCAATCACCACAGCCTGTGGAGGGAGGTGAGGAGGACAGAGGAGCAGCAGCCGTGTGTCTGGAGCCTGTAGTTCGTAAGAAGCAGCCTCCACAGTCTCTCCACCCCCGGACCTCAACTTCTACTGCCCGACGCAAAACACTGAAGGAAGCTGTGCGTCGACACTCCGCTGGACCTCCGGCCCTGGCTCAGGAGCAGGGCCCCTCCAGCTCCAGCCCTCCAGTTCCTCGGCCCCGCAGGATCACAAACCCAAGATCAAACCCAGAACCCTCTTCGCCTCGTCCACTGTTCTCCCCAACCACTCTGCTGGTTGGTGACTCAATCATCAGGAACGTCCGCTTCTTCAACGTCATCACAAAGTGTTTTCCATCGGCCACCGTTCAAGATATTCTGGAGAAACTTCCGAGTCTGCTGTGCTCCGTCCCGACTTCAGTCAGAAGAGTGATCATTCATGTTGGATCCAACGATGTCTCCCGTCGGCAGTCTGTTGTCACATGACAGCATTTCTACCAGCTGCTGGAGATCCAGAAGAGCAGTGGAATGTCTGTCTTCATCTCCGGCCCGATTCCCACAGTTTCTGGTGGAGATGAAAGTTTCAGCCGTCTCCTCTCTCTCCACACCTGGCTTCAGTCTGCCTGCAGGTCCCTCAATATTGGCTCTATCCACAACTTTAATCTGTTTTGGAAGCGTTTTTCCTTTTTTAGGCGAGATGGTGTTCACCCAAACCGACTTGGCTCACGCATGCTGACCGCTAACATCAGGTACGCTGTGCAGTCCTATAGATGTATATCTATGGTGGATAGACTCCTCTACACAGACATGACTGTTTACATCCGAGTCATCTACACCTTCTGCAGCCTTCGGTCTCACCACCACTCCAAACGCCGTCGCCCCCTACAGTCCACCACATATTCAACCATCATCTATGTCTCTTCCCAGAGTCTCTGTCCCCACAGTTTCCTCCTCGGCTCTCAAACCAGAACATTTTCCTATTCCAGTCCATTTATCAACCCGCTGCCCTAATCACTCTGATCAGAGAGCCCGGAAACTCAACAGGTGCTTACGACCCATCCATCTCCAAGTAACTAAGAAGAAAAATGACCTGCATCCTTCAGTTCAGTGTGCCCTGTTAAATGCCCGATCCATTTCTAACAAATCCTTTACCTTAAATGACCTTTTCACCCAGCAGGGCCTAGACTTCTTTTTTCTAGTTGAAACATGGGAACAAGATGGTAACTTTGTCCATTCTAATGAAATCTGTCCTCCAGGTTGCTCTGTGTTTACCACACCACGCCCCTCACGCCGTGGTGGAGGTCTGCTGTGGTCTTTAAGGACAAACACGCCTGTAGTCTGATCAACAGTGGCTGTTTCACTACTTCTGAATGTCAGATCATCAAAGTAGGGTTACAAGAAGTATTTTACTGTGTTTTAATTTACCGACCTCCTGGACCAGCTGGCCCTTTTCTCTCTGAATGTTCAGATTTCTTATCATCCATGATTAAGCTGGAAAAGGTTTTAATTCTGGGTGACTTTAACTTCCACATTGATAACCCTGAGTGTAACACAGCAGCTGATTTCTGATCCATCACTGATTCTTTTAACTTTGTACAGCATGTATCAGGACCAACACATAATATGGGTCACACTT
>SSNR01000461.1:333496-355789 GCA_006937965.1 Callopanchax toddi
AACATTTACCTAATTAAGTTTTTTTTTCTGAAACTATAAAACAATTTTTGATACAAAAATAATTTACCCTTAAAAAGCCACAACATACTGGTTAAGTTTAATACTTACTTGTAATAAATATTTCTAAAACCTGCTTTAAATAGTCCAAAAAATAAATAAATTACTTAATAAAAACTTGGTACTTATCTAAAAGTAAAAACATTCCAAGTTTATAACACTGTTTAATTTTATTACTTTAAAAATAAAGAATATTTACACAAAACTCAAGTTTTACCGAACCAAGGAAAGGAAACTCCTCATTCGGACTCAGAACTTCTGAGGGACGACACCTCCTACTCTAAAGCCCCAGACTTTATTGGTGTGCTTCATCTGGACACAAGAAGAAGAAGTTGATTTAATTGGTTTCTTTGGTTCATTAAAAAGTTTTCCTTTCATAAAACAAAATATTTTTTTAAATGAGCAAAGACTTAATTTACTTCCGAATATGTGGGGAACGGTATGGACTGTGCACTTGCTCTGGGACTCTGGGGGAACCGGAACTTTGGTTCTGGAACTACTGGAGGACTGAACCACTTACGTCAGTCATGTCCGGCGTGTTTTCGCAAACACTGCAGTCACATAAAGAATCCAGGGACCAACAGGCTGTTCATTAAAGTGCCCATGACATCGGTTTCCATGTTTTCTGACTTATCTATCATGTTGCAACGTTGAGTTCTCACCTTAAACCTGCCAGAAAGAGCAACAAACGGCGTCCATCTGTCTCCTAGTCCAGCCAGTGAGAAGCTCTTCCAGATTTCAGACCCAGGTTTCAAACAGTTTTTTTCACTCCAGCCCGCTATGAGGTCATAGTGATCCGGACTTGCTTATATGGTCAATTCTCCGCCCACATGCACGTTCACGACACCTGGAGCGAGGCAGTGCCATTACCATTGCCCATAGACCGTGTAGTGTTTAGTTTCAGTTTCGTTTCTCTTTCACGTGACAACACTGCCCCCTACTGGGCACTGCCCCCTACTGCAGCAGAAGTGCCAGGCTGCCAAATAAGGAGAAACCCAGCAGAACCGGAAGGCGGCGCTTTCTTCTGATCTCTGAGTTGCTCGTTAGGAAATAATTACAGCGTATTTTGAGTTATAATGGTGCAACGCTAATCTAGAGGCATCAAAGATTACACCTGTTTAATATAAAGTGATTTAAATATGGAGTCACAGGCACTTAAAGAGAAAGTCAAGAACTTGTCAGCAAAACTTGAGGAACAGCGTTTAAAAACTATAGAATTAATCCCGTCTAGTTAGTTTGTTACTTGAAGAGTACTTTTAGTTGGTTAATTCTAGAGGGTTTTCCACCGTGAGTTGCTCTTGTCCTCCTTGGTTCTGGCTCCAACTGAAGGCACAGATTAAAAACCTCACGGCTGAACTGGACGAGGAGAAAAAAACACAAAGCAAATGTGGAAGAAACAACGATTTTAAAATTAACCAACTCTCTGAGTTTTTACCAATATAAGTATGAAGATTTATTGGATTTTAAAGATGGAAACAAAAAGGTCCTTGCACAGGAGGAACTGGACATTTACCTCAAAATCTACAGTCAACCCTGCTGAAAAAACCAGCATAGACCAGCATATGCTGGTTCCAGCATATGTTGTGTTTTGGTGCTGGTATGCTGGTCCATAGTGATCCATTAGTTCAACCAGCATAGTTTCCTATCCTGCAAGCATTCGCTTCAGTGGGAGACAATCCCGTTGCATGCGCTCAGTGGGTCAGCTGAGCCGGTCTGTGCGCCGTAATGGTTACAGACGTGCTCCAAAGCATCCTGTCCATATTTTCTCAATGCGCTGTCAGCATTTGGATAACAAGATGCCTTTAGTATGGTGTCCAGATCAGAGATGATGCTCTGATGGAAATCTTTTTTTAATTGATTTGGTTACCTCCGCGATGTACTCTGTGCGTAAAGTTGAAAACGTCTCTGCGTCTGCATGAGTGAGAGTGACGCCACAGAACTTGCCGTCTTGGGAGGCCTCGTTGAATTGTTTCTCTGCGTTTCCTGGCTCGTTCATCAAGTCTTCCAGACTGGCCAGCATCATGTTTACGACAGGTGAAATGGAGGAAATGTTAGCGTCTTCTGTTTGGAAGATGAGGTTCACGACGGCCAAAATGTCAGTCAGCATGTGAGTCAGAGCAGGGAACGTGTACGTATGTCTGAAGGCGCTTTCTGATTCCTTTAGCGACTGGGCAGTTTTTCGCATTTTCCTCCTCCTCCACCTCTAAATGCCATTTGCCGTGCCGTGCTGTGCCACTTTAATTCATCCTGTTTGAGTCTAGTGTTTGTTTATTAGTTATTTTTACAATCAATACCTCATCATTTTTGGACTTTAACCTCCATCTCCTGCTCCCTGCTGCACCTGTGTCCCACTTTTAACTGACAGAGTTAAACTGAAGACCAAGTTTTTACAACTAATGGACAGGCATGTAAAAGACAGCAAGCAGGTGTCTAAATTTTTACTGTGGTCTGAGGGACATGAACAAGAGATGGAGGGACTTAGACAGGAACTGGAGACATTAAAATCCTCCTCTGAGAAAAAGATCAAGCGTCTCAAACAACAGAAGGCCTTGAAGGAACAGATGGAAAATGAAACTCTCCATAAGCTTGCAGAAGTCAGCGGTGAATATCTTCAATTAAACAGCCAAGTGTCCAAACTGAAGAGTGACCAGGGTGCTCATTTTTAAAACCTGCTTACGCACAAAATGGGCCTGAAAGTTGCGTACGTCACTTTTTACTCAAATTTTGGGATGCATAAAAGAAAACGTAACGAAAAAATGTGGCAACTCTAAGCAAACTTTGAACCTTGCGTTAGCACATGTTGGAGACGTGAGACCTGTCAGAGCAGCTGGTGATGAAACATGTTGAATTTATGACACGATTAAAGACTTGTAGACACTCACACACACACAACCAACAATCTGTCTCTAAAAAAAATACAAATGAAAATGTTGAAAATATGTCGCATTTTTGAAAAATATCCCATTATGTTCATCCAGTCGTCTTCAGATTATAGAACAGCTGCTCTTATTGGTGCATTAATTGTGATTTCTGAGACTTAAAGTGCCTGTGACTCCATATTTAAATCACTTTATATTAAACAGGTGTAATCTTTGATGCCTCTAGATCAGCGTTGCACCATTAGAACTCAAAATACGCTGTAATTATTTCCTAACGAGCAACTCAGAGATCAGAAGAAAGCGCCGCCTTCCGGTTCTGCTGGGTTTCTCCTTATTTGGCAGCCTGACACTTCTGCTGCAGCAGGGGGCAGTGTCCAGTAGGGGGCAGTGTCCAGCAGGGGGCAGTGTCGTTGCGTGAAAGAGAAACGAAACTGAAACTAAACACTACACGGTCTATGGGCAATGGCGGCGGCACTGCCTCGCTCCAGGTGTCGTGAACGTGCATGTGGGAGGAGAATTGACCATATAAGCAAGTCCGGATCACTATGACCTCATAGCGGGCTGGAGTGAAAAAAACTGTTTGAAACCTGGGTCTGAAATCTGGAAGAGCTTCTCACTGGCTGCACTAGGAGACGGATGGATGCCGTTTGTTGCTCTTTCTGGCAGGTTTAAGGTGAGAACTCAACGTTGCAACATGATAGATAAGTCAGAAAACACGGAGAACCATGTCATGGGCACTTTAAGAATCCTGCAGGGACACTTGTGCGTAATGCGCTGCAGCTCAGCCAGTAGTCAGACTCCGGATGAATGGGAGAGAGTTTTTAGAGATTTCTAGATAATGACTGGACGATCGATTTTTTTTTTTTTTTCGGATGCAGATTTTCATGAAATTAAAGAAAGTACATGTGTCAGACTGGAAATGAGACACTAGTCAGTGAGATGCATCCGGTATGTTATCAAATAAAACCTGTGTTGCATTCTCCCCCCTGGCCTTTTCAGTCATTATTAATGACAGGGATATCAGTTCAGTGTATAATAGTTCCTGTTGTTTTTACAAGTGTACCCAGGGTCCGAAATTAACAGTCGCCACTCGCCAAATGCGACCAAATTGCTCCACTTGGCGAGTAAAATTTGGAGCGTCATCCGCCACATGGCGAGTACATTTTTGCACCAAACTAGTTCTGTTTATCAGTCCTCTTCGATGGATTTCTGTGACGCTCCTCTCCTGCCTGCATGCGACGTACGCGAAACGCGAGAGTCGCACCCTGAGGCGTTTCCTCCTATCTATTCAATGTTCATCAAGGCAGCAGCAGTTAGCTTCGTGCTAAAGCTAGCAGCGATATGTGGCGGTTTAGAACTGGAGTCAGCCAGTCTTCAAAAAGAAAAGTAATGGAACTGGAAGAGAAACCACCAGGACCAGTGGCAACCAGAAGATTTAATGAAAAGTGGCGAACTGGAGGTGGCGGTGGAGATGTTGATGTTGATGAAAAACCGAGCCGTTTTGATTTATTTTTGTAAAATTTATCTCATTAATTCAGAAAAACCGAGCCGTTTTGATTTATTTTTGTAAAATTTATCTCATTAATTCAGAAAAACCGAGCCGTTTTGATTCATTTTTGTAAAATTTATCTCATTAATTCAGAAAAACCGAGCCGTTTTTATTTATTTTTGTAAAAATTATCTTGTTAATTCAGAAAAACCGAGCCGTTTTGATTTATTTTTGTAAAAAGTATCTCGTTTAAACAGAGCCGTTTTGATTTATTTTTGTAAAAATTCTCTCATTAATTCAGAAAAACCGAGCCGTTTTTATTTATTTTTGTAAAATTTATCTCATTAATTCAGAAAAACCGAGCCGTTTTGATTTATTTTTGTAAAATTTATCTCATTAATTCAGAAAAACCGAGCCGTTTTGATTCATTTTTGTAAAAATTATCTCGTTAATTCAGAAAAACCGAGCCGTTTTGATTTATTTTTGTAAAAAGTATCTCGTTAAAACAGAGCCGTTTTGATTTATTTTTGTAAAAATTCTCTCATTAATTCAGAAAAACAGAGCATTTTATATTTTTCGGGTGAATGCAATACGCTTCCGTAGTTTGTTGTCAGAATCATAAATCTGTTTTTGTCCAGGGTTTGATGTCTTCACACACCTTCAGGGCTTTTATTATTTATATTTCGTCAAATCCAGCGTGAGGTAGAAGCTGATGTCTGACAGCCCTGAGCAGCAGAAGGAGTCTGGATTCTGGACCTTGGATAGGAGCATGACTTCAGATGGCAACAGGAACAAACTCAGATCCTCTCATGAAGCTGGTTTTGCTTCAGCACACTTTAAATGGTTAGGATGCAGGTCTTTCACAACAAAAGCCCGTTAGGAACAGGAAGGTCTGTCTGATTCAGCTGAGAGCCTGTCCTGAATTAGAAGACGTTGGTAGTAATACCTTGATGAACTTTATAGACCTTATTACCACCCACATGTCTTCATTCTCCCTGGGTCTAAAGCATCGTGTGGAAACTGGTCTCTACCTTATGTAACGTCAACAAATACGTTATATCCTCTGAACTTTGACCTTTATTGATCATCACTACAATAACCCATCTTTTTCCCAATAACTTGGATTAAAATGACTCTTTTATTATGTTGTAACCTGAATCAACATTCCTTCCAGGACCCGGTCGTGTCTGAAGACTCAGAAGACTTTCTTTAGTTAATAATTAAACTTAAAGACTCTTTGATGTCTCCTAAAGGACACTACCTTTAATCCACTGTCAGGAAATGTCTTAATATGATTCATTCATTTACTTACAGTATTAATGAATGTTGATGTTGCATCAGTATTATTTCATGTTTCTACTTTTGCTAAAAGGTTAAATCATATTAATAATCCATTTAGGGTTAATCTGGGGTCCTTAATGCCGAGAGCCACGTGACTTGGTAAACTCGTTTCCTATTGGGCCACGCGTCCAAAAGATGCCATGTTAGACTTCCAGCCCGGAAGTCCCCCAGTTCTCGTTCAGCCAGCAACGAGGCAAGGAGCGACCGTTTCCTCAGCTACACGGTACGCTCCGGTGCCGACTTCCCTGTGGGTTACAGCCCCACAAGTCGAAGACATTTCCCCGGCTCTAAGCTAGACACCATCCGTCTGCTTCGTTTTCACCTGCCATGGGGAAGAACTTGCTAGCCTCTTTCCTCAGCCAGATATGGAGCTGCTGACTGACTCTCTGGCTTTTCCGTGCCTTGGGGCGACTCCACCAGCCTCCTCGGGGATCCGAGGGCCGTCCTGGGCACCCGACCCACAGACGACCCTCCTCGACCACGCCGAATTGACCCACGGAGCGTCTCAGCAGGTAACACCCGATCTGGTAAACTGAGGCTCTTGATAAGTAACTCTCCCGTTAACTTAGTCTCCAACTCCCCTCATAACTAGTTAGGTAATTCCCTAGATATCCATATATCACCGGCTCTCGTCATTAACTCTCAGCTTAATGCCAACAGAAGAACTCCCTAAGATGCAACTTCCTACCTCATATCTCTGTCTGTTCGTTCAATCTGTTTGCTTAATAAAAGAAGTAAAGTCTAAGTATGCCTACGGTTCATATCTTTGCGGAAGTGTGTGTCTATTATAACAATAAAAACAGGTTATAATACGCTACACTTACTAGCTCAAGTCCTGAGTATGGATTGGTCCAAGATCACCAGGGTCCGGTCCGTTGTTCCTGTTTGACGCACTTCTGGATCCTGACCTCCACTCAGAGTCCTGAATACGGATGGTCCTTCTGTTGAGGACACCTGTCTCTGGTGTCAGTCCTAAATTCATTATCTGGGTTGTGGACAGCTGTAGTGGTATGTTAATGTCTGAAGAAATGTCTCCACCGACTGAAGAGGACCACTCTGGACTCCCCGACCAGAGTAAAATGATGAGTTTATGAGATGTAAACAACCCTTAAACTGACTCCAGTAAATGCTTTATGGAGTTATTTGTAGTAAAGCTTGACTTCTTTAGGCTCTTTAGACTTTGATCCTCCCTCATTGGCCCTCACATACTTCAGCCTGAAGTCCTAAACCACTTGTTTGAATCAATCTCTTCCCAGCATGTGAATGGATGAACATGAAGCCACTACAGGACCCAGACAGACATTAGTTACAACTTTATTCATCATCAGTGTCTCCAGGTTAGCTTCATCAAATAGAATCTACTAGAAAGTTTGAGTAAGTGACTAGAAAATCAGCCTTTATAGTAAAATAGAAAATATATAGAAGTACAGTATAAACATACAGGGCTATTTACAGAGTTTTACACCACTTAAAGGGCTAGTTCACATCTTTATGTAGAGTGACCCACAGTGTCCCTGCAGTGACTCACAGTCCCTCATAGTGACCCTGCAGTGACCCACAGTCCCCCGCAGTGTCCCTGCAGTGACCCACAGTCCCCCGCAGTGACCCACAGTCCCTCACAGTGTCCCTGCAGTGACCCACAGTCCCCGCTGCAGTGACCCACAGTCCCCCACAGTGACCCACAGTAACCCCACAATGACCCTGCATTGACCCACAGTCCCCCACAGTGACTGGGGGACAGGGGTCACTGCAGCGGGGACCCACAGTCCTTGCTGCAGTGACCCCACAGTCCCTCACAGTGACCCTGCATTGACCCACAGTCCCCCACATTGACCCCACAGTGACCCTGCAGTGACCAACAGTCCCCCACAGTGTCACTGCAGTGACCCACAGTCCCCCACAGTGACCCACAGTAACCCCACAATGACCCTGCATTGACCCACAGTCCCCCACAGTGACCCACAGTCCCCTGCTGTGACCCTGCATTGACCCACAGTCCCCCACAGTGACCCACAGTCCCCCACAGTGACCCTGCAGTGACTCACAGTCCCCCACAGTGACCCTGCAGTGACTCACAGTCCCCCACAGTGACCCTGCAGTGACCCACAGTCCCCCACAGTGACCCACAGTCCCCCACAGTGACCCACAGTCCCCACAGTGACCCTGCATTGACCCACAGTCCCCCACAGTGACCCACAGTCCCCCACAATGACCCACAGTCCCCCACAGTGACCCTGCAGTGACCCACAGTCCCCCACAGTGACCCTGCAGTGACCCACAGTCCCCGCTGCAGTGACCCACAGTCCCTCACAGTGACCCTGCAGTGACCCACAGTCCCCCACAGTGACCCACAGTCCCCGCTGCAGTGACCCACAGTCCCCCACAGTGACCCACAGTCCCCCCCGCAGTGACCCACAGTCCCCCACAGTGACCCACCAGTGACCCACAGTCCCCCACAGTCACCCACAGTGACCCACAGTCCCCGCTGCAGTGACCCACAGTCCCCCACAGTGACCCACAGTCCCCTGCTGTGACCCTGCATTGACCCACAGTCCCCCACAGTGACCCACAGTCCCCCACAGTGACCCACAGTCCCCCTGCAGTGACTCACAGTCCCCCACAGTGACCCTGCAGTGACCCACAGTCCCCCACAGTGACCCTGCAGTGACCCACAGTCCCCCACAGTGACCCTGCAGTGACCCACAGTCCCCCACAGTGACCCACAGTCCCCCACAGTGACCCACAGTCCCCCACAGTGACCCACAGTCCCCACAGTGACCCTGCATTGACCCACAGTCCCCCACAGTGACACTGCAGTGACCCACAGTCCCCCACAGTGACCCACAGTAACCCCACAGTGACCCTGCAGTGACCCACAGTCCCCCACAGTGACCCACAGTCCCCGCTGCAGTGACCCACAGTCCCCCACAGTGACCCACAGTCCCCTGCTGTGACCCTGCATTGACCCACAGTCCCCCACAGTGCCCCTGCAGTGACCCACAGTCCCCGCTGCAGTGACCCAAAGTCCCTCACAGTGACCCTGCAGTGACCCACAGTCCCCTGCAGTGACCCACAGTCCCCCACAGTGACCCACAGTCCCCGCTGCAGTGACCCACAGTCCCCCACAGTGACCCTGCATTGACCCACAGTCCCCCACAGTGACCCACAGTCCCCCACAATGACCCACAGTCCCCCACAGTGACCCACAGTCCCCTGCTGTGACCCTGCATTGACCCACAGTCCCCCACAGTGACCCACATCCCCGCTGCAGTGACCCACAGTCCCCCACAGTGACCCTCCAGTGACCCACAGTCCCCCACAGTGACACTGCAGTGACCCACAGTCCCCCACAGTGACCCACAGTAACCCCACAATGACCCTGCATTGACCCACAGTCCCCCACAGTGACCCACAGTCCCCGCTGCAGTGACCCACAGTCCCCCACAGTGACCCTGCAGTGACCCACAGTCCCCCACAGTGACCCACAGTCCCCGCTGCAGTGACCCACAGTCCCCCACAGTGACCCTGCAGTGACCCACAGTCCCCCACAGTGACCCTGCAGTGACCCACAGTCCCCGCTGCAGTGACCCAAAGTCCCCCACAGTGACCCTGCAGTGACCCACAGTCCCCCACAGTGACCCACAGTCCCCCACAGTGACCCCACAGTGACCCTGCAGTGACCCACAGTCCCCCACAGTGACCCACAGTCCCCGCTGCAGTGACCCACAGTCCCCCACAGTGACCCACAGTCCCCGCTGCAGTGACCCACAGTCCCCCACAGTGACCCTGCAGTGACCCACAGTCCCCCACAGTGACCCTGCAGTGACCCACAGTCCCCCACAGTGACCCACAGTCCCCACAGTGACCCTGTATTGACCCACAGTCCCCCACAGTGACCCACAGTCCCCCACAATGACCCACAGTCCCCCACAGTGACCCACAGTCCCCCACAATGACCCACAGTCCCCCGCAGTGACCCACAGTCCCTCACAGTGACCCCACAGTGACCCTGCAGTGACCCACAGCCTCCCACAATGACCCACAGTGACCCTACAGTGACCCACAGTCCCTCACAGTGACTCACAGTCCCTCACAGTGACTCACAGTCCCTCACAGTGACCCTATAGTGACTCACAGTGACCCTATAGGGAGTCACAGTCCCCCGCAGTGACCCTGCAGTGACTCACAGTCCCCCGCAGTGACCCTGCAGTGACTCACAGTCCCCCACAGTGACCCTGCAGTGACTCACAGTCCCCCACAGTGACCCTGCAGTGACTCACAGTCCCTCACAGTGACCCTGCAGTGACTCACAGTCCCCCGCAGTGACCCTATAGTGACTCACAGTCCCCCACAGTGACCCTGCAGTGACTCACAGTCCCCCACAGTGACCCTGCAGTGACTCACAGTCCCCCACAGTGACCCTGCAGTGACTCACAGTCCCTCACAGTGACCCTGCAGTGACTCACAGTCCCCCGCAGTGACCCTATAGTGACTCACAGTCCCCCACAGTGACCCTGCAGTGACTCACAGTCCCCCACAGTGACCCTGCAGTGACTCACAGTCCCCCACAGTGACCCTGCAGTGACTCACAGTCCCCCACAGTGACCCTGCAGTGACTCACAGTCCCTCACAGTGACCCTATAGTGACTCACAGTCCCTCACAGTGACCCTATAGTGACTCACAGTCCCCCACAGTGACCCTGCAGTGACTCACAGTCCCTCACAGTGACCCTATAGTGACCCACAGTGAGGTGGTTTAGAAAAGGCACTGGCCTGGACAGTGGACACACACCTGGGTTATTTTAGGGATTACCCTGAATAAGGTTACTAAATACTTTTTAGGATTTCCCAGCTATTCTACTTTCATTGGAACTTAATTTCTACAACATTTAACTCAACAATGAAACAAAGAAAACAATCAAAATGTAAAGAAAGACTCTAATAAAAGTCCCAGGAGGAGACACTTCCTAAACGTCTGTGTCCGTTAGAGAGGGGTGGAGCTTTGGTTCTGCCAGACGTCCAGATGGAGGAGATCTTTACTCTGATGGTTGGTGATTCCTTTATTTATTGACTTGTTTGTGTTTTTCTGTCCAGCTGATTACAGGCTGCAGGTTGTTGTCATGATCCATGTCTCATAGTTTAAGTTTGACCTTGGTCTCTGTCCATGTCCTGCTGTCCATGCCAGGTATAATCTACTTCCTGTCCAGGTCAGTTGAGGTAACCCTGTTTAAACCTTTAGAGTTCACCTCCTGCCTCCACCTGCCCTTTAGGTCCTGAACACTACAGGTAAGTTTCTCAGAAGGTCAGAGGTTTGAAACGTGTTCCTGATGCTTCCTGAACAGCCTCGCTTTGGAGAATCGGCTTTTAAGCTAGCAGCTAGTCCGGATAGATACGAGATCAAAGTGTCCAACTGTCTCTTAGACTGTGTCCAGGAGTCCGTCACTACCTGAACACATGAGTTGTCATAACTTAAAAGCAGCTTTTAGACATGTTTATAGAAACTGTTTAGCTCTTAGCTGCAGGACTAGCCTTTAGCTCCTCAGTCCTCTAGCGTGTGAGCTATTTCTCCAACCTGAGGCTGTTCAGGAAGCAGGTGAGATATAGACTCTGTAAAACTTCTGGGCTTTAATCCTGACTCCCTGTCAGTCTGACCTGAAGGATTCTTGCTGTGAATTTAGACTCTGGTGGTTTTAATTCTGGTAACCTGGACATCGTCACACTGAGCATCAAAGTCCTGGTTCTGATTGGGACCTGAGCTCAGAGGGGGTGGAGCTTAGTCTGGACCCCCGCCTGACAGATGTGTTCTGGTGATCTTCGTTCGTCACTCAGATTGATTTGATTTCTGGACATATAATCTGATGGACACATTAAAGCATGAGGATGCTCAGATCCCCTCACACCACAGGTGTGTGTTACTACATCAGGGACTCTAGGCTCTCTGTGATGTTGGACTGTCCCAGTGGTACCGTTCCATTTGTCTCTGGACTCTGCAGAGCTCTCTGGTCCTCCTGGCTGCTCACCAGGCTCAGGACGGCTCGGTACAGGTACTGGTACTGCTCCTGTTGGGAAGCAGAGATGGACATAGCATCAGGCTAAAGGTAAAGGACAGCAATAAATCCCCGAGAGACCCACAATGAGTTTTTAGAGATGTTAATATCATTAAAAATGTGTCCATGTTAACCCTGTGCTACATGAAGCTGCTACGATGCTGTAAAGAGAAGGAAACAGGAGGGTTTTTAGAAAAAAACAGAGATGAAATCCTTAACTGATGCTTAAACCAGAAAAAGAAGAAAAAGATGGTGACCCTGTTGTAAAAAGGCCCCAGTATGGCAAGCCAGTTTATCATAAAGTTAACCAGAATCAAAGTAGGTGTCCATTATTTATTCTACCTGATCAGACTCAACCGTTAAGAATTGTCATAATTTATACTAGAAAAAAAGACAAGTGGACATCTTTATTTACATAGAGATATCTGACCGTTTAATCAGGAAGCTTTATCAACTCCAAATGAAAAGTGCAGAGTACCAAGCTTTTAAAACGAAGTCACCCCTCGGATCCTCCTGAGGGTCTTTGTTGACCAGGTCCACGTCAGGGATCAGAATCAGAGCTGCTTTAAAGGTTTTGGAGGACCTCAGACTGTTTAATGTGGTTTCTCTTCTCTGGTTTTACTCCCCCTACAGTCTGGAGGGTCACCGTGGGTCACTTTGTTCCTGCTGTTAAATCAGTGTCCTTCTGTTCTTTAGGTGAATGAACTTCCTCTAGTTTTACGTTGTATCAACAGTCTGGATAAAGCAGCTGAAGACCAAATGATTTAAAACTGCTTTTAACTAAGTCTTTTATGTTCTCTTATTGGTGTTTAACCATTTCTATTTGTCCTTCGATCATTATGTGTTTTAATGATATTTTTTTAGTTGTTTTATAATTTTAATTTGTTTCATAGTCTTTTATTTTGTCTAAGAAATTTGAATCTGTCCTTTATTGTTTTCATTTCTTTTATTTTCTCTTGATGCTTTTGGTTCTTCGTCTTTAATCAGGTTTACTTCTCACTTTGTGATTTATGTCTGTGAAAGGTGCTAGAGAAATAAACTTTACTGACTAGGTGTAGGAGGACAGCTGGGTCCTGACCTGCTGTCCTGTGTTGTGTAGAAGTAGGACTTCCTAATGACCCTCACCAGGATGGGATCAACTAGCTCACAATAATGACACTCAACAGTCGAAAAGCTTGGTACTCTCTTTTGTTTGAATTAGAAAAATTCTTTAGATGAAAAGTGAAATGTCTTTGAGGACATGAAGTGATCCAGGTGTCATTTTTTAACCGTGGCTCAGGGGAAGAGAGGCAGTCTACCCTGTTGGAGACCAGGGTTCAAAGCCCAGCCTCGCCAGGTGCTGAAGTATTCCTGATTAAGATACTGACCCTCCAACTACCTCCTGGGTTGCCCTCTGCTCCTCAGGGATGGGTCAAATGCAGAAAACTATTTCCACTACATTGTACTGATGTATACACGATGTACAGAGGTAACTGTGATTTACAGAAGTAACTACGATTTATGGAGGTACCTATGATGTATAGAGGTGTCTACGATGTACGAAGGTATCTATGAAGTAAGGAGGTACCTACGATCTATGGAGGTACTTACCACATACAGAGGTAACTACGATGTACGGAGGTGTCTACGATGTAGGTACAAAGGTACCTACGATTTACGGAGGAAACTACAATGTATGAATGTATCTATGAAGTAAGGAGGTACTAACGATGTACAGAGGTATCTATGATTTATGGAGGTAACTACAATGTACGAAGGTATCTAAGAAATATGAAGGTATCTAAGAAGTACGAAGGTACCTACAATGTGCAGAGGAATCTACGATGTATGGAGGTAACTACAATTTATGGAGGTAGCTACAATGTACGGAGGTGTCTACGATGTACGGAGGTACCTATGATGTGTGGAGGTATCTACGATTTTTGGAGTTAACTACGATGTACTGAGGTGTGTATATATAGACTTGGTGACTTGCAAAAAGAATGAGTGAAGATTTTGAAGTTACTCATCTAAAATCTAGTTTCTCCAGGTAAAAGTGATTCTAGAAACCCACAATGTTCTATCTAGATCAAATAAAACAATATAGACACAAATGGAATCGTCTGTGTCCAAACCTGTCCCTGTTTCAGTCAGTACTTACTATATCATTAAACACTCCAGGACGCATGAGGTTGGTCATCCGGGCCACCAGGTACACGTCTACCCCTCTCTCCTCCTCCAGCTGACTGAACAGGGTGGACAGGGCACAGAACAGTCCCGATGTGGAGCCTCCCAACCTGCAGGACCACAGAACACCTGCTGATTCAACTTCAATAAACAAGGAATGTGTTGTGCTGTGCCATACTCACGGATCGTGAACAACTACAGGTCCTTGTGCACGTGAGCTGTGCTCTCTGATTGTTGCAATGAGGTCAAAACAGTTCCTGATGGGACTGTCTGGGTTGGGCCAGCAGGGGGCGATGAACTGACGCACACCCAGCACATAATCCATCTTTAAGGAATCACAAAGCAACAGTTGAAAAAGCAAAAGTATGTTGTTAATCTGAAGTAAGAGAGGAGTCCAGGAGTTCCTGTTTCTTCTACTCAGTTCAATTTACTCATGAGAACTGTTCAGATGAATCCACATTCTTTGACATACCACTACTTTTTTACAGTAATGCAAAAAGTTATTCTCCCAGGTAACTAGTTACTTTTATTATATTCTGTAACTAACTCCATTACCTTTTGGAACAAGTAGTGAGTAACTACAACTAATTCCTTTTTAAAAGAACGTTGCCAACACTGCTCACCTGACGGGACTCCACTGTAAAATCCTGCACCAAAAGTTTCTCCTCATTATCCAGATGAATCAGCTCCTCCCCACAGAATGACACCGTGAAGTCCTCAAAGCTCACTGGTCGATCTTTACTGGGCCAATAGACACAACAGTCTCTTCTTTCAATCTGCCAGAAAGAAGCATAAAATAGATGAGACCACGTACAGTAATTTGTAACCATACAGTACTGTAGTGTGTGTACGCTGTACCTGATTGGGTGTGTCTGTTAAAGAGACAACAGTGTGTGTTTTCTGTTCCCAGATCAGTCTCCAGAAGTCTTCCACAGTGCTGCTTAGAGGAGTCTGGCCCACGATGAACTCTCCACTATAATGATGTCCCTGTACAACACATTAGTAAAGTGTTGGGAATGTCTTTAACCACTGAAACTTCACTTAAACATCAAGATAAAAGTATGTCAGGGTTGATGCAATGAGCTCAAATCATCCTAAAGGCTCGTTCTATTGGTTACTTATCTACAGTAAGGACCCACCCACTGGTGACATTAATCACTCTCTAGAAACAGGAAGTAGTCCTCTGACTGGACACATACTCGTCATTTCTAGTAAGATCAGGAGAGACACTGCTGCAGATTAGTGATGAAGCAACAGCTAATTTAAAATGACTCACTTAAAGTGATAATATGTAGTTTTGCTTGTTTTGGGCGCCCTCTGGTGTCCGTTTTAAATCACTGCATTACACAAGTTAGCATATTGTTTCAGCTTCTAAACGCCTAAATCTACCTGTTGAAATGTCTCCTCAGCCTTCATAGCTTTCTACAGGAGCGGTTATTTACTCCTTCAAAGAAATCAGCTGTGTTCAAGCAGGGAGAGATGGGAAAAATCAGGAATCATGAGATAAAAACACTCCAGAGCTAGCATAACAGCTAGCCACTTTGGGTTAGCCTAACCCTCTGAGACACGTGACTTCCTGGGTACCGTGACGGAGACGGAGATTTTGCAATGCCACATTTATCTGTGTAATCCCAAAAAGGTTTTAAATAAAGTCAACTGGACTTCTTTGGTTCTCTGAAGACGTTTCTGCTCATCCCAGTAGCTTTGTCCGTTCTGTCTGTAGTAAAGGAGAGAGAGTCTTCTCTTCCTCTGTCTGTGACACACCTCCTTCTCCCCCTTGAGGAGGTGTTCGCTCCACTGTATTCAGCTGGAGTCCTGGTGAGGTGTTCTGATCAGAGGAGAGAATGAAGTTCAGAGCAGACTGGTAGCAGGTGGAGAGATGAAATCTGAGTCCTCCTCTGGTTAAAGCTGGTTCTTCACGTTTGACATAGATGTCTTCTTTAACTCATCTCTCAAACCATCGGTCTTCTCTGTCCAAAATGTGGACGTTGTCCTTTTCAAAGGTGTGTCCCTTGTCTCTGAGGTGGACTGCTGAGTCCTGGCCTGATGAGGTGTCTCTCCTGTGTTGAGACATGTTCTTGTGTAGTTGTTGTTTAGTGTCTCCAGTGTAAAGGTCTGAACAGTCCTCAGAAACAACACCACTGGTCTTCTGTCTGGGAGTCTTGTCCTCAGGATGGACCAGTTCCTGTCTGAGGGTGTTGTTGGGTTGGAACTTTACTGGGATGCTGTGTTTGGAGAAAACTCTTCTCAGTGTCTCTGAGACTCCTGCTACGTATGGGATGACGGTGCTTTAGCGCTTGTTGTCCTTGTCTTTTGTAGCTGCTGTGGAGTCTTTTCAAGATTTCTTTCTTGATTTAGTGAAGGCCCAGTTTGGGTAACTGCAGGTCTGGAGAGCTTCTTTGACGTGTTTCTGTTCCTTTGGTTTCTCTTCAGTTCTGGTGGAATGTTCTCAGCTCGGTGGTGTAAAGTCCTGATAACTGATAGTGTGTGCCCCAGTGGCTGATGGGAGTCAAAATGCAGGTACTGGTCTGTGTGAGGAGGTTTCCTGTAAACCTCAGTGCTGAGACTTCCATCCTGTTGAATTTGTACAGCGCAGTCCAAGAAGGGCAGTTTGTTGTTGTGTGCGTCCTCCTGGTGGACCTGATGTTTTGATCCACAGCGTTGATGTGTTTGGTGAAGCTTCTACTTCAGGAGTCAGGATCTTGACCCATGTGTCGTCCACATGTCTGAACCAGTGGCTCGGTGCTGCTCCATTGGAGGAGTTCAGTGCTTTGATTCACGCCTCTAATCAAAACACCTCACCAGGACTCCAGCTGAATACAGTGGAGCGAACACCTCCTCAAGGAGGTGGAAGGAGGTGTGTCACAGACAGAGGAAGAGAAGACTCTCTCTCCTTTACTACAGACAGAACTGACAAAGCTACTGGGATGAGCAGAAACGTCTTCAGAGAACCAAATCAGTCCAGTTGTCTTTATTTAAACCCTTTGTTGGATTATCATGACCTGATGACTGAGAACCTTCACCAGCACATTTATCTGTGTAATTCTGAATTTACCATCTTCTTCAAAGTTTCTAGAAGAAATTCCTTTAGCTCCCAAAATCCCATCAGTTCAGTGACATCATCTTATGAAGACAGCTATCCAGTTAGACCAGTGTCTTTCTATAATACTAAAATAAACTTACCATAACGTAGGAGGCATTGATGTAACCTGTAGAGTTGGTTTCTGAGGCGCTCACAGAGACTCTTGATCTCTCCACTTTACAGAAACACAGAGACCTGAGTTAGCACTAACAGAGAAACATGACCCGTGTTTATAATGCTCCTAAATGGGTTTTATCTGCTGCTGACACAAACTGTTCACAGGAAATACAGACAACAAAAAAGAGGTTTGATATTAATAAACTCACTAAACTTAGATCAAAGTAAATGAATGCTGTGTGTCCTCCATCAGGACGCTCTATTCTACAGGACCAAGCAGCTGTGTGAGAAGGTGACAACAGTTGGTGCCATTATTCACAAATAGAAGGGTCACAAACGAAATGCCAGCCTCGCTCAGTCTGGAGCTTCATGCAGTGGAACCAGTCTGGAAGTCCTGGGTGGAAGTGGTCAATGATCTCAAGGCAGCTGGGACCATAGTCACCCAGAAAACCCACTCCGCCATGAAGACCTGACATCCTGCAGTCCCCCTTGGTCCCCCTGCTCATGGACAGGTGGGTTTGACCTTACCCTGAACATCTGGAGGAAGTGTTGTGGTCAAAGAGACCAAAATCAAGCTCTTTGGCCTGAACTCAACTCGCCGTGTTTGGAGGAAAAGGAATGCTGTTGACTCAGAGAACACGTCCCCACCCTCAGACATGGAGGTGGCAACATGATGCGTTAGGGTGTTGGACGGATGGGGACATGTAACGTCAAATCCTGGGTGAGAACCTTCTCTCAGTCGGGGCATTGAAACTGGGTTGTGGGTGTTTATTCCAGCATGACGACGACCCAAAGGACTGGCTCAAGGAGGTCTAGAGTCAGTCTCCAGACTTTAGACCCATAGAAGGTCTGTGGAAACAGCTGACGGTTCAAGAAGCCAAACACCAGCCACGAAACATGAATGACTTGTGGAGGATCTGCTAAGAGGAGCCGGACTAAGTCCCCCATGTGTCCTGGGTTTAGTTTTATTGGTATTTTCCTCTCCTGTTTGATCCCCTTTTGTCTTCAGGTTTTGGTTTTCCCCTGTGTCCCTCCTCCGGTCTAATCAGTCAGTCTCATCACCTTCCCTCCATCGGTTCATTCAGTCCTGGTCAGATTCTCCTTGTTGCTACTTTGAGTTGTCTTTGTAAACTCCTCATTAGTTCCCCGTCTCCGTCCCTGAAGACAGCGTCTCTTTGTTCTTGTCCAGCAGGTCTTTCAGGTCACTGGAGATCCAGTGGGATCTCTCTGGTGGGAACTCGTGTTTTTTTGTTTTACAAATTGTAAATAACTCACTTTTTGTTACTTTCAAGTAAAAAAAGAATGAGCACCGGTCCACAGAGGGCGCTGTGGCAGAGGGGACTGGTGAGCACGCATCCTATCTAGTGCACACGCATGTGATGAGACTCAGCATCAAGGTGAATAAAGTCAGAAAGCAACAGGACTCATCCGTAACCAGCTGACATACCAGGCATCAGCGCTCTGGCTCGGTTTCTCTCTGCGTTGCCGTCCCTCAGCGCCGTGCTGTAGTCTGCGTGCTTCGCCTGTCGCTGACTTATTAACTGAAACACAGGAACAACGGTCAGTTTGAAAACATTCAACGAGATCAAGAAAACCAATCGGACGGAGGGATCCACCTTGAACTGTTTGTCCATTCGCGTCCTGCCTGTTGGACCCGGAGTCAGGAGGTCGGACACGTAGGAGTGGACGCGCTCAGAGGGGACCGAGGTGTCCCGACTCAAGATGGCCTCCACCAGAGCATCATGGATGAAAACATACTGCTCCTGGAAGGAAGATGAAGCCAAGGTTGGTCCTGGTACCCCCACCCCCACCCAGCCATGTTTACTGGTGCAGAAACAGGAAAAGGACCTCCACAAAAAGAGGTCACTAAAGATCTAACTCCTCATCTCTACTACTGAGGACAGTCAGACTCTGTTCATCTACAAATAAAAGTCTAAAATGTGCAGGTGTCCCCCATGTCCAGGACAGACTGAGACCCTGAATGGGACTGGTCTCCCTCTGCTAGTCCCTGGAGCCCACTCTGAGACATCATCTGTGTTTGTGACAGAAACAAACAGCTGCTAAACGAGCAGCGGATGAACAAGCGGGTGACGTACCTCCGTCTGAACCAGGAAGTTCCTCTGTGTCCGGACGTGTTTCAGGAAGCCCAGGACATTCACGGTCCCCTGATCCTGGATCTGCTGTAGCATGCTGTCTATCACCATGTAGGTGCCCGTTCTGCCCACACCAGCGCTGTGACAAACACACATCCCGGGTTTGAACTTGTCATTCTGTCACGGATTCTCTATCATCTCTACGGTATGTACCTGCAGTGCACCAGGACAGGTCCCATCTCCTGCGTCCGGGCTCGAGATGACGCTTTGATGAAGGACAGCACAGGCAGAGTGTACTCTGGGACGCCCATATCAGGCCACTGAGTGTAGTGGTAGTGGAGCACTGAGTGATCAACCCCCCTCTGTGAAGCCTAAAGGACCAAGAAGAATCATCTCAACCTGACAATCAACAACCTCGTTTCGTAAAGACGGACATGGATACCTGAGTGGTGGTGTCCCTGACTGAGAACGCCCTCAGAGTGTAGTAAGCCAGGGTCTTCGTGCTCTTCAGGGTCACCTGATAAGGACCATAGTCCTCCTGGTTCTCCTCAGGCCAGTACTGGTCACATTTAGTCTGTGAAGAGATGGAAACCCTGACGTGTGGATTCTGGTGAGTCACTGATGTGTGTGTGTGTCTGGCTCAGCTCTTACACGGCCTTTCTCCTTCAAGTTGGTGATCATGACGATCACTCCAACGTTCTGCTGCCAGATCATCCTCCAGAAGTCCTCCCTGCCTGCTTTTAGAGGTCCCTGAGCTGCGATATACGCTCTCGTCCGTTCATAACCCTAAAAGGAGAAAACAGGTTCACACTACAGAGCCTCAGAGCGACGGGAGAACTCAGCTGGTACAAGGTCGAGTCTATCAGTGAGCTAGGGCAGCCATCTTGAATGAGACTGGCTCTGAAATCAGTGGCTGATTTATCATCAACCTTCTAGAGCTGGAGAGGTCAAAGGGCAAGAGGCGGGGTCACCCTGGACAAGTCACCAGTCCATCACAGGTCAACAGTCCATCACAAGTCACCAGTCCATCACAGGGCCACCAGTCCATCACAGGTCACCAGTTCATCACAGGTCACCAGTTCATCACAGGTCAGCAGTCCATCACAGGGCCACCAGTTCATCACAGGTCACCAGTCCATCACAGGTCACCAGTCCATCACAGGTCAGCAGTCCATCACAGGTCACCAGTTCATCACAGGTCAGCAGTCCATCACAGGTCACCAGTCCATCACAGGTCACCAGTCCATCACAGGTCAGCAGTCCATCACAGGTCACCAGTTCATCACAGGTCAGCAGTCCATCACAGGTCACCAGTTCATCACAGGTCACCAGTCCATCACAGGTCAGCAGTCCATCACAGGTCACCAGTCCATCACAGGTCAGCAGTCCATCACAGGGCCAGCAGTCCATCACAGGTCACCAGTTCATCACAGGTCACCAGTCCATCACAGGTCACCAGTCCATCACAGGTCACCAGTCCATCACAGGTCACCAGTCCATCACAGGTCACCAGTCCATCACAGGTCAGCAGTCCATCACAGGTCAGCAGTCCATCACAGAGTCACTAGTCCATCACAGGTCAGCAGTCCATCACAGGTCACTAGTCCATCACAGGTCACCAGTCCATCACAGAGTCACTAGTCCATCACAGGTCAGCAGTCCATCACAGGTCAGCAGTCCATCACAAGTCAGCAGTCCATCACAGAGTCACTAGTCCATCACAGGTCACCAGTCCATCACAGGTCAGCAGTCCATCAGAGGTCAGCAGTCCATCACAGGTCAGCAGTCCATCACAGGTCACCAGTTCATCACAAGTCACCAGTCCATCACAGGGTCACTAGTCCATCACAGGTCAGCAGTCCATCACAGAGTCACTAGTCCATCACAGGTCACCAGTCCATCACAGGTCAGCAGTCCATCACAGGTCAGCAGACCATCACAAGTCACCAGTCCATCACAGGTCAGCAGTCCATCACAGGTCACCAGTTCATCACAGGTCACCAGTCCATCACAGGTCAGCAGTCCATTACAGGTCACCAGTTCATCACAGGTCACCAGTCCATCACAGGTCACCAGTTCATCACAGGTCACCAGTCCATCACAGGTCAGCAGTCCATCACAGGTCAGCAGTCCATCACAAGTCACCAGTCCATCACAGGTCAGAAGTCCATCACAGAGTCACTAGTCCATCACAGGTCAGCAGTCGATCACAGGTCACTAGTCCATCACAGGTCACCAGTCCATCACAGGTCAGCAGTCCATCACAGAGTCACCAGTCCATCACAGGTCAGCAGTCCATCACAGGTCACCAGTTCATCACAGGTCAGCAGTCCATCACAGGTCACCAGTTCATCACAGGTCACCAGTCCATCACAGGTCAGCAGTCCATCACAGAGTCACTAGTCCATCACAGGTCAGCAGTCCATCACAGGTCACTAGTCCATCACAGGTCACCAGTCCATCACAGAGTCACTAGTCCATCACAGGTCAGCAGTCCATCACAGGTCAGCAGTCCATCACAAGTCAGCAGTCCATCACAGAGTCACTAGTCCATCACAGGTCACCAGTCCATCACAGGTCACCAGTCCATCACAGGTCACCAGTCCATCACAGGTCACCAGTCCATCACAGGTCAGCAGTCCATCACAAGTCACCAGTCCATCACAGGTCAGCAGTCCATCACAGAGTCACTAGTCCATCACAGGTCACCAGTCCATCACAGGTCACCAGTTCATCACAGGTCAGCAGTCCATCACAGGTCACCAGTCCATCACAGGTCACCAGTCCATCACAGGTCACCAGTCCATCACAGGTCACCAGTCCATCACAGGTCAGCAGTCCATCACAGGTCACCAGTCCATCACAGGTCACCACTCCATCACAGGTCACCAGTCCATCACAGGTCACCAGTTCATCACAGGTCAGCAGTCCATCACAGGTCACCAGTCCATCACAAGTCACCAGTCCATCACAGGTCACCAGTCCATCACAGGGCCCCAAGCCCTCCCCGGGTCACCAGCCC
>SSNR01000461.1:367047-377470 GCA_006937965.1 Callopanchax toddi
GAACACACACACACACACACACACACACACACACACACACACACACACACACACACACACACACACACACACACACACTTATAGACGTGGAAGCACTCACGTCCACGAAGTTGGCGTTGATGTAGTCACCACACCTCCCATCTCTGTCCAAACTGTTGGAGAGCTTCACTCTACTGTGATCATCTGGAGAAGACACATCTGGTCACCAGGTATGTTTCTGTCAATTAGCACGTGTTAGCCTAGCATTAGCAGCCACATACAGGCCAGGATGTTAATGTAACGGTTCTTGCTTTTGTTGTCAGGGTGATTGGAGCTGTCGGTGGTGATGCCCATGTCCACTGTACACGCCTGCACCTCCTAAAACACAGTCAACAACAGTATGGTAACAGCGGCTTCTGCAGAAGAGCAGATGATTTCATTACTCTTTAACTACAGTTACATAGTAATCTAGTTACATGGTTAAGCACCTACAAGAAGGGAAACAAGGCAACACTTCTGCAGCAGCAGAGGGATGGTAGTGTCTTACCTCATAGGACTCTTTGACAATCTAATGGAGGGTGGTGAGGATGCAGAAAGCACGACGATGGTGGTGGTAGATAGTAACAGGAGGGTGGGACAAAGGGACAGGATGACAGACAGACAGGGAGTCAGTCAGGTTCAGAAACACAGACGGAAACATCCTGCTGCCCCATCAGAGCTGTGTTATAAACACTCACAGCTGAGTCAGCACTGATGTCATCATCTACACAGTGGATGAGATATCAAGGCATCCCTTTGACTGTAAATACATACATCACACTTCCCTCCTGAGTGTCTGATAAACATGACAATGAGATGGACACAAAAGATGGCACCCTTATTTTGACGGACACATTCGATGTTTCTGAGCTGTCTCAGGTTTCAGGCTGGGTGTCCCTACAGAACCCTAACCCAACAGAAGTGTCTGTCCCAAAACAGCCATGGAGGAAGCACACTGAGGGAAAGCACACGAAACAGTGGCGATGTGTCCGTTCCTCAGCTCTGTGAGTGAGAGAGGCTCAACAACCCTCTGGGTCTGAACCCATCACCTCAATAAGAAGTCTAGTCTGTTCTGGGTTAATGCTAGAACACCAGCTGCTGTTTCTAAAGAGCATGGTGTTAATGCACATTAAGAAAATGAAATAAAAATCTGACCTCAAACTCCTTGGAGAACTTGTTGGTGCTGTGGAGCTCCATGACATGCTTCACAAACTGCTTCAGCGTCAGCGTCTCGTGGCTCTCTGGAACACAACAGGACCTATTAACATCCAGTGTGCTTCACCTGGGAGAGCTGTGCTCCTCCGATCTTCTACCTGTGGCCAGCAGCAGCGGCGTGGACGGAACGGACAAAACCTTAGGTGTCGCGGTGTCGTCTGGGTAGAAGTTAGCTGCCTGGAAACAGTTTCTGTGGTCAACCAGATCAGAATCAACATGAGAGGAGAAGACGGCACAGACACTACAGGATGTGTTTGTCTGGGTTTGGACCTCCAGTAGATGAGGATCCCCACCAGCACCAGCAGACAGAGAGCGGTGAGGGTGGAGACCACGGCCAGAGGAACCACGGTCCTCGTCTCCTTCTCCACTCCTTCAACCAGCCCCACCCGAGACTCATGGCTGCTGTTGGTGCGTTCTGAAAAACAAGAGGGAGGTCATAAAACAGAAACATCCCAGATGAAGAGTTTAAGTAGCTTTAGCTTATTTTATCATCGACCTTCGAGGTCCTTTTTGTGTTTTTAAAGAGATCAATTAATGAATTCATGGAGAAGAAAACGTCTCTTTAGTAAAGGTTTGAGATCAAATCTGGGAATGGACTTTGACTACGTTTGAAACCAGTGGTTGTTAAATTCGAGAACTTCCTGGGTCTTCTTTGTCAATCCGTCTCTTCAGTCTTTCCTTCTTTTGTTTCTGAGACGGACACAGAAAAACCGGAAGTCGTTATTGGTTGTTGCCCTGTCAAAATAAAACAGGAAATACAGGAAAACGAATCCAACAAAGTGTGTTCGTTATTCCCATTAGCTAAAGAAGAGTACACGGATTCAGGTCCAGGGTGGGGGGGCACAGGAATAAGAACTGAATGACCAGAGGAGGTCAGTCCCCCTCAGATAATCACACCTATGGTCTCTAAAGTACATAAAATAAGTTCATACTTTACTTAATCTGGAGATCAACTGAAACACTTAAACACAACCGATGTTTATTTGACAAAAAAGAGGATTGAAGATCATCAGTAACATATCCTGATCAGATCTGTTGTTCTTAGTAAAGTTAATGCTCCAGAATAGCTAAAACTGAATTCTTACTAGGAGAAACTCTCACTTCCTGGTTGACCTGAATCCATGTAGTCTTCTTTAGCAAAAGGGAATAATGAAATAAAGAAAATGGATCCGTTTTCCCTTCAGCCTGATTTCCGATTTTATTTTAACAAGGCACAAACCAAATAACGGCTACTTCCGTTTTTTCTGTTTCCGGCTCAGAAACAAAAGAACAAAGAGTACACGGATTCTACTTGTTTTATTAACAGGACTGAGTTCAGCTTCAAACACAACTTTTATATACAAACGTCATGAATAATGACGCATCAGACGGCGTCCTGAACAGCCTCGCTACAACACTGAGGAGCTAACACAGGATAAGGGCCAAAACCACCAAGGGAAGAGACCTCGAGGGCCAAAACCACCAAGGGAAGAGTCCTCGAGGGCCAAAACCACAAAGGAAAGAGACCTCGAGCGCCAAAACCACCAAGGGAAGAGACCTCGAGGGCCAAAACCACCAAGGGAAGAGTCCTCGAGGGCCAAAACCACCAAGGGAAGAGTCCTCGAGGGCCAAAACCACCAAGGGAAGAGACCTCGAGGGCCAAAACCACAAAGGGAAGAGTCCTTGAGGGCCAAAACCACCAAGGGAAGAGACCTCGAGGGCCAAAACCACAAAGGGAAGAGACCTCGAGGGCCAAAACCACCAAGGGAAGAGACCTCGAGGGCCAAAACCACCAAGGGAAGAGTCCTCGAGGGCCAAAACCACCGAGGGACGAGTCCTCGAGGGCCAAAAACATTAGATTATTTTTATTTTAAAAAGTGTAAAAATGAATTGGCCATTGGGTCTTGCTTCACCTCCACGAAATCCTGACATGGTGAATGAATGCAGTAAGTTCAACATTTGAAAGAACAGAATGTAGTTTTTAGTAGACAAGGATCACTCAATCTTTGTAGATGTGAGACATAAAATGAACGAAAAGCATCAAATTCCCTGGATCTGATTGGTCGAGTGTTTTTAGTCTGCTTTCTGGTCAAACTCAGGAAGGTTAGGGTTCTTTTTACCAGATAAGTTGATTCAAATAAAAACACTGCCTAATTAAAGACTACTACTTAAATTATGAATATTGCTTGTTGTTTTTTTGGCTTCACATTAGTAAAATCTGAACATAAACATTAAAAAGTGTCTCTACATGAACATTCTGCAGGAGGAGGAAATTCAAACATTCTTGATGTGCCGTTCAGGACCACACAAAATCACTCCGAGGGCCACAAGTGGCCCCCGGGCCACACTCTGGACACACCTGAGCTAACAGCTAGCTATAGCCTGGGAACAGCTTCAGGATACTAAACCTCTCAGTGATTACGAAGCAAAGCCACAAACGTCACTGCTAAAGAAGCTGGTCGTCCACCGAGCAGATCAAAGGTCCAGATGTTCTGAGTAGGAAACAAGACCAGACTATTTACCTTCCATCGGCTCAGGAGAGCCAGTCAGTATCGTCACAGGAACGCCACGTCTTCCACCACCAACCATCTCCTCCACACCTGATACGTCTTCCACCCTGTCTTCAGCTAGATATCCTTCTAAGGGTTCATTCTTTTGATTGTCCGCCTCCGTCTGATCCCCATCAGGAGAATTATCTCCAACATTTGGAGCATCGTGACTCGTGTTTTGGGAGTCTGCTGGAGGTGGACCTCCACCTGCCAACAGCAGCTGAAGACTCTGTCTTTCAGGTCCTAGCTCATCATGGCTGTCCTTCCTTCTCTTGTTCTTGTGTGTATCTTCTCCTACAGCTTTGAAAGCTTCTCGGTCTTCACCATCAGATGCAGCATGTTCTCCGGAACCACTGGCATCCTCAACCCCACTGCCAGTTTCTCCATTCTTTGTACTTCCAGCTCTGGAGCCCTCATCACTCCCTGTCAGCGTACTGGAACCTGCTCTGGCACCAGGTTCTCGTATGCTCTTGTTTGTTTCTTCATCCAGTTGATAGAGGGGATCCTTCTCGTCGTCTTTAGTTTCTTCTTCCTCTCCACTTAACTCAAAGTCCTCCTTCTCGACACCCATTTCCCGGCTCCCCTCATCTGGATACGGGTCTCTTTTGATGGGTGTTTCATCTGCAGGGGATTCAAAAGAAGTAGAAAATGTTAACTGAACTTCTTCAGTGAAGGATTTGCTGTCTTGGTCAGATCCTGATCCACTGGCCTCTGTCAGACCATCTGAAGAATCCAGACCTCTGGAGTCAAAGACACTGAGGTCATCATCATCTCTGTGTGCGCTGGCCTCCTCTTCACCATCCGGCTCTGAAGATTTAAGAGAGGTCTGAATCCAACTGCTGCTGTGGCTCTTTTGGTGAGCAGTGGCTGTCCATGATGAAGGAGCAACGCTGGAGGAACGGTCAGACTGGAGGACGTATGGGTCAGCAGACGTTAGGTTATCCTCAGAAGGCTTTGGAAGGTGCTCTAACTTGAGCTGTGAAGAAACTAAAGAGAGTTTGTATTTATGGAGCTCAGAGGACAGATGGGCTTCACTGAAGGCTTTGACTGATGGAGGTGTTAACATGCCCCCCCCAGAAGGGTTTATTGGTCTTAGATGGTTGGGGGAGTCTGTGAGGTCAGTAGACTGGTCAGACGCTGAGTCCTCTGTCCCAGATACTGGTGTCGTTGCTGCAAGGGAAGTCAAACAAAAGCATGTCTCCTCTTGAATCTAGTTTTCTTTAAATCAAGAGAAGACGTCACCTAACCATGAATACAAAGAGATGAAGCACCCTTAAAGAGAAGTCAGCTTTGTTTCAGGACAAGAGAGAAAGAACAACCACCAGAGGGCGCTGTTGACCCACAGCACAGCATGCAGACAGGACAAAGTCCCTGAAGAAGACACCAAGTCTGGGTAGAGCAGGAAAACTCAGATCTCTTGGACTAACATGCAGAGCAGTTAGCCACAGACTGAACTCAGAGAACGATGTAGACCCCGATTATCAAACCAATCACAATCAGTGTCATGGCCGCCATTATCACCACCACCAGCGTTAGCCCAACCCCCAATGACAGGAAACAGCTGTAGAGACAACCATGTCCAGCGGTCTTCCCACCCTGGACCGCTGATGTTGGAGGACATCAGAACATTCCCAGACAGACACCTTGTAAAGGAAGTCCAGCAGGATGCTGGGTCTTACCGTTAAACAGGGGCTGGGTGGTGTGCATCAGCACTCGGAGCAGAGAGGAGGTGGTCAGTGATCTGTAGGCCGAGGCGGTGAGAGAGTTGCCGGCTGTTGTCATGACGTCCTTCGTCCAGGCTGAGGAAGACGTGGAGGAATCCGAGCTGACGGGTTTCTCTTTACCGCCATTGGATGTTGACGGCGAGCCTTTTTGACCTGTGGACGAAGCGGGACAGGATGCATTATGTGTCCAACCAGAACGAGCTCGTCCCCGTTGAATCTGACCTGGCACCAGCGTAGCTAGCACTGTTGATAGGTTGGAGCTGGTGTCCAGAGGTGAGCCGGTGACCAAGTCCTCATAGAAGATATCTGTGACTTCCTCCATCGGATGAGTGGACAGGTCTGCATTCCAGGGGCCACTTTCACGGTCTTGGTTTGGTGGATCGTGGTCTCTTGACTGTCAATAGAGGGAAACAACAAACCTCTGGGTATTTTTGTGAGATTACGTTTTTATAGGAAAACCTGTGATGTGGGACGACAGCGGCTTAACATCATGATGAAGATGAACTTTGACAGATTGTGCAGCCCTAGGTTTAAATAAAAACGGAGTCTGACCTCAGGCGGCAGCACAGACAGCGACGCCTCCTCCGTGATTTGCCGGTGGATCAATGGTGGCGTGGTGGTCTGGACTACTGGGAACAGGAAGCCCGGCTGCTCAGACACCCGATTCACCCAGATTGCGCTGTTGCTTTCAAAACCTGAACTTGTAGAGGGTCGGTGTTCTGGGATCAGAACCTCCACCTGGTTGTGATCAGGCCTGTTTGGACCTGGAGTTTTCTGAGTGGCGTCCGAGAACGTCTGGGGGGTTGACTGGGATCCCGTCTGGACTGGGAGGTGGTGGTTTGTGTGGGTTGGGCCTGTAGCCTGGTCCTGGGAGCCTGTAGGCTGCTGTGTGGGGTGACGGTGGTCTTCGTTCTGGCTCTTCCTCCACCCAGCTACATCTGGGACCTACAGAGAAAATCAAACCAGCTGTTTGTTTGTTTAAATACTGAACTGGTTCATTAGCTCACATTTTAAAACTGAGGAGATCAAATCAAGTCGTGTCTCCTTGCTGGTATGATGAGGTCAGCTGATTGAAATGTCCTGGGTTGAGACGAGTCCAGATGCTCTCACCTCTCTGTGGATCTCCGGCTCTTTCTGGACGCTGTAGGAGGACACATCGTTTTCTGGAAGCAGAGAGAACAAAGTGAAACACTGACTGATAAAGAGGTCAGCGTGGACCTGGTGCCAGTCAGTACCGGGGTCTTCTAAAGGCATGTCCACTACAATCTGGTCACTCCACCGTCCTCTGAGGCCGTCGGTGCACACGGCCACCACCTGGACCACGTAGCTGCTGTTGGCCAGCAGGTTGGAGATGATGGCGCCCTGCAGCACACAGCTCCGTTAGACCGTTTTAAACTAACAAGAACATTTGCCCCTAAAAGCCATTTGTTTTATTTAAAATCATTTTAGTGGGGACAGAATCAAGTAATAATCATGGAGGTAGACGGTAGCGGACGCGTCTTAAACCAGGATCAACAGGATGACCAGCTGACCCAAAGCCAGGAGCTTGTTCCTGAAAGAGGGACAACTTCTGTCTCATGGATGTGGTTTAAATATTAAAAGACCGACGTGGACCAGACAGCAGCTGTTTGCTCCCGGTCCCAACAACAGACGTCAACACCACTAATTTATTTTATCACCTGAGCAAAAACCAGGACAAAGAAAACAGACAGTCAACGAGCAAAACACAAGGAACCGACAGGGAGGGACTGAACTAAACAGCATCTATAGAGAGGAGCTAATCAAGGAGACGAGATACACCTGGAGGGGATTAGTGCAGGACACAGGAGGAGGAACACAGGCACGAACTGGACACCAGGGGGCAGAACATGACAGCTCTGGCTTCTTTTAAGGCTTCTGTCACTGCTAACAGAGCTGTTTGAGTGGAGTGGTTATTTTTGAACCCAGACTGGTGGTATGGGTCAAGGAGACCGTGTTGTGAGAGGTGCTCTGTGGAGCGGGGTTAAATTGTCGTATTAATTAGAATTCATTCATTACAGCCATATTTAGTGCATTTTTAATCTCGTTACCATTTCTGCATGTGGGCTTCCTTTAGAGCAGAGTGTGTGTGTGTGTGTGTGTGTGTGTGTGTGTGTGTGTGTGTGTGTGTGTGTGTGTGTGTGTGCGGAGCTAGGTTGAGCTGCTGGCTGAAGCGTTTGTGTGTCACTGAGCAGCCGTGTACTGAAACCCCACTTTCAGTAAATTATCACGTGATTCAAACTAGGCTTGGGCGTTAAAAGCAACGCTATCTGTTTCAATACTGTCATGAAAAAACTTCTCGGCCAGCGCCGGACTGCCGATGGTAACTCTGGGCCGGTCTGGGGCGCTTGTGCACCCTCACTGTCTGAGTGGCTCGTTTTAATCAGCACTTCCTTGTTGCTGCCTGAGCTCGTAGAGCCGTGGATGTGTTCGTGCGCGTTTAGGGCTTCAGTCAACATTTGGCTGTATTTCAGATTTTATTTTGCCAAGGCAAAAACCAAATAAAGGCTACTTCTGGTTGTTCTGTTTCCATCTCTGAAACTAAAAAACAAAGAGTACACGGACTTCCCCCTCCCGTTTTAATAAGCGTGTCCTTGTTGTGGCGTGAGCTCGTACGGGTGTGTTCGCGAACTTACAGCGCTTCAGTCAGCAGCGGTATCTGTCCGAACTGAACACCAGCTCTAAGTGCTAATGGTGGGAGCCATGACCGAAAATGCCCCTGGTCCTAGTCCAACCCTGGTCACGGTAATACCATATACCCCGGGAGAATTTGGGCTGCATGGTGGCGCAGTTGTTAGCACTGTTGCCTCACAGCAAGAAGGTCGCAGGTCCCGGCTGTGGCCTTTCTGTGTGGAGTTAGCATGTTCTGTCCATGCATGGGTTTCCTCTGGGTACTCCGGTTTCCCCCACAGATCACAACATGCCCCATAGGGTACAGGGTCCAGGACTCCCTTGCAAAAGAGATTCTTAATCTCAATGGGACTTTCCTGGTTAAATAAAGGTTAATTAAAATGTAAAAAAAAGGATAAATAATAAAATGTGGAGGAAGTTTGACGATATCAAAACATAACTTAATACACCATCGATGTCAACGCTGGTTGTACCATCACGGAATACGCTAAACCCCTGGTCACTCACACACACTACTGTATGTTTTCTGCCAGTAATCTGGATTATGTGACCCTTCATCAGGTCCTAACCTCTTGATAACCTGACTCAACATTCCTACAGATGTCCTCCAAGCTTCTGGTCAGATGACCTCACTGGACTCTCTTAGTTATAATAAACTCAGATTCTCATTCAGCCTCCATTCTAGTTTAATCTCTTGTTTATATTAAATGTGCATACTCAGTGTTCTAAATGTGTTCTTCTGCTTCAGAGAGGGGACAACGTTCCTCCTGTATGGTCCTGAGTGATTCCTGATGCATAAAACCTGGAGACTCAGAGACGACATTCTGACATTTTGCTGCAGGAGTGTGGAGTGAACTGATGGAGGACAGGAGCTGAGAATGCATGAATGTGTGGAAGTGAGGAGATGTTCCTACCACGTCCTGGTCTCCGTCCGTCCTGTACTCCTGTCTGTTCTGACCTCGGCCCTGGAGGCTCTGGTACGTGACCGTGTACCAGTCGATGGTGGCGTCAAACACAACACGGGGGCGCTCCCACGTCACTACGATGGTGGTGTCATTCTGGGCATCCGCCTGAATGTTCTCTGGTTCTGAAGTGCAGGCTGAGACAGATGAAGGAAGGATTAAAACCCAGAAGTAATGGAAGAAGACAGAAGTTACATCTGAACATCCTCAGAAGTGTGTGGAGGAAACGTGATGTGAAACGACTTGACAGGAATCAGAAGATGAAGAGTTCCGAGTTCAAAAGCTCGGTTATGAGTGAGTAGGTGGTGTGGGTGCGTGCGTGCATGAATTTGTTACAAGAAAAAGCGCCTTTTCTGAATTTCTGAACACTTAATTTCAATTTCAAAAAGAGCTGCTAAAAGAATTACTGAGAGGAGCAGATCCACTGATCTACAAAGAACCAGTCTGGAACTGGGTGGACTTTATGGAGACGAGGAGCATCGTGGATTATCGTTTTATGATCACGATGGTGCATGAAGACCCGGTGGAGACACAGATGAGAGGAACTCTAACCCTTCTTCCTGCTAAAACCGGGTTAATGTTATAGTATTTATGTTGAATCCTAGCCTGAAACACCTCCCAGAGAGGCGTCTAGGAGTTTGAAGTAGATTTTCGTAGAGCTTGGACAAACAGGTGTGGTAAACAGCTGACGACATACTTGGCGTGAGCACGTCCTCGACTCCAGTGTAGGAGGAGAAGACCTGACCCATGAACTGCTGCTGCTGCTCCCTGAAGTTGTTCTGCAGGTAATCCGTCAGCACGACGTACCCGGCCTGCTCCATGGTCATCACCTCACAGAACACCTCCAGCTGGTTGGACACAGACAGACGAGCACAGCTAGTACGGCGGTTTCAGAGCAACGCGTGTACGATGTGAGCGTCCACTGACCTGTGCTTCTGATATGGCCGCCGTGTGTTTAAACACAATCCATTCTACCGACTCAGAACAGGGAGGAGCGGTCAGGGAGCCGTTGTAGATGAAGTATTGATCAGTGATGTTAGGGAGCAGAGAGCGCAGTCTGAAGGCTTCCACTGAGCCGCTCTTACCTGGTGGAAACAGCAAGCGTTATGAGCCACGCCCCTGATGCTGCTGCATCAGACACATTCAACTATAAATGAACGGAGAGAGCCAGAAACACTGATTTAACCCTGAAAGGTAAAGAACACGCTCTGATTTACTACTGTGGGCTGGAAAGGGGCGGAGCCTGTTGAGGAAAAAGAATTAGAACCAGAAGGTCAGAGTGGGGGTCTGGATCAGGGGTCTGGATCAGGGGGTCTGGGTCAGGGGG
>SSNR01000461.1:377480-389475 GCA_006937965.1 Callopanchax toddi
TCAGGGGGTCTGGGTCAGGGGGTCTGGATCAGGGGGTCTGGATCAGGGGGTCTGGATCAGGGGTCTTATGTTGAGGTGATCTGGTCTATGTTTTTTGTGGACACAAAGTCCCACAGAGTCCGTGGGTCCTCATGCTACATGGACACCCACCAAACCTGCTGACAGACTCAACGGCCTCCTGAACAGGGAGGAAGTCCTCGTTATCGTCCAGGCTAACCTGCACAGAAAACAAAGAAGTTTGAACTTTTTGAAGTAAAAATGAATTCCTCGCTGTCGTCCCCAGGTCACCCTACCTCAAACAGTACGGCCAAGGCCGTCAGCCTTCCTCCTTCTTTTATGGCGTCATCCAGACTTTGGAAATCTTCAGGATTGTAACAGTAGATCTGCATCTGAGCAACACAAAGCATCACACACGTTACCTTGTTACAGAGTAGAGGTGGACAGGAGAAGGTACTAATGCTCCTTACTTCCAGAGGGTACTTCATCCCATTCAGGCTGTGCTCGGACCCAGCTGATGTCGCGTTGCAGCGTCCCCAGTGGAAGTGGAGGCTGGCAACACGAAACCTGGAGCTCAGACCTCCTCCGCTCACAAAGAACTCCCCATTCACATCGATGACCACTAAAAACACAATTAAACAGGGAAACCATGACAACATCAAAACCCACGTATCATGTTGAGCCAGGCCTGCATGCCTGGTGTCTCCAGCCAGGTAGAAAGTCCAGAACCCAGAAAAACTGAAGGGACAGTCTGACCTTCTCTCTGGCCTGAGTAAAGCCAAGATAACCAAAGTGAGCTAGCCTTTAAATGATGTGAAACAGAGGCTGGTCAGGACATTAAAATACGAGGGTTTTTTTAGAGCTGAAGGTCAAACTCACGTTGATTAGAGAGTTCACGACGCTCTCCCAGAGAAACCCTAACCCTGGAGTCTACCCAGGAGGTCTGCCGTATGGGTAGACACTGGGTTTACAACCAGAGACCCTCTGCTCCTGTCTCTTCTAGAACAAAGTTTTCACTACAGAACTGTCCTCCTGCTTCCTGTCCTGGATACAGAACCTGTCCATCATGTCCTCATCATCTCTGTCTCCTGCTCCAACATGTCCACTGAAGTCTGACCCGATCACTACTCTTTCATCCTGGGGGATCTGGGCTTGGGACCGGATCAAGGAGGACACTGGCTTGGGCCTCTTTAGGCTGCATTTCCTGGAGGACAAGACAAGTCTATTCTCACTGGCTAGGTGACAGGACAGATGCTGACGTCAGGGCAGAGGTAAATCTGAAGGCTGACTTCCGTTCTTGACCCAGCCTATGTAGACCTGGGCTTTTGAAGGATGCAGCTCCTGATTTTGGAGACAGCCCACATCAACCGGATACTTCCTGCTCATGTTCCAGAACTGAAGACATCTCTTGGATGAGGACGTGAAATGTCTTCCAGAAACAAGAGAAGTTCAGTTGTCTTTTTAAATATTTATCTTCATCCTGGCCTGGGAAGGCCTTGGGGTCCTGCTGGAGGAGCTGGTTGGTCTGGGATGCTGCCCCCGCGACCCGGATAGGCAGAAGAAGAGACGAGATCATCGTGTCCTGGATGAGTGAGAATCTACACCAACATAAAGAGGACGGTCTTTCTGACTCTACAGCAAAAAATCCAACAGATTCTGGAGGACGCTGAAGAAACGTCCTCACTCATCTGTTAGTGCTGCAACTCCGAAATCCTCCAAGAGGCAAACCGAGGAGACACCTCCCAGTCAGACGCTCGTCCTAACAGAGCTGGGCCTTTCTGAGTGGGACTCCTGGGACAAGGGGGACATGCAGCAGTGTGATGACTCACTTCTGCTGTCCCTAAAGCCACTGTGACTTCATAAAGTCAAGGAAAAAGGACAGGATCCTGTAGCTCAGGGTATCAGTCCTCCCTCTCAGAGACTCTTCTCTCTCTCACTCAGCATTGATCCTCTCTGGCTGCCTCACTCTCTCTTTATCCTCTTTTTCCTGCCTCACTCTTTCCTTTAAATCCCTGTTGTTCTCTCTATCATTAACCTTTGAGTTGTGAATCATTTTTCTTCTGTTGTTGCTTCTGAAAAGTCAATTTTTTTACAATTTTCAATTCAATAAGTTTATTTCACTCAAAGAAAATTTTTCAAAGTACAAACTTCAAATCAAAATACAAATCATTTGAGTGAAAAAGGGGGAGGAAGAAAAAGAATCTTATATAACCTCCGCCCTTCAACTGAATACAAAATAAATTACAAAATGGCCGTATATATTCACACAAAAGTAAACAACTTTCTTTTCTTCACAAACAATATCAGAACCAAAACATCAATCCTCTGTCATTAACTCACCAGATCAGAGGATTTTATCATTTTATCTTTATACATTTTCTTAAAATGATCAGTAGTTGAACATTTTTTTAAATCATCATCCAGGTTATTCCATAGTTTTACTGAAATGCACATTTGCTTTAATGTAGTACGAACCAAATATTCTTTTAAACTCAGATTTTTTTCTACTTTTTTCCATCATTTGTGATCAAAACAACAAACTTCTGTAACTCTGTTGGCAGTGACTTGTTTCTGGCCTTGAACATAATTAGTAAAGTTTTCTATTTAACCAAATCTCTGAATTTAATCATTTTTGACTGAACAACCAATCTGTTAGTATGTTCTCTTGGATTAACTTTATGTAAAATTCTCAAAGCTTTCTTCTGTAACAGAAACAAAGGATTAGTATTTGTTTTATATGTATTGCCCCAAACCTCTATACAATAAGTCAGATATGGAACAATAAAGGAGTGATATCATGTCTGAAGTGTTGATGTTTCTAGAATGCTTTTGACTTTATTTAAAAGACCAATACTTTTAGAAAGTTTTATATATTTTATGTGAGATTTCCAGTTAAGTTTATGGTCCAAGACGACCCCTAAGACTCTGACTTCATTTACTCTTTCAACTAAAGTACCGTCAATAGATGACGTGACTGAGTCATCAGTCTGTTACCAAAAACCAAGAATTTGGTTTGATTCCAATTGAGAAATAATTGACTGTCCTTGAACCACTTCTTGAGTTTAGACATCTCACAAACCATATTTTCTAAAATTATTTTCAAGTCATTCCCAGAACTAAATATATTTGTATCAGCAGCAAACAATATGAACTGTAATACTTTGGACACATCACAAATGTCGTTAATATACAAAATAAAAAGCTTTGGACCCAACACTGACCCCTGTGGGACTCCATGAGTAATCTCTAGAGAATCTGACGTTTCATCACCTAGCTGTACAAATTGATTTCTGTTGGTCAAATAACTGTTTAACCAGTTTAACCAGTCATGAGCTATCCCTCGTATCCCATAATCCTTCAGCTTAGAGAGTAACAAACTGTGATCGATGGTTTCAGATGCTTTTTTAAAATCAATAAACAAACCCACTATGTATTGTGTCCTTTCTATTGCTGATGTCAGTTCTTCATTTCATTCTTAATTCACAATGCTGTGCTTTACAGCCCCAACATGTCAACACGACACCTGTAGAATGTCTGCAGGGCAGAAGGACTCACTCTAAAGCTGCTTTCTCTCCTTGTGTTTGTTTTCATGAACTGTAGAAGTGAAATGACTTCCTACAGTGAGACAAAATGTCTCCTGGGACACAAATCTTACCCGTCTTCCCGTTGTTTTGGATGGTGGTGGACTGGGATGTGGGTTTGTCCCAGCCCTCTAGCTGTAGGTTCTGGAACTGCAGCCGGACCTGGGTAAACATCTCATCGATGTCCACCGGAGACTGTCTGGCTCCATTACAGGACGGGTTCTTCTTGCCCCAGTTCTGCTGGTTAAGGCTGCCTGTAAATGAAAGGCTGGTTCAGTGCTGATGAACCTCACAGTAAATGAAGACGAGCCAATAGCATGAAGAACTCTTCAAAAGTCTGATCTGAATAAAGGGAGGGACCGGGGAGATTACGCAGATGTGAAACTGCATGGGAGCTCTATGCAATCCAACATGGCCGCCTACATCTGAGAAGAAAACAATCCAGCGTTGAGAAGGGTTAACCCTAACCCTAACCCTAACCCTCAACCCAACAACCTCCTGGGTGAAGTGTCTCCAAGGACACAACCACAGTGTAACCCAGCCGGAGGTGGGATGGAACCAGCAACCCTCCAGTTGCCAGTACAAGTACAAGTGCACGACTTGTGTTCTTTGAGTCACACTTCGAACAGATCTTCCAGTTTGGCCCAAGCTGATCCAACATAAATGGTGCAAAACTCATTAGCATTCCTGTGAAGGAAAACAAAAACGTGTCTATTTATTTGTCATTCACACCATCATGAATCCTCCAGCGCCAGTACAGATTAAGTTCTACAGGTCACAAAATACCAAATCCCTGCTCTAATAGCGCTGCTCCATTCAGTCCAGAACAGTAAACTAATCCACACACAGAGACACACACAGGTCAGTGAACGCAACTGCACAAGCTGCTGACACGAGTCACAAAGGTCCCCTTGACAAGTGGAGCTAAACGACCTGTGACTTGTGGGTAATTCATATGTTCTAACAGCAGGGGGCGCAGCTGGACTTAGTGTTAAAAACAGAAATACTGCTGAGGACCACCAGGTTCCTCTGACCTCCACCAGGTCCCTCTGACCTCCACCAGGTCCATCTGTCCACCACCAGGTTCCTCTGACCTCCACCAGGTTCCTCTGACCTCCACCAGGTCTCTCTGACCTCCACCAGGTCCATCTGTCCACCACCAGGTCCCTCTGACCTCCACCAGGTCCATCTGTCCACCACCAGGTCCCCCTGACCACCACCAGGTCCCTCTGACCTCCACCAGGTCCCTCTGACGTCCACCAGGTCCCTCTGACCTCCACCAGGTCCCCCTGACCACCACCAGGTCCCTCTGACCTCCACCAGGTCCCTCTGACCACCACCAGGTCCCCCTGACCACCACCAGGTCCCCCTGACCTCCACCAGGTCCCTCTGACCTCCACCAGGTCCCCCTGACCACCACCAGGTCCCTCTTCCTAACTTGAGCTGGGATCAGACCAGAGACCCTCGTCTTTAAACTCTTCAAACACCAGAACAAGATGCAGACGTTCTTTGTTTTCATCAGTGAGACCATCCAGACCCTCTGAGTCAGCTGTCTGCTGGAACACTCCACTAAATAATGCACGGCTCAGCTGTGTTGGAGTCTGCCAGCTCCTGTTTGCATCACTGCAGGCAGAAATAGCTAAATATGTATAAAATATTGACGTGGAACACAGTGTGTTTAGGCCATGATGAACAGCAGTACCTTCTGTCTGATAGACGTCAGAGCACGGTGTGGTGTGTGCTGCTGTCATACGTGTTGTTACTGACATGATCACATGTTTATATGTCATATCTTAACAGTAAAAACAAGAACCAGGAAACAAACAGGATGTCTTTCTGTCACATGTCACATATCAGGGACTAGTTACGTCTGCTTGACGAATGAATGTGGAGGACGGAGCCCAAAAGGATAAGGTCCAGTCTGAGACCTAAAACTAAACCCTGTCCTCCAGTTCTGTCTTTCTGATCACCAGAGAGCAGTAACTCAGTCTTAGCTGGAATCTTTTGTTTAGAATAGTCAGATTATGGCGTCTGAGTTCAGATTAATAATACCTTTATGTGAGAGGAGAGAATGAATTCAGGTTGAAGGGGCAGCAGAAAGGACCGGGTCTACAGCCGACTGGATCTGAGCCACGACATGAATCTGTTATGATGGCAGGCAGCGAGAGCTACCTACAATGTTCAGGGAGCTATGATGTTCAGGGCCTTACAATGCTGNAGGTTGAAGGGGCAGCAGAAAGGACCGGGTCTACAGCCGACTGGATCTGAGCCACGACATGAATCTGTTATGATGGCAGGCAGCGAGAGCTCACACACACACACACACACACACACACACACACACACACACACACACACACACACACACACACACACACACACACACACAGCTGCTGGTTGTGAAACAATCAGACCTGAGATCATCATAAACTCAACTCAGAACCAAAGAACTGCATCACCCTGTGAGAGACAGGCTCTGAGGAGACATCGGAAACGCTTCTCTGACAAAGTTCAGGTTTTTGACTGTTCGTCACTTTGACCAGACTTCAGTAACAAAGAAACCACACTGCCACCACCATGTCTGACTGAGAAACACACACTCAGTTTTACTGGAACAGGACATGATGAGTTGGTTTTTGAGATCTTTTAGCGTCCGTCATGATGTCAGACACGTTGTTAAGAGGCATGAAAAAAAAAGTTTTAAGCTACATTGTTTACCAAATTACTAATCTCGTCTCGTCTTCTTCCACTTATCCGGGTCGCGGGGGCAGCATCCCAATTAGGGAGTCCCAGACGGTCTTCTCCCCAGACACTTCTACCAGCTCCTCCAGCAGGATCCCAAGGCGCTCCAGGGCCAAACCAGAGATAGATTTTCTCCAGCGTGTCCTGGGTCGACCCGGGGGCCTCCTGCCGGCAGGACATGCCTGAAACACCTCCCTGGGGAGGCGTCCAGGGGGCATCCTAACAAGATGCCCGAACCACCTCAGCTCGCCGCTTGTATCCGCGATCTCGTTCTTTCGGTCATTACCCAAAGCTCATGACCAGGTGAGGATTGGGACGTAGATCAACCGGTAATCTAGAGCCTTGCTTTCTGGCTCAGCTCCCTCTTCACCACCACAGACCGGTTCAGCGTCCATCACTGCAGACGCTGCCCTGATCCGCCTGTCCAGCTCCCTCCTTCCCTCACTAGAGAACAAGACCCTGAGATACTTGAACTCCTCCACCTGAGGCAGATTGAACCCATTACAGATAAATTGGACGCTACAATCACTTTTTGGCAGGTGAAAAAAAGAGAGTTGGTGCTTTAATCAGGTCACCTGTAAACTAAATCTAATCCTTTATTGTCAGGTGAACAGATGAGAAGGTTTCTACAATAAAACTATTAAAACAGGAACTATTAAAATTGTTTGATTGGACAAAATTCATCCTGATAACTTGATCAACCATCAGAGGTTGTTAAAACGAGCTCAGGGCTCCTCTGGTATCTGGTTCGTGACTCAGGTCTGAGTTTCTGAGGGACGTTCTGACAGGTTTAGTATTTTTATTAGGTTCTGGATCTGGTTCTGGATCTCATCCTGGATCTGGTCCTGAAAGGGGAAAAACTCCGGATTGTTAAATAAATTAAATTAAACTGAGTAGTGTTAATTTCCCATGTATTTTTATTTCATTTGTAGTTTAATGGTAAAGCACCTTCTGATTCATAATTTAAAATGAGCTATAGAAATACACTTTTCTTTCTGACGTACTTACACAACTATAACATGCACACAGACACACACAGCAGATGGGGCCCTGAGGGGTGTCTTCCAGGCACATGCATCCCAACAAGCCCCTGAGACAAGCTACACAGTCGTGATGAAAACAACACAGAAAGGAAGGAAAGCAATTCTTTCAGACAGAAATGTATAAATATCCATTAAAAACATTGTTAATGCAACAAGATGTGTATTCCACTAAAACCCCATAAATAACCATCAAACATGAAAAGCTTTATCATAACAACTTACTAATTCTTACCCTCCCTCAAGTGACAGACCGAGGGAAGCTGAAGGAGGACTGGGCCTGTGGTGAAGAGGGAGCTGAGCAGAGAGAAGGACTGGATTTACTGGTTGATCTACATCCCAGTTCTTATCTATGGCCATAAGGCTGCCATAATGAAGACCAGGGACCTACAATGTTCAGGGACCTATGATGTTCAGGGACCTATGATGTTCAGGGACCTACAATGTTCAGGGACCTATGATGTTCAGGGACCTACAATGTTCAGGGACCTATGATGTTCAGGGACCTATGATGTTCAGGGACCTATGATGTTCAGGGACCTACAATGTTCAGGGACCTATGATGTTCAGGGACCTACAATGTTCAGGGACCTATGATGTTCAGGGACCTATGATGTTCAGGGACCTATGATGTTCAGGGACCTATGATGTTCAGGGACCTATGATGTTCAGGGACCTATGATGTTCAGGTGTTTATGATGTTCAGAGACCTACGATGTTCAGGGACCTATGATGTTCAGGGACCTATGATGTTCAGGTGTTTATGATGTTCAGAGACCTACGATGTTCAGGGACCTACGATGTTCAGGGACCTATGACGTTCAGGGACCTACGATGTTCAGGGACCTATGACGTTCAGGGACCTATGATGTTCAGGGACCTATGATGTTCAGGGACCTATGTTGTTCAGGGGCCGATGTTCAGTGGCCTATAGTGTTCCCTAAAACATATACACCACAGTACTACATGTATACTACTGTATTACCTATATACCAAAGTACTACATATATACCACAGTACTAAGTATATACCACAGTACTACATATATGCCACAGAAAAATGTATATACCACAGTACTACATATATACTACAGTACAACATATTCCTGAACAACTGCCCCCCACCCCAGTGAAGTACTTTGGTAAATGGTAAATGGTTTGTATTTTTAGAGCGCTTTCTAGAGTGCTGAACACTCCCCAAAGCGCTGTACAAGACAATCAGTCAATAACCCATTCACACTCACATTCACACTCTGGTGGTGATAAACTACAGTGTAGTCACAGCTGCCCTCGGACACTCTGACAGAGACGGATGCCATGCACCGGCACCCTCCAAGTCCCTCTGACCACCACCAGTAGGCAAGTTGGGTGAAGTGTCTTGCCCAAAGACACAATGACAATCTAACCCAGCCGGAGCTGGGGATCGAACCGGCGACCCTCCGGTTACCAGACCGGCCACTCTACCAACTAAGCTATAGCCTTAATGAACTTTAATGAAACAGAAACACTCTTTCTTTATTCTTATAAGTGAGATATTTCATTTTAATATTTTTGATTTAATGCTTTGATTTGATTTAAGACATTTTGTTAAGACACCATTAATTGTAAACAAAATTTTGTGTGTGTGTGTGTGTGTGGGGGCGGGGGGGGGGGGGGGGGGGGGGGGGGGGGGGGCTGGGACTGTGGTTAAAACATGAAATAAAAGGAAAAATAAACATGGGGGAAAGGTTTTCATGAGAAACTCAAACCAAACTTTCATCATTAATTTAATTTGGGCCCTACTCGTAGCTCACTTCTCATTAGCTTTAATGATGTTCTTTACAGTGAATATATATGTATATATATATATATATATATATATATATATATATATATATATATATATATATATATATATATATATATATATATATATATATATATATATATAACCAATTGGACTGGTACCGAAACTTGGGACTTCTTTGGTATTGACCGAAAGCCTTCGGTAGGTACTGGTACTTTTACAATAAAATGTCCCTATAAATGAGCCGCTCCATTTCGTTCAGCTCTGCTCTGCTCCGCCTCCCTGCGGAGGAGAAGAGCTTGATTGCTCACACACACAGGCTGTCACATCCTGTTCCTTTGGTGCCCTCTGGTGTCCTGTCTTTTGTATTAATCTTTCTCCTCTTGTTGTTTTCACAGGTGTTCCTTGTTTGTCATCCAGCCCACCTGTGTCTCGTCTTCGTGATCACCTCCCTCCTTATTTAAGCTTCCCTGTCTTGTCAGTGTTTGTCGGGTCTACTGTGTGCTTCGTCTTCCTCGTCTGCCGTCATTGGATTAATCAAAACCCTCATTTTGGACTTACACCTGCTTCTGCTGATTCCTCCACTCATCCTGCACCTTGGGTCCTCCACAAAAACTCAAATCCTAACAGAAGAACCGACCTACATGGACCCAGCGGGTGAGTCTATGGAGGACTTCGGACTCCGCCGACAGCAGCTGTCAGAGGAGACGGTCCGGAGTTATGTGATGACGGAGACCTCCGCCCTCCGCCTTGCCATGTCCAGGCTGGCGTGCCCCCACATCAAGCTCGAGATGGCGGAGTATGTCCTCTCCAAATTCCGGACCGAACCAGCCGCTGTTCCTTTGCTGTGGGACCTCTACCAGCACGCCCAGGCAACGCGGCTGGCTCAGCGGCTCCTCATTCGGGGGTCCCGACTGACGTGTTGCACAGACCTGAGAGCTCCAGGCCCTGAACTCCTCAGCCCGGTTCCAGCAGCCCCCGGGACCCCCAGTCTGGCTCCAGCAGCCCCCGGGACCCCCAGTCTGGCTCCAGCAGCCCCCGGGACCCCCAGTCCGGCTCCAGCAGCCCCAGGGACCCCCAGTCCGGCTCCAGCAGCCCCAGGGACCCCCAGTCCGGCTCCAGCAGCCCGAAGGACTTCTCCTCCGTCTTCCTCAGAGCCTCCCAGGGCTCCGCCTTCCTCCGAGCCTCCCAGGGCTCCGCCTTCCTCCGGCCGAGCCTCCCATGGCTCCTCCTCCCTCCAAGCCTCCCACGGCTCCTCCTCCTCAGGCCGAGCCTCCCACGGCTCCTCCTCCTCCTCAGGCCGAGCCTCCCACGGCTCCTCCTCCTCCTCCGGCCGAGCCTCCCAGGGCTCCGGGTCCTCCAGGGTCTCTCTGGATTCTGGACCCATATCAGGACCCGGGCCCTCCTGGACTGGACCCAGACCCGAGCCCTCCGGATCCTGGCCCTGACTCGGGCCCTCCTGTCTGTGCCTCCTGACCTTTTGTCTAGGCTGCAGCGTGTAGACTGCAGCGTGTAGACTGCAGCGTGTAGACTGCAGCGTGTAAACTGCAGCGTGTAGACTGCAGCGTGTAAACTGCAGCGTGTAAACAAACAAAAGTCAGACCGGAGTTCACAGCCTTAATGCTCTGCTGCCTAAACAAAAACACTGGAGGTGTGTGAGGAGGAAGACAGAGTCAGTTAAAGCAGCACTCCGGAGGATTTCATCAGGAGAGCAGTTTTTGAATCTAGCGTCCAAAGGCTCCTCCTCAAAACATCTCGACACGCGCGTCCGATCGCGTGTGCGCGCGTGCAAGCGGCGCATATACTTCGGACATGAACTGTACAGCTCAATGTGTAGGGTTTAATCACTCACAGTTCACAATCTTATTCCAACACTACGAGGGTCTGAAGAGCCCTCTCTGTCCCTGCTGATTCTGATATTAGCTCTGTTAGCAGAGAGCTGCTGCTGGACTCTGAAGCTGAACTTGACTCGGCCCTGGATGAACTTTCTGACCAAAATAAACGCGTAACCCTGTCAAGCCTTGCCATTCTGTGAGGTGAAAGGTTTAAAAATAAAAATAAATCCATCTTTAGCTGGAGAATGGGTAGGTTTTTACTAGAAATGAGCTGTGAGTCCTCAGTGAACGGCTGAGACGGCAGAGAAACATACGGAGCGTCCTGTACGACAGCGCCCCCTACTGGTACAGGTTTGGTCGATGCGCGTGCATGTTGAGAGAATGCAGACATTTGAATTTCATTGGCTGAAAAATGTCGGCGGCAAGAAAAAATGGAAAGGGGTCTCTAGGAGGAAGGAGGGTCTTCATCAGAATGACAGATGTTGTGGAACTCAACCCATAGATCATAGTTTAGACCTGAAATATCATTTAGAACATTTAGAAAACTTTGAGACAGAGAAAAATGATCCAGAGAGCCGCTTTAACAGAAAGTTCCCGAGGTATGAGATAAATAACTAAATAATAATAATAAAAGTATTAATATGCCATAAAACTATGTTTTTGGTTTATATTAAAAAAAAAACCTTCTAGTGCTTTGTTATTTTCTCTCAGAATTATACATATAGGTACCGAAAAAAGTATCGTTAAGGTACCGGTATGGAAAACCAGGTATCATTCAAGTAGTAGTATCAACAAATATTTAACAGTACCCAGCCCTAATAATCTAACTAACTCAGAGTTTAAATCCCTCAAGACTTATTATTCTTTTAGTCATTTCAAATGTTAGACCTGAAATCTAACTATACAACAGAGGTTTGTTTAGGTGAACCCTTAGAAAAGGGAAGTATTGTGAGTTCCTCTCAGTCTCCCTCAGTCCACTGCCTGTCTTCCTCCAGTCTCCCCTCAGTCCACTGCC
>SSNR01000461.1:405400-418135 GCA_006937965.1 Callopanchax toddi
TAATTCAGCCTTTATTTCTTCATCTGCAGGATCACAGAGCTGAAGATGGTCACCTGACTACAGCACAGAGCCGTGTGTCCTCACACACACACACACTGTTCAGCAGTCGGTTCACTAACATACTGATCGCTGGAAAAAGGCCTCAGAGGCACAGAGCCAACCAATCAGCTGCATGGAAAAACTAAACAACCACAACTCAGATCTTTACTCTCTTTGCTCGGGGCAACACGTCCCTGCAGTTCTGGGTTTGGTTCTACCTGATTTCACTTCAGAGGACAAAGTCCAGGTCCAGGACGTCCCCAAAACCTCCGCTTGTGATCAGAAGTCACCACTATTCACCATCATGTGTCTGACCGGAGTCTGAAACTCAAAAGTCTGATTTTCTTTAAAGGTTTTAAACACACCATTGCTCAGCTGATCGGAGCAGAAACAGACCGTCTCTCACTTCCTGAACCATCATCACGTTTCTTTTATCATCACTTGAGATTAGCAGCAGGTACTGACGAGGTACCAGAATCCTACAAACCAAATCCAGTTCACCTGTCTCAGGTTGACCTGACACAGTGGTGGACCTGTAGAAGGGGAGGGGCCAAACACCATGTCCTGTTTTACAGGAAATCAACGTTTGATCATGATTGTTCCAATATTTAAGACAGGAGATAAGAAAACTTTACTAATTATAGACCAGTGTCTTTACTTTCACAGTTCTCAAAAGTGCTGGAAAAGCTGTTTACACAGAAATTAGATTCATTTATTGAACAGAACAAGCTACTGAGTGAGAGTCAGTATGGTTTTAGATCAAATAGATCAACGGCCTAATGGAAATAGTGGAAGAAATTACAAATGCAATTGGAAAAAATTAATATACAATAGGGGTTTTCATAGACTTAAAAAAAGCATTTGATACTATAGATCATTCTATTTTAATGTCTAAGTTATATATATATGGGGTCAGAGAAGTACCTTTAAAATGGTTAAGTAGTTATCTGGATAACAGACAACAGTTTGTACAGTTTGCTGGTCAAACATCTGATTGTATGAAGATCGAATGTGGAGTTCCACAAGGGTCGGTGTTGGGACCTAAACTTTTTGTTTTGTACATTAATGACATCATCTCTGTGTCAAAGTTGTTACAGTTTGTTTTATTTGCTGATGACACAAACTGTTTTAGTTCTGGAGATGATTTAAAAGCTTTATCAGAAATGATAATGAAAGAAATGGTTGAACTTAAAAAATGGTTTGATACAAATAGATTATCATTAAACTTAAAGAAAACTACGTTTATGGTTTTCACAAAAAAGAAAATAGATACAGGAGTTAAACTGAGTATGGACGAGGAGGATATAGAAAGAGGTTCAGGTTTTTGGGCGTATAATAGATGATGAACTGACATGGAGATCTCATAGAGCCTTTATTAAAACCAGTGTTTCTGTTATGAACAAAGCTAAATTTGTGTTGGACAGTAAGGCCCTGCACATTTTATATTATTCTTTGATTTGACCATATTTAAGTTATTGTGTGGAGGTGTGGGGCAACACATATGAAACTAACATAAAGCCTTTGTTTATTCTACAGAAAAGAGAATTATACACAAAGTAAATCAGATATATCACACCAATTCACTCTTTATTAAATCCCAAATGATGAAACTGAAAGATTTAATTGAGTTAAGAACATTATTGGTTCTTTACAGGGCAAAAAGTCAGGTATTACTGATGAGTTTACAGAAGTTGTTTGTTTTTATTTCTGAGGATCAGGGGACAAGAAGACATTTCATTTTAAACAGCGGTTAGAGAGGACTACTTTAAAACAGCGCTGCATCTCAATATATGGAGTTAAATGATGGAATTCATTACAGAATGAGTTCAAGTTGTGTTTAAATATTTTTCATTTTAAGAGGTTGTATAAAAATAGAACATTTCAAATGTATAAACTTGCTGATTAATAGAACTTGTAAAAAGGTGAATATATAATATTAGTACTTAATATATTGATTGTTTGTTAGGCTATCGAATGACGGGATATTTTGTGTTATGTAAAAGAAAGGGGCAGGTATTATAAGATTTTCTTCTTCCTGCTCCTTTTCAATCATGGTTGTGTCAAAAGAAGTGTACTTTCTTTCTTTTTTTGTATCATTTTGTTTAAATGTGTGCACAGCCATGTGCCAAATAAAATGAAATGAAATTGTTTGATCAGTTTTATCAACTGACTGTTTAAAATGATTATTTTACCGACAACGCAATCAAACTAGTTCCATCTGTTAAAACAAATCCACCAGAGCTAATAATTAGCTGCCTCATGCTAACACGTGCTAGGAATGCTAACAGCTAACCTAACTGTCTAGTCAACATTAGCATTAGCTACTAAAGTGATCAGGCTCACAGGTGGAAACATTCCTGTCTCTGCTGTGATCTCCAACACATTCAGATCCTTCATGACCCATCATCATCATCATCATCATCATCATCATCATCATCATCATCATCATCATCATCAAAGGGCTCTAGAACCAGCTCTATGCTCTGAGAGCAGGAGAAGAAAGGGAACATGTCCTCTCTCTCCGATGTAGCTCTGCCTCTGAGAAGAGCTGATCAGAGTCAGATTTAGGTCACGGACCGCTACAGCACCATCATATCAGCAGACTAATCCTAGAGGTTTAGCTTCAACAGCAGCAGGATGCAAACATGGAGCATTACTGGGAAACGTGGTGGGTCCTCCCTCCACACAGAACCCTCTGGAGGAAGGACAGTACACCGCTCTTCTTGTGTTTTTAAATGAGCTGCTGACAGGATCTGTCCTGTCAAACAGACTTTACTCTGCTGCATTTCTCTACACAGTTATTTCTAACAAGAAGACACTTTGGAAACTCGTTTTCTTTTTCTAAACTCACTCAGCCCTCAAAGCCCTATTTTAGACTGAGGAAACATTTAACAAAAACATCGATTCTAAAGGAATACTTCAGGTGCTACGCCCCTTTTTCACACCTCTTGACCAATCACAGAGCTCGACTCCTCCCACAACCCCCACCACATCATTTGTTTCCCACCAATGTCTACTTTCAAGCAAACTTCAAAGCATAGTTAATAAAAAAAACAAACAGGGTGATGATAAAGTTATATCCTGACCTTTAAGACAGAGGTAAAAAACTCATGATGCATTTGGTCTGGATAAACCTTCCTAAAGAATCATAAACACTACGCTATCTCCATCACGACATTGTAAATCAATCCATAAAGGAAAGCGTCTTTCCAAACTCCGGAAAACTTCAGTAATCACCGGTCTTGAAATCAGGAGACCCACCAGCGATCAGCAACTACACACCAATACGTTTCCTTCCAGTGATTCAAAGATAACTGAAAACAGCTTATTAGACATCTGAACTACAGTCCATTTAAACTTCACCCAATGCAGTTTGGCTTTAGAAAACATCCCTCAACTGACACAGACATCTGATAGCATCTAGAAAAAAGTCAAGTCTGAGACTGATCACGACGGAGTAGTTGGTGTTTCTCGACTTAAAGAAAGCATTCGATACTGTGAATCACCAGATCCTAATGAGTAAATTATCACACTTTAACCTCTCCTCAACGCAATGGATGGAGTCATATCTGTCACAAAGATGACGATGTGGAAGAGCACAGGACAAAACATCCACAATACGCAAAGACAATCAAGGAGTCCTCCAGGGCTCGGTCCTGGGGCCCTTGCTGTTCAGTTTATACAGAAATGATCTCCCACTCTGCTGTCCACCAGATGCACACCGCCAACTGTACGCTGACGATGAAGTCATACATGTTCATGACAAAAACAAAAACTTAGTAGATAAAAAATCATCTTCTACAATGAACAGCGTAACGACCGGCTGAAAAACTCCCAACTAGTCCTGAACTCCTCCAGAACTGTCGGGAGGTCCTCTCTAAAAGAGAAACTGATGAAAACACAGACTGGTCAGTAATACTACAAGGAAAATACTAGAAATGGTGCAACAATATAAGTATATGGGTGTTGTTATAGACTCACAACTTACCTTCAAACAACAAGTAAAACAAACTGGTCAAACTTTAACTACATCAGAGAAAACTGAACTCAAGAATCAGCAGAACTGTATTTTATGTTAGCAGCCTGAATTCATTCAGCAGGAATCTAAAGTCATGACTACTAGATGATCAAATCTGTCCCCACAACTAGTCATAAACTGGAGCAGTTCTACTTTACCTAACATCAAGGGTACCAGCGTAAATACTGTGTGTGTGTTATTACCAAACAGATGTATTTATGATGAGACTCTATGCAGATTGGTGCGACTGTTTGGAAAAGGACACAACAACAAGGTAACTCAGCTGAAGCTGGGATTGAACCGGCGACCCTCCAGTTGCCAATCGGCCACTCGACCTACTGAGCTACACTCCGCCTCCAAGGTGAGGACTACAGGTAACTGGTCACAGACCGAAGATTACACACCCACATCCCAAGATGTAGTCAACAACTTTACTGCTCTGCAGGAAGTCAGCTTTTTTCCAGATGGGTGTGAGTCTACAAGGGAAGACCTTTTATTTTCAGATGCTCCCACCAGGCTGTCAGAGTCATGTTTATATTCATATTTTTAAAACAATATGAGGCCTAATAATGGGGCTGATAAATGGAGGTGGATTTCAACACAGTGTTTGTCCAATGTCCAGCCAGAGGGGTTTAGTTTGGTCCATTTTAAGATCTACTGTAGTCTATGAATGGTAATAGTTGTAAAACTTGAGGAGCTCAAGGCCACCATCATCTTTAGCAGAGTTTTTAGACATATCTGTGGTGGTTTAAATGTCCATAAATACTTTAATGACTGTAGCGTTATAAAACCTGGGGTTTATTCTACACCTTCCGTAAGAACACTAATGGAGTTTTGTTAGTTTTATCCAAAGGGTGACCTTTGACACTATCACTCTTTTAGTGTCTGAACGGGAATATTTCTCTAGGTTCTTTGAAAGAGTACAGTGAATTGAAATACCTTATTAATAACGTGAAGCTGAGACCAGATAAGATTGAGCAACCATTTAATTTGAAAAACCTAAGAACACAGACAGATAAGACAGTTTGAAAGTTTGATGTAAACACAATTAATATTCTTAAACATGTTGAGGATGTTAAAGATGGTTAATTGTGAGTTTTAACGGACCGTAGCATATGTTTTAATGACTAGGGAAGTTAGTTAATTTAGTTAACCTAGTTAGGACTTTAAGAGTCAATTTAGGGCTAAGTTGAGTTTGGAATGGGATTTAGTTTGGCTTAATCTAGAGTGGAAGAATTAAGCTTTATCAAAGCAAACCTCTCGATCAGAAAGTGGTGTTCGCTCACTGAAAGGTGGACGCTCCTGGATCTGGCAGGCGTTGGTTTCTCCACGAGCTGAGGCTGGAGTCCCCAGACTCGGAGTGGTGGTCCTGGAAGGCGTGGCCGCCGAGGACCTCGCCGGACAGTCCGTGGATACGTCCCGGTCAGCAAGGGAGGCATTTCAGCAGGCATGCTGAAGTCATTTCTGATCAGTTCTCGTGGTGAGGGAGAGACGAGAGGCCTTGTTCAAAGCTGATAAGGGTTCAGCTAAGATAGCAGCATAGCAGCTCCGGCTGCATTCAGGCTGTAGCTCAGACCAAGACTGAGACAAGACAAGACTCGACAAGACTGGCTTGTACCGGAACTGAGTATTAGTTTTGAGACTACGTTATCTTAAATTTAACCAATCAGAAGATATTAAGTGTACTAATCAGAATTGAGTTAGTGAAGTTGTGGGTGGTTCTGATTGGACAAGGGACTGTGAGGGAGTTACCAAGTCACATGACTTCTGCCCGTTAAACTCACATTATAATGGTAGAAAATGCATGAAATAGCAGAGAAGCATTATAACCCTTTGAGTGTGAGTGTGTGAGAGGGCAAATGTCCTTGAGCAGAAACACTACCAGCAAAAGTTCTGTAAACAAGAGATTACAGTTGGAACACCAGTCATTTGGTGTTAAAGAAGAGACTCCTTTACAGAGAGTGTTTTATTAGACCAGCTAGTGTCCAGTTAAGGTCATCTGGGAGATGGACACCTGAAAGTGGACAGTAGGACACCTGTAGGAATCTTGATTCAGGTTAAAACATAACCCAAGAGTGATTGTATTCCAAGTTATTGGGAAAAAGATGGAATATTGTTGTGATGGTCAACAGAGGTCAAAGGTCAGAGGATGTAGCCTATTTGGTGAGGCTACATATCCCCCCTTTATTTCAAGGTCAAGGACGCCTAGCAGAAGGTTGTTGCCTTGAAATACCAAATCCGATGACGGAGGACATCATTGATCATCAGGACCCGAAAAGGAGGAAGGTAATTGGTACCTTTCCAACGGACAGAGTCAATCAAAAATGAATCAGAGTTTGAGTTTAGAGATTACCAGACACAGGGGAACCTGTGTCGATAACCTTCAGGAATTAGGAAGCATCCCACAACGAAACAGAATCAGGAGGAGGGCACCGATCCAAACGATGCCAGGAGACTGAAGAGTGGGGCAGTTTGTGAAGGAGTAGGCAGCAGCGGAGGCGTCGTTGATGAAGATCTCCAACCCAGAGCAGCGTCGGCAGATGAGTCGCAGACGAGACCAGTTGGGACCTTGGACGTCCGGTCGCTGGACAGAAGAGTAGAGCAGAGGCACAGCACAGCAAAACAACCACAATCTGATGGAGGGCATCCAACATGTGTGAATGTAGGCAGATTTGGTTAAAATAAACTAGAAAAATTAAATTAATCTAATTTTAAAATAAGGCTATGTGACATGCCATTACATTTAATTAAGGATTTAACCTATTTAAATGATTTAAGAGCTCTATTATTTGTATAAAACTCTGAAGAGATTGACTTCACTCCCATGAGGTTACTCTAGGAGTGACACTTTTAAAGTGAATTTGGAAAGACATTACGTCATATTTTAAACTAAGTTTAAACTATTTAAAGTTTTGGAAATAACTTAGTAAACTAAGGATTGAGATTTTGATAACCAAAAATTGGGGTGGCTGGCTGGGGATCACTGAGAAGATATCGTTTTTAGGGTTTGTCCCATAAGTGATATGGAGAGGTTGGTCCAGCATCGAAGACCATCTTCTGTTGTTTTAATAGAGGATGATGGTTTAGTTGAATTAGTTCTTGTAGCCTGGTGGAAATACTCATTCCTATAAATGTGATGTTTCCTAATTGTTTTGGGGTAAAGTGCACGTTTGAGTTGAGTGGGAGGGCTTTGACTTGGTCCAGGTGATAGAGTAGTCTGAAATGGATGAGCAGGGTTAGTTTTTCAAAAAGGTACACGGGAGTTCCTGCAATGGGAAGTGAAACTACAACGAGCCACTCAGTGTGTGACCATAGAGTTGATAGCTTGGCAACTAGGGGTGTGTATTGGCAAAAATCTGGCGATACGGTATTTATTGCAATACAGGACAGACGATGCAATATATTGCAATATAATGCGATACTATGAGTAAAACCATATATTACGATACTTAAAACATAAATTAAGAGTAGAAAAACTGTCACAGCATTCTAAAAACTTTAAACTTTTTCATACATAACACATCTAGTTTTATTACTAGATCTAGTTGATCCACTGGAACGAAGAAGGTGAAAACAGCCACCAACTAGCGGCCATACTTTTAATTTTACTACAAAAATTACTGTCATCATTAATGCTTCCATTAAAATGTTTTAAATAAAATAAAAACTGAAAACTTGCTTTAAATTTTGATACAGCAAAATATTGCAATACGTATATCACAATATCGACATAATATCGTGACAGAAAATATCGTGATATATTGCAATATCAATATTTTCTAAAACCCCTATTGGCAACGCTCATTAGGGAGCACTATGGCAGAATAAACATGTATGCACTCATGTGCACCCCGTTATCAAGTGTTACTGTCTCTGCATGGATTCTGGAGGACCATGAAGCACAAGTTACATAGTGTCCATGTGATGTCGTCCTCGTCGTTACACTCTGACTACAGCTGACTGCTGTTTTAGTTTCACTTCTGGAGCTGAGACCTTTAGCGGCGTATTTCTGGTAATAGCCACGTCTTTTTGCCGACCGGCTTCGGCAATTCGATATAACACAAAACGAGGACGGCTTTGCCATCCCTCGGGATTTAGGTTGTCATTTTAAAAAATGGCCGTCTAAATGAGGGCGGGACGGCTCGCTAGCTAATGCTATGTGTCTAAGTGAAAGGAACTCCAGACTACAGCTGCCAAGACTTAAGAACACACAACATCCTGGTCACATAAAACGTGACACCTGTTGACCTCAACGTCATCAACACACACACACACACACACACACACACACACACACACACACACACGGCCCATACCGTCTGAAGCCTGGCTCTAGCTCGTAGTGTTCAGCTGTGCTGTGCGTCAGCTGGGTGAATTAGTGGGCTTTGGCCTCTCAGTTACTCAGTGTGTCGTCTGAACGGCTGCGACTCGACCACAAGATGAATTCCTTCATTTAAAAGTCAGCCAGAAGAAAAGGAACTGACACGCTTTCTGCAATTCACCGTCTTTAGAGTCAACTTATTTCATGACCTGTAGAAGACCTGGTCTTTGTCTGTGCCGTGTTTTAATAATAAATAATAATAATAATGCATCAGTTTTATATAGCGCTTTTCTAGGTCACTCAGAGACGCTTTACAGAGTTGCATCATTCATTCACAGTCATTCTCACCGGTGGTGGTAAACTACGACAGACGTCTGTAGCCACAGCTGCCCTGGGGCAGACTGACAGAGGAGAGGCTGCCATTCTGACCATCGGCCCTTCTGACCACCACCAACATTCACACACAGTCACACTCACATTCACTCAGTAAGGTGGGTGAAGTGTCTTGCCCAAGGACACAACGACAATCTAACCCAGCCAGAGCTGGGTATCGAACCGGTGACCCTCGGTTACCAGACCGGCCACTCTCCCAACTGAGCTAGTGCCTAGTGCCGTTTTAAGGACATTTGTCCTCTCATTGATTCCTCCTGTTTCTGCCTTGTTGACGCTTACATTTTCAGACCAGTGAACGAATCCTAATCCCAGACAATCTGAATAAATACAGACCAGGTTTCAAATGAAGGCTTCATTTATTAAGGGATAAACTCTAAACTTCTCAGGCTGTCCAACGGGAACAGCCTGCTTCAGGTTAAAGGTCAGACATTCTTCATGTTCACATTTCAATATACATAGAAAACAATCTGATCAGAGTCACAGAAAACATACATATTAAAGCTTCATAGTTAGCAATACCCATCAAGTACTACTGTAGAACACAACATGCTACAGAATGTGAAGCACTATAAAGAATGGTCAGATCCAATTAAGTGTCTAATATCACAAACACTTTCTGCTTAAGCAGTAAAATGTTCTGTCCTCTGCGTGGACACGTCTCAGTCTGAACGGATCCTAATGAAGAATGTGAAATGTCCTGATTAGTGGTACCATGAGTCCATAAACACTGCTGAGTTCAGCGGTATGAGTCATCAGTGATCGGGCAGGTTTCTCTACATGTAGATAACATGAGGTAGATCAACAGCAGCAGCTGTTTGACTAGAGAAAGACTCTGTCAGTATGAAGAAGGACACTGGCCCCAAACATCACTTAGATCAAAAAAGTTTAAGAAATATGTTTTTAATCCTGCTCTAGTCTAGATGGATGTGCATGTTTCTGTTTTTCAGTGAATTCTACAGGTTTGTTGATAATCAGGTCTGGGTGTGACTAGTGGAACAGAACTCAGCTTTACCAATAATCTGATTATCAGAAAGTTTAAAACGGGGGTACTTACATTTTCACGTAACGCGAAGTTGGTTTGGAGAGCTTTGTTCCTTGAACACTGCTTTATAAGATACCTCAGGGTGGCTTTGTTTGCTGATCTGAAGCACCAGGGCTCTAGACTAAGATATAGAGTTAAGCCTGGGTCCCACACAAGACGTGAGCGCTGCTCCGTGGTAGCGCCGCGTCTGAGGCGAGTTTACTAGTCCCCCTGGGAGCGGAACGCCGTTGAACGCAGCTTGCAAAATCACGCGATAGTCACAATATCTCGCGGGAACTGAGAACAGGAAGTATGAAGCGCATCTGTCAGATCAGAACTACTGTTGTGTTTTGTGGGATTATCTTTTAATTCTTCAACAACAGGTCGGTGAGCTGTTTATTGGAATAGTCTGTTTCTAAAATCTATATTACATAAATATTTCACAATGAAACGCTCCTCGTCCATGTACTGGCGGTTGTTTATATTTGCCGTACTAGCGGCGGTTCAGCGTATTGACGTAATTTGTGCATCATAAAGTCCTCCAGAATGCCGTGACACACGCGCCGCAGTTAAAAAAAAGAACTGTTACCAATCTTTAGCGCCACGGCGGAGACCTGCGCATCTGTGATGCGACGCGGCAGACCTAGGGGGACTACTTTATCTGATTACAATGGTTTCTTCTCAAATTCACGGCTCGCGCACGACACGGAGCGGCGCTCACGTCTTGTGTGGGACACAGGCTTTAGGCGCACCGGTGCAAAAAGTTAGTCTAGAGCCCTGATGCTTCAGATCAGCAAACTTCAGTATCAGACAACATTTAGGTGCACATGTGGACTGGTGGGACAAACTCCCATGACCCTTCATCACCCTAGAAAGAGCTGGTCCACAGTTCCATGGCCAAAGACAAAAACCACATTGCTCCTCCTCTATCCGAGTTCATCAACTGGATCCTCCTCAGTACCTGGTCTAGACCTGTACAGGGAGAACTGGATCCTCCTCTCAGTACCTGGTCTAGACCTGTACAGGGAGAACTGGATCCTCCTCTCAGTACCTGGTCTAGACCTGTACAGGGAGAACTGGATCCTCCTCAGTACCTGGTCTAGACCTGTACAGGGAGAACTGGATCCTCCTCTCAGTACCTGGTCTAGACCTGTACAGGGAGAACTGGATCCTCCTCAGTACCTGGTCTAGACCTGTACAGGGAGAACTGGATCCTCCTCAGTACCTGGTCTAGACCTGTACAGGGAGAACTGGATCCTCCTCAGTACCTGGTCTAGACCTGTACAGGGAGAACTGGATCCTCCTCAGTACCTGGTCTAGACCTGTACAGGGAGAACTGGATCCTCCTCAGTACCTGGTCTAGACCTGTACAGGGAGAACTGGATCCTCCTCAGTACCCGGTCTAGACCTGTACAGGGAGAACTGGATCCTCCTCAGTACCCGGTCTAGACCTGTACAGGGAGAACTGGATCCTCCTCAGTACCTGGTCTAGACCTGTACAGGGAGGGTGTGATTCCTCCGTAGATAGAACTAGGGCTGGGTGATATGATCTATATTCTATATCATTGTATATTCACCTCAATACCAATAAATGGACGATAGCTAACTGTAAACACAAAAACAAAAGTTGCCACTAGATGGAGCTGTGGCAGCATCATTGCTCCACAGCCAGTTGCTAGTCTTCCTGTACAGTTTGACCTTTGTTTTCATCACATCCTCCTTGCTGAATGCATCGTGGTACCACATGATTGATGAGGCTACCCTTCATCCCTCGGGGTAAACCCTAACAAACAGGCTGAGGGGGTCCTGGGGTAAAAAAAAATGCCTACCCACGCTCTCCGCCGGTCACTAGGAGCAACTCCAGCAAAAAGGAGCATTCACCCCTCTCAAGGACTCGGGTTTATCTATCCGGTACCGCTAAACCTCTTGTGTTTCTGACCGTACTCTGCTGCCTGATACACATCGAACCAGACCCTTCAAGCTGCTCCTGAAGGTGGTGGGTCCACAGGTCGACTCGATAAGCCCATGTCTTCAGTTGGACTGGGCCAGGCCACCAGGTGCTCAGGGGCTCCAAACACAGGTCTGGCTTTGACAACGCTTCAGGCCAGATACTCTGAGGTTTTACTCCTGTCATGTCTTCTGAACTGCTCTTAGTCTCACCCTTCACCTTGGACCAATTTGCCATGGGAGACCCTACCAGGGACCTGGAATCATAGCTCTTGGGATCATTACACACATGAATGGTGTGTGTGCGTGCATGCGTGCGTGTGCACTCCAGTTGCCCCAAAGGGGCACAAAAGCAGCACAATTGTGAGAAAATGTGTGTGTGTTAAGCTGTGATCATGAGAATATGAAGACGTGTGTTGTAGGTGGTAATATGGCCGAACAGCTGAACCTCACACACACACACACACACACACACACACACACACACACACACACACACACACACACACACACACACACACACACACAACCAGTGTCATTAAGCTACTATATGACCAACCAGATGAGGATCCAGAATTCCATTTCAGCCTTTTGGCCTCTTAAAGTCCAGTAAAGCTGTGAAATTTAAACCTTAAAGCTGAGAGCGACTGAAACACGATCACTGCTCCACTTGGTGTCTTGGGACAAAGAGCTCAGTGTGTTTCTGGATAATTCAGCGCCTGAATTTAAGCCACACATCACTGAACTCAGCCTTTTTGACTCGCATGTTAAGGGATTTGTTTACAAAAATACTCCAACTGGAGTATTGTGTACCCAGAGCGCACTGCAGGAAGAGGCCCTCATGAGCGCTCCTACACGGCGCTCCTACACGGCGCTCCTACACGGCGCTCCTACACGGCGCTCCTTCACGGCGCTCCTTCACGGCGCTCCTACACGGCGCTCCTTCACGGCGCTCCTACACGGCGCTCCTACACGGCGCTCCTTCACGGCGCTCCT
>SSNR01000461.1:418858-439323 GCA_006937965.1 Callopanchax toddi
CCTTCGGGGCGCTCCTGCACAGCGATACTACACGCCGCTCCTACATGGCGCTCCTACACGGCGCTCCTACACGGCGCTCCTACACGGCGCTCCTACACGGCGCTCCTACACGGCGCTCCTACACGGCGCTCCTTCACGGCGCTCCTTCACGGCGCTCCTACACGGCGCTCCTTCACGGCGCTCCTACATGGGGCTCCTACATGGCGCTCCTACACGGCGCTCCTACACGGCGCTCCTTCACGGCGCTCCTTCACGGCGCTCCTTCACGGCGCTCCTACACGGCGCTCCTACACGGCGCTCCTACACGGCGCTCCTTCACGGCGCTCCTACACGGCGCTCCTACACGGCGCTCCTACACGGCGCTCCTACACGGCGCTCCTTCACGGCGTTCCTTCACGGCGCTCCTTCACGGCGCTCCTTCACGGCGCTCCTTCACGGCGCTCCTTCACGGCGCTCCTTCACGGCGCTCCTTCACGGCGCTCCTTCACGGCGCTCCTTCGCCTGGCGACAGGCAGTGAGGTTTACGACGAATGGCTCAGCTCAAGCTGCAGCTCATCAGAGTGTGATCACGGGCTGCTGCAGGATCGGTACCGCGACCACATCGATCTGCAAAGAGGCATTAAGGTCGAGGTAACTGGGACTACAGCACTACATCTAACGCACACCTGCAGACCGCTTGTATACGCCCCTGGTTATGAGAGACATTTTACCCACAATCCATTTGTTCAAACCAACTTCCAACAATAACCCTGGACATGGTGGCCACCAGGAAGATTCGTCTCTGGGACCCAGAATTCTGTGCTACGCCCCTGCACACATTTAAAAACACACACACACACACCTAGTGTGCATGTGCGTGTGTGTGTGTGTGTGTGTGTGTGTGTGTGTGCGTGTGTAGCACAAGCAGCAGATTTCAGAAGAGAAAAGTGAGACCTGTTTCCTCCACAGTCCAGCTGATTGTTCTACTTTTAGAAGAGCATTAAAGTCAGTCTAAGGGAGAAATCCATTCAACATGCTTTCCATCAGCATTCAGACTAAATCAGCTGTTTCCATGGCAACGGCTCACACTTCATGACAACACAAGAGACCCTGACGGTGTCTTGAACACCCTGACTTCCTGTCGGCTTCTTGCTCCCACTCTTCTCATCGCCATGGATACAAACCCGTCCCGTCCGTTTTGCAGACTTTGGGGTCGCGCCCTCTGTTTCTCACTCATGCAGCAGACAATGAACACACACAGATCTACACACACAGATCTACACACACAGATCTACACACACAGATCTACACACACAGATGCGTGCATACAGAAGCGGCTCAGCTTTTAGGGGATGGGAGTCGATCAGGATTCAGGCCCCTGATTGGTCACATTCAGCTCCTTAATCAAGTTTCACACAAGGAGACGAGACTTGAGGCTGCACAAACAGAAAAGCTTCTTTCATCAAACCCATTGGTTCTGGCTGCCACTGAACATCAGAACTGCTGCTAAATAAGGACTCTCCTCACTTTTTAGGAGGAGTAAAACATCCATGGTATCAACAAGCTTCACTATTAAAAAAAAACAGTGTTTTCATGTTGTTTATGTCCGTTTCAGTGTCTGAGTAGGAGGAACTTTCTAGCATTTATTAGTTTTTCACCTCATGTAAAAATGCATTATGATAAAGAAATGGACTTTTGCACTCTGTGAGGTTCAGATAAGTTACTCTTTGTTGCTAATTCAGTTTATTGCAGTGAGAAAAAATAAAGAGTTTTCCAGTTAAGCCGGAGTAGAAACTGGTCTGGATGCAGATGTTTACTGGGCTTGGTGGTTCAGATACAGTATGATGTTGCTTGTAAGCAACAAGAGTCCATGTGGATGAAATGCCTTTGACTTTATTGCTATTTAAAGACTTTAAAAAGTGTTACTTCCTGTGATCCTGCATGTTGTGCAAAGATTAATACTAAGGTGGTGTACTGGTGTGTGATTGGGCAGCACTGGTCAAGGACTGCACCCATCAAGAATGCCAAATGCCACTTTGAGAGGTGACCCAGGAAGACCAGACTCACCTGTGTCACATGTCAGGTCACACTCTGTCCTGACTGCTGAGTAACACTGAACAGTGTGTCCACTGATCGAACTCTGAGGAATATGACAATAGACAAAAATCACTTTCTGGTGGAGAATCCCTTTAAACCTGAGGAACAACCCAGTCCCTGTTTCTGTGGTTTCTGTGAAGCGGTCTCTCTTTTTCCAACCAGCAGCAGCGAGGTTCTCATCTTCTCCAGTGTAACTTCAGTCCTCCGTGCCAGCCTCTTAAAAACCAACAATGTGGCCATAGATGGACACAGACAGCCATTGTCAGCTGCTGTAACTTCAGACAGACGTCCTCCACTGGAGAGACCACAGAGGGGCCACAGGCTCTGGTTTCTGGGACTTAGCTCCACTCTTCTGCTCCGTTTCACCTTTTGTTCTCTGAGATCCTTTTCTGCTGCAGATCTACTGCTCTTAGATTTTTAAAGTCAAACGTAATCAGAACATTTGCTCTAAATGACAGAAACAGAACTGTCATTGTTCTGGTAAAGAAACCCCATTCCTGTAAGAGTCTGCGCCCCAAGAGCGTCGATCATTAAAAAGTCTGAATCAGCAGTTTTCTAGTTCCTGGTCCTCCCACCAAGCCCCAGCATCAGCATCAAGACCACCTCCTGTCCCACTGTTGAAAGGCACACTATGTCACTTTTTCATGTTTTTAAACCCAGTCTGAGCTAATCCGACCCTTTACAGGTTCATGAAAAGTCCCTCAGCCCCATCTGCTGCTTGGATCCAGAATACCACGTTTGTAACTTCTGAGTCTCTGGTCCGGAGGGTTAGGCTAGCCCAATGTGGCTAGCTGTTATGCTAGCTCCGGAGTGTTTCTAGCTCAGGATTCCTGCCAGAACACAGCTTTTTATGGCAGTGACTTAAAATGGACCCTAGGGGGTGCTAAAAACAAGCCTTTAAATTCAAGCCTTGACCATTCACACCCATTTAGCCTGTGTGTGTTCAGGTCAGCTGACCCACTCACACATCTGAACTTTTACATCCAGTCTAAGAAGTGACAACAATGCTCTGATTTCTCTGCTTCGTGGAAAAAGAAGAAATTCTCCCAGAATTCAACAGTTTTTTGTTTTACAGCTGATGTGCCATGTCCTCTTAATGAAGTAGCCTGAAGAGATCTGTAGTACTCTGGTGTCCACCATGGAGTCCATCATGAAGTCCACTGTGGAGTCCACTAGGCTTGGACGGTACTATGGTAAAACCGTATACAGCCAGTGTTGAAAAACAGCAAACTTTCCATTCTGTCATGAAAAAACTACACGGTCAGTTCAGTTCTCAGTGTCAGATAAAGCAAGCATTATAAGTTCAGCATGTTGGAACAATTAGCATTCTAAATCAACGTGATCTCTTCCCAGACTCTGGTCTTTTCCTGGCACTGAAGACGAGTGGACGCGTTTACCCTTTCTCCCTCCCTCCCCCGTCTCCCCCATCTCTCTGTCCTGTCAACTATCTCCAGAGAACCTGCCTGCATCCCCCTCTGGACTTTATCAACCATGAATTAGATCAGCTGGCCTAGGAATGTGATGGACAGACTTTTTTCCCACTATTTGGAGATTTTTACATAATTGGATCATGACAACCGGGTTCTGCTGTTTGGAGTGTGTGGGGTCTGGGAACATTGGTAAATTGGGAGCTGCAGGAGTGATTGGCGAACAACCCGGGCTCTATGGATGGAGCCGTGCTGCGTGTGAACTCTAAACCCAGGCTGGCTGATGCAACGATCCTCCTCCCTTCATCATGTTGATATCATGTCTAAGTTTAGTTTTGCTCTAATCGTAGTGAGGCGGTTTCTGCCTGTCTCAAGTCTCTGAACTCTTTAATGAGGGCAGAGAAGTGAGACAAGATTGTTTTATCCTTACGCACCTTCCCTCTTGTTTACCACTTATCTGTTCTGCACGGGAGCGCTGTGTAGCGCCCGCCTGCAGGCACCTGACTTCCTGTTTGTATTGTATCTGTTGTTTGTCTGATCTTGGAAACGGCTGCTCTGAAACTACATTTTGCTGTACCAGGACGCTGGTTCAGTGACCAGGTTTTCTGTGTGAAGGAGAGCTGAGCTCTGTGTAAGCAGGTGATGACAGGTATGGTGGCTGCACTGGCCAAAATACCTCAGAAACTACTACCAAACTTTCCTTACATGCGGATATGAAATGAATTTGGTGATCTCTGATTGGTGGAAATCATAGAGCCCTGATCATGTCTTTTCTCTGTTCTTTTACATAAAGCTTCAACATAAAAATCTAACAGTTGATGAGTTGTTGTACATGTCACAATAACAATAAAGATATTCTGCTTATTGGTGGCCATTCTTCTGCTTCCAGGGATTGTGTCGGGGGAGTAGGAGGACCAGCCTCCCTAAAGACCTCTGGATCCAGTCTATGTGATCAGATCCACAACCTGCCATTGTGCATTCGGTCCGGCACTTAGAACTCTGAGCAGTGTTGGTTATAATCCAGTGGGAGCAGAACCTTTGTCACCATTCAAAGCTGCTGTTCCTTTAAACCTCTCAGACTCCAGACTAAATGGGTCATCCCCAACACGCTGCCTTTAGTCCCATCAGTGAAAAAGGAGCAACCGGACAGGTTCTGATGGACGTGAGCGTCAGACAGAGCTCAGACCAGCTGACAGCATCAAACAGATCCGGTCCTCGTGGCTCAGAGTGGCTCTAAAGTGACCGTGACCATGAAGCAGCCTGAGGAAGAGCTCACTGCAGCTAAGTGGATTAAAGAATGGGAGCACTTATGAATTTAATGCTCCAGATCAGGAGGTCAGACGAAAAGGTGAAAAAGACCAAAGAGTTATCCAGTAGAACGTGGTTCTTACACTAACTCTGCACCTCCCCTAGTGGACGCTTCTGTTCATGGCTTTAATGGTTTGTTCCTGGTGCTAAATGCTAAATATTGATGCCCTTCAAGTGAATTTAAATGAAACTGAAAACTGGTCATCAATTCTAAAAGTTGTACTAAAAAACTACAGGTTCAGTCTGATGACACAACCAACTGCTTTTGTCATCTACAGTAAGACGCTGAGCAAGGCTCCACGACGGGGAGGAACCCTCTGGATCGTCTGCAGCTCAAAGCCAACCAAACTCACAATAAACACGAACCAAACCCAAAATGACTTCAAGCCCGGACATCATGACGGAACCATGTCCCAGATGATCAAACCGACTGCTTCTCTTATTGTCATAATCATGATGCGAGGTCAGACTCAACCAGATCAATGAATGTCATTATTCAGCTGACCGCTGGTTCGGTTGGAATGTTTGAATAAATGGTTGAATTGAAATCTGTTTTTGTGTGTTCCAGTGTTGTTTTTGTTAGCCAAGACGATAACGAAATTAATGCGTTAAGGCACCTATTTATGAAGACGTAAATCAGACGCAGATGACCTATACTGTATGTGGCTCTTTGATGACTAAAATGAGACGAGACGTCAGGGCGCATTCGTCAGCAGGACACGACGAGAACGTTAGTGATATATATTTTATACATTTTTTTGGCTTTCAATAAATATTAATTATCGATCAATATAGATTTTTTTTCTATATCGTCCAGCCCTACTGAGGAGCTTAAAGAGATATAATGAAGTTTTGTTTGTTTTGGCACCACTATCATGACTGTGGTAAAACCGTTAGCATAGTTTCTGCTCAGAAAGCCCTAAATCTCCCTGTTAAACGTCTCCTCAGCCTTCACTGCTTTCTGCTGGAGCGGTTCATCACTCATCAAAGAAATCAGCTGTGTTCAAGCAGGGAGAGATGGGAAAAATCAGGAATCAGGAGCTAAAAACACTCCGTATTAACACAGACTGGCTCAAGAAAATGATTCTAAAAGATGAAAAAATTACATAGTGTGCCTTCAAACTTTTCCTTCATTTAGCTGACTTCCACCTGAGCTGTTATAACTACAGTGACCACTCCAGTTCAACTTCCATATGGAACAAAGAAATGAGGTCATTAGAAGTTTTTACATCAAATCTAGTGATCGGAGTTGCCTGGCGTGACACCCTGATACCATCTGAAGGTTTTAACACACCGTTGTTACGTTACACACTAGTCAGAAAACAGGGGAGTTTTTACTGCCAGGATGACAAAATGTATCTGGTTAACTTTGTACATTTCTTTGAGATAAACTGGTATCATCCAATCTATGGAGAAGAATCAAAGTGCTGTTGTGTTCCAGACTCATTTCAGACTATTACGGGTGAACTCAAACACTGAAATGGTGATTTTGGTATTCCGTGCCTCCTTTAAATCCTAAGCCTTGTGAAAGACTAGATCATCTTGAGAGATTTCTGCTACTTAGCTGTGTATTTATGTGTGACTTCATTAAACACAAGCAGTTCAAACAGAGTCGTGCTGTGAATGCTGAGTGGAACAACAGGGAGCCCAGAGTGTGACGTGAACATCAGAAGAACATGGACAACAAGCCAGATCCACCGTCTCTAACCAGCAGGATCCAGAGTCAACCACAAACCTTCAACACAGGTGCTCAAGGTGCTGCACTAAATCAGGGACAGCCTTCCTGATTTCCTCTCTCCTCCTGAACCACTCAGAGTAGAGCATGATAACCAGAGAAGTGGGGGGGGGGTTCAGGGGCTGTCCTGTTGGTGGTTTCTTTGTGTGTCGCACCAGTGCTGGGCAAAAAACTCTCCCTCTGTGTAAATCTCAGTGTATATCTCAGTGTATATCTCAGTGTATATCTCAGTGTATAATTCAGTGTGTAAATCTCAGTGTATATCTCAGTGTATAATTCAGTGTGTATATCTCAGTGTATATCTCAGTGTATAATTCAGTGTGTATATCTCAGTGTGTATATTTCAGTGTGTAAATCTCAGTGTATATTTCAGTGTGTATATCTCAGTGTATATTTCAGTGTGTATATCTCAGTGTATATTTCAGTGTGTAAATCTCAGTGTATAATTCAGTGTGTATATCTCAGTGTGTATATTTCAGTGTGTAAATCTCAGTGTATATTTCAGTGTGTACATCTCAGTGTATAATTCAGTGTGTATATTTCAGTGTGTAAATCTCAGTGTATATTTCAGTGTGTATATCTCAGTGTATATTTCAGTGTGTATATCTCAATGTATATTTCAGTGTGTATATCTCAGTGTATATTTCAGTGTGTACATCTCAGTGTATAATTCAGTGTGTATATCTCAGTGTATATTTCAGTGTGTATATCTCAGTGTATATTTCAGTGTGTATATCTCAATGTATATCTCAGTGTGTAAATCTCAGTGTATATTTCAGTGTGTATATCTCAGTGTATATCTCAGTGTATATACCTTGGTGTGTATATCTCAATGTATATTTCAGTGTGTATATCTCAGTGTATATTTCAGTGTGTATATCTCAGTGTATAATTCAGTGTGTATATCTCAGTGTATATTTCAGTGTGTACATCTCAGTGTATAATTCAGTGTGTATATCTCAGTGTATATTTCAGTGTGTACATCTCAGTGTATAATTCAGTGTGTATATTTCAGTGTGTAAATCTCAGTGTATATTTCAGTGTGTATATCTCAGTGTATATTTCAGTGTGTATATCTCAATGTATATTTCAGTGTGTATATCTCAGTGTATATTTCAGTGTGTACATCTCAGTGTATATTTCAGTGTGTATATCTCAGTGTATATTTCAGTGTGTATATCTCAGTGTATATTTCAGTGTGTATATCTCAGTGTATATTTCAGTGTGTACATCTCAGTGTATATTTCAGTGTGTATATCTCAGTGTATATCTCAGTGTATATACCTTGGTGTGTATATCTCAGTGTATATTTCAGTGTGTATATCTCAGTGTATATTTCAGTGTGTATATCTCAGTGGATATACCTTGGTGTGTATATCTCAGTGTGTATATCTCAGTGTATATTTCAGTGTGTATATCTCAGTGTATATATCTCAGTGTGTATATCTCAGTGTATATACCTCAGTGTGTAAATCTCAGTGTATATCTCAGTGTATATCTCAGTGTATATTTCAGTGTGTATATCTCAGTGTATATTTCAGTGTGTACATCTCAGTGTATATTTCAGTGTATATCTCAGTGTGTATATCTCAGTGTATATACCTTGGTGTGTATATCTCAGTGTGTATATCTCAGTGTATATTTCAGTGTGTATATCTCAGTGTATATATCTCAGTGTGTATATCTCAGTGTATATACCTCAGTGTGTAAATCTCAGTGTATATCTCAGTGTATATCTCAGTGTATATTTCAGTGTGTATATCTCAGTGTATATTTCAGTGTGTATATCTCAGTGTATATTTCAGTGTGTACATCTCAGTGTATATTTCAGTGTGTATATCTCAGTGTATATTTCAGTCTGTAAATCTCAGTGTATATTTCAGTGTGTAAATCTCAGTGTATATTTCAGTGTGTAAATCTCAGTGTACATTTCAGTGTATGCCACACTTTTGTTGTGTGTTGACACTTTCAACCAATGCAACATTCTCAACACCCTCGTAGGAATGTGATGATCTGTTGGCGAGTCCGGCCTACCCAAAGGAAACCCACACATACATGAGGAGAACATGCTAACTCCACGCAGAAAGGCCACAGCGGGGATTCGAACCTGCAACCTGCTTCTTGAGAAGCAACAGTGCTATCAGCTGTGCCACTGTACAACTGGGATGCAGATTTATATGAAGAGAACGCGGTCTGAGGAGGGAAAGCTAAAATATTATTTCATATTATTATCATTATTTTTGTTGTTATTGTTTCATATTTCACATTTTTAAGGAACTGTAGGCACAGATTTCTGCCAGCAGGTGTCAGAGTTGAGCTGTTTAGCAGTAATTAAAACGTATGGCAGTGGTTCCCAAACTGTTTTCATTAATTAAGCAGGCCATTGGGTTTTCTGGAACATGTGAAGCTTTGTGTTCTGAAACTTAAACTGCAGTAATCACATTGCTGTGATCGAAAACAACCAATCACAAGTGAGGGCAGATTCGGGACAGTGATCCAATCACAGATTGTTTTTTCGTTGCTGTCCTGTATTTGCCTTAATCTAGTCTATAAAGTCTTATGGCTTCATCTGAGTTAATCTGATCACACAAAATCTCATCAAACAGGAGCTTAGGATGTGAGCCAGCAGGAAAACCTCGGATATGCATTTTCTCAGTGGAAATTCATCATCTTCCTTCTCAAGAAATGACTAATTAACCCTTCAACATCTCAGTGTGGTCTTTGATCTCTCTCAGCTAAATAAAATGACCTCAGCCCAAAGCTGTAGACGGCAGAAACAAATGTATGTTCAAGTTATGATGATGATGATGATGATGATGATGATGTCCTCACCGTATTCATTGGCAGCTATGGTGAAAAAGACTTCATGTTTATGTTTGGGGAACAAATTGATGAAAAAGCTGATGATTTCTCAGACTTATAATACTTTATAATACTTTCTCTCTTTTCCAACATCTTCTAAATATTTGTAGGCAAAGTATCTGTACTAGCTTTGTACATTGTTTGGAATATATTTTCCAATTGACCAAATCATGAAATTTCATTACTTTATATTTGGTAAATAACGGGTTATATGTTGTAGATCTCTATAGCGACTATTATTAATAATTCTTAATGCTGTTTTCTGCAAAATAAACACTGGCTGTGTATAGCTCTTATATGTGGATCCCCAGATTTCTTTACAGTAAGTTAAGTACGGAACAATCAGTGAGTTATAGAATGTTAACAGAACTATTCAATAAAAACTTGACTCTATTCCTTAAATGCTTCGCTTATGTAGCAAAACTTTGTGCTCTTCAAAGGCCAACAAATCCTTTCAGCATGGTCCTCCTAGAGAACTGACTCAGGTCTTATACAGGACTCAACTCAAAAAGAGATCACATAGAGGTTCTGATGTCCTTCACTGTCAAACCTCACTTTAACTTTTATAAACATCTCAGAAAAGTTTAACTTTCTGCCACTCTGGTGATGTCATCACAGCACTCAAGTGATGTCCTCACTACTATGGTGATGTCCTCACTGCACTCTGGTGATGTCCTCACTGCAATCTAATGATGTCCTCACTGCACTATGGTGATGTCCTCACTGCACTCTAATGATGTCCTCACTGCACTCTAATGAAGTCCTCACTGCACTCTGGTGATGTCATCACTGCAATCTAATGATGTCCTCACTGCACTCTGGTGATGTCCTCACTGCACTCTAATGATGTCCTCACTGCACTCTAATGAAGTCCTCACTGCACTCTGGTGATGTCCTCACTGCACTCTAATGATGTCCTCACTGCACTCTAATGATGTCCTCACTGCACTCTGGTGATGTCCTCACTGCACTCTAATGATGTCCTCACTGCACTCTGGTGATGTCCTCACTGCACTCTAATCAAGTCCTCACTGCACTCTAATGATGTCCTCACTGCACTCGGAGAAACGAGGCGCTGTGCAGGCGATTCGCTGCGGTCCGGTCCAGCTCTAAATCACGAGCAGAGACGGTGAAATAAGTCCGCACTGCAGACCTGCTGCTCTGGTCCACTTCTCGTGTGCTGCCTGCGCTATTTGCTCATGACATCAAACGTTTCTGCCGTGTTGTTTCTGTGATTTGGGCATTTCAGCCGAAAACCGAAAATGCAATTTTGGGTCACTTTTGGTCAAAAATTTTCGGTGGCCAAAATTTCGGTGCATCCCTAATAATAATGACATTTTCAGCAGCATTATTTCATTCCTTATAAATAATATTGTAATTGTTCCTCAACACTTTCTGCCTCCACTAAGGGTGGCAGTCCGGAGAACCTGAGAGTGTTTAAGCTGCAGAGGATCACATGGTTCTGATGGATCAGTTGATCTAACAGGCCCAGTTCAGCTCATAGACCCATAGGACTGATCTGGAGAATAAATCAGCTGATCCACCAGTCTGGATCATCTGAACTCTCCCTGTCCGGAGTCTGGAGAGAGAGAGAGACTGTTTTTGAACTGAAAATATTCATACATTCAAACAACCTGTCTGATGAGATGATTAGCTGAAAAGCAGAGCGGTGTGAGATGTTTACGACAGGTGAAATGACACTTTACCGGCGGTAGGGGGCGCTACGCTGGAAAGTTGCTCAATGCTGCTTTAAATGCCTGCCGAGCAGCTCCACTCTGCCCCCTGCTGATATAAACTATAACTGCTGTCTCTGTCACATGAAACTGAAGATTTTAGGGTTAAAAGATTTTTAAGTAAAACATTTAATTTTAAAATAAACTCAAAGTATCTGACATGAGAACAGCTACGGGAGTAAAGTGAGCACAGATCTGAGGACAGCTCTGGTCTCCACTTGTTGCTGTGACTGAGGAGTCTGGATCTACAGGTTGAGCTAAGTTCTCCGGTCCTGGTGCTGAGACCTTCTCCAGGAGGAGCTCTAAGACCTGATCCTAACAGAACCAGCACGTGGACCCTCAGAGCCTCAGGTCCAGGCTGGAGCTCCTACCTGTGAGGGAGAGCAGCAGCAGCTGGCAGGAGGAGACCCGGGTCCGAGGAGGACAGTCCATCGCTTCTGGAGTGGAGACGGAATCCGGCTCCTCACCGAGCTGACTGCGTCAGGGACAGCTAGCGGCTCATCCTGCCTGGCTCGGCTCGGCTCGGCTTGTTTCGGCTCAGCTCGACCCTGCTCGGCTCGGTTCTGTTGGGTCTGGTTTGAGAATAACGTGCTCGCGGACTGGCTGCTGTTCGTGAATGTGGACGCGCACTGATGGCAGGAGGGGGCGGGCTGCGCGCGCACCGCCTCGAGAACGTTTGGCTGTTTTCTGCATAGATATCATATGATAGACATCCATCATGACATCTATCATATGATATCTATGCTTTCTGTCTTCGTTTTAATGTTGAACCGTCACGTGACCTGTTGGATGGAAACAAAAAATCAAACATGCTTTCTCTCTCTCTCTCTCTCTCTCTCTCTCTCTCTCTCTGTCTCTCTCTGTCTATCTCTCTCTCTCTCTCTCTGTCTCTCTCTCTGTCTATCTGTCATCCATCCTCCATCCATCTAGCATTCTTCATCCATTCATCATCCATCCATCCATCCATTATCCATCCATCCATCCATCAACCATCCATCATCCATCCATTCATCATCCATCCATCCATCATTCATCCATCCATCCATCATCCATACATCCATCATTCATCCATCCATCCATCATCCATCCATCATCCATCCATCATTCATCCATCATTCATCCATCCATCCATCCATCCATCATCCATCCATCCATCATCCATCCATCATCCATCCATCCATTATCCATTCATTCATCAACCATCCATCATCCATCCATCATCCATCCATCATCCATCCATCATTCATCCATCCATCATCCATCCATCCATCCATCATCCATCCATCATCTATCATCCATCCATCATCCATCCATCATCTATCATCCATCATCCATCCATTATCCATTCATTCATCATCCATCCATCATCCATCATCCATCCATCATCGGATCCATAGATATCCATCCATCAACTATCCATCATCCATCCATCATCCATCCATCCATCCATCCATCATCGGATCCATAGATATCCATCCATCAACCATCCATCATCCATCCATCATCCATCATCCATCCATCATCGGATCCATAGATATCCATCCATCAACCATTCATCAACCATCCATCATCAATCCATCATCCATCCATCCATCCATCCATCATCCATCCATCCATCATCCATCCATCAACCATCCATCATCCATCCATCATCCATCCATCCATCCATCAACCATCCATCATCCATCCATCCATCCATCCATCCATCATCCATCCATCCACCATCATCCATACATCCATCATTCATCCATCCATCCATCCATCAACCATCCATCATCCATCCATCCATCAGCCATCCATCATCCATCCATCATTCATCCATCCATCCATCCATTATCCATTCATTCATCAACCATCCATCATCCATCATCCATCCATCATTCATCTATCATCCATCCATCCATCCATCCATCCATCCATCCATCCATCCATCCATCCATCCATCCATCCATCCATCCATCCATCATTCATCCATCATCCATCCATATTCCATCCATCAACCATCCATCATCAATCCATCATCTATCATCCATCCATCATCCATCCATCATCCATCCATCATCCATCCATCATCCATCCATCATTCATCCATCAGCCATCCATCATCCATCCATCATCCATCCATCAGCCATCCATCCTCCATCCATCATCCATCCATCATTCATCCATCCATCCATCATCCATCCATCATCCATCCATTATCCATTCATTCATCATCCATTGATCATCCATCATCCATCCATCCATCCATCCATCCATCATTCATCCATCATCCATCCATAGATATCCATCCATCAACCATCCATCATCCATCCATCCATCCATCCATCATTCATCCATCATCCATCCATATTCCATCCATCAACCATCCATCATCCATCCATCATCTATCATCCATCCATCATTCATCCATCATCCATCATCCATCCATCATTCATCCATCATTCATCCATCATCCATCCATAAGCCATCCATCATCCAATCAACCATGCATTCATTATCCATCATCCATCCATCCATCCATCCATCATTCATCCATCATCCATCCATCCATCATCCATCCATCATCCATCCATCCATCTATCCATCATTCATCCATCATCCATCCATCCATCCATCATTCATCCATCCATCCATCATCCATCATTCATCCATCATCCATCCATCATCTATCATCCATCCATCCATCCATCATCCATCCATTATCTATTCATTCATCATCCATCCATTATCCATCCATCATCTATCATCCATCCATCATCCATCCATCCATCCATCCATCAACAATCCATCATCCATCCATCCATCCATCCATCATTCATCCATCATCCATCCATATTCCATCCATCAACCATCCATCATCCATCCATCATCTATCATCCATCCATCATTCATCATTCATCCATCATCCATCCATCATTAATCCATCATTCATCCATCATCCATCCATCATTCATCCATCATTCATCAATAAGCCATCCAACATCCATCCATCCATGCATCCATCATCTATGCATTCATTATCCATCATCCATCCATCCATCCATCCATCATTCATCCATCATCCATCCATCCATCCATCATCCATCCATCATTCATGCATCCTCCATCCATCTTCCATCATCCACCCATCATCCATCCATCCATCCATCCATCATTCATCCATCATCCCTCCATCCATCAACCCATCCATCATCCATCCATCATCTATCATCCATCCATCCATCCATCCATCATCCATCCATCCTTCCTTCATCCATCCACCATCCATCATCCATCCATCATCCATCAACCGTCCATCATCCATCCATCATCCATCCATCATTCATCCATCCATCCATCATCCATCCATCCATCATTCATCCATCCATCATCCATCCATCAACCATCCATCATCCATCCATCCATCAGCCATCCATCATCCATCCATCATTCATCCATCATCCATCCACCATCCATCCATCATCCATCCATCATTCATCCTCCATCCTTCATCCATCCATCCATCATTCATCCATCCATCCATCCATCAACCATCCATCATCCTCCCTCATCTATCCATCATCATCCATCCATCATTCATCCATCCATCCATCCATTATCCATTCATTCATCAACCATCCATCATCCATCATCCATCCATCATTCATCCATCATCCATCCATCCATCCATCCATCCATCCATCATCCATCCATCCCTCATCCATCCATCAACCATCCATCATCCATCCATCATCGGATCCATAGATATCCATCCATCAACCATCCATCATCCATCCATCCATCCATCATCCATCATCATCCATCCATCCATCCATCCATCCATCCATCCATCCATCCATCCATCCATCCATCCATCCATCCATCATCCACCCATCATCCATCCATCCATCCCCCCACATTCATCCATCAGCCATCCATCATCCATCCATCATCCATCCATCATCCTTCCATCATTCATCCATCGTCCATCCATCATCCACCCATCATCCATCCATCCATCCATCAACCCTTCATCCATCCATCCATCATCATCCATCATCCCTCCATCATTCATCCATCAGCCATCCATCCATCCACCATCCTCCATCCATCCATCCCTCCATCCATCATTCCTCCATCAGCCATCCATCATCCATCCATCATCCATCCATCATCCTTCCATCATCCATCCATCATCCATCCATCATCCATCCATCATCCATCCATCATTTATCCATCCATCCATCATCCATCCATCATCCATCCATTATCCATTCATTCATCATCCATCGATCATCCATCATCCATCCATCAATCCATCCATCATTCATCCATCATCCATCCATAGATATCCATCCATCAACCATCCATCATCCATCCATCCATCCATCCATCCATTCATCCATCATCCATCCATAAGCCATCCATCATCCAATCAACCATGCATTCATTATCCATCATCCATCCATCCATCCATCCATCATTCATCCATCATCCATCCATCCATCCATCATCCATCCATCATTCATCCATCATCCATCCATCATCCATCCATCATCCATCCATCCATCATCCATCCATCATCCATCCATCATTCATCCATCATCCTTCCATCCTCCATCCATCAGCCATCCATCATCCATCCATCATCCATCCATCATTCATCATCCATCCATCCATCATCCATCCATCATCCATCCATCCATCTATCCATCCATCCATTGATCATCCATCATCCATCCATCCATCCATCCATCCATCATTCATCCATCATCCATCCATAGATATTCCATCCATCAACCATGGATGATGGATGGATCCATAGATATCCATCCATCATCCATCCATCATCTATCATCCATCCATCATCCATCATCATCCATCATCCATCCATCCATCATCCATCCATCATCCATCCATCATCTATCATCCATCCATCCATCCATCCATCCATCCACCATCCATCCATCATCCATCCATCCATTATCCATTCATCCATCCATCCATCATTCATCCATCATCCATCCATCATCCATCCATCATCCATCCATCATTCTTCCATCCTCCATCCATCATCCATCCATCAATCATCCATCATTCATCCATCATTCATCCATCCATCATCCATCCATCATCCATCCATCCATCATCCATCCATCCATCATCCATCCATCATCCATCCATCATTCATCCATCAGCCATCCATCATCCATCCATCATCCATCCATCATCCTTCCATCATCCCTCCATCATCCATCCATCATCCATCCATCATCCATCCATCATTCCTCCATCATTCATCCATCCATCCATCATCCATCCATCATCCATCCATTATCCATTCATTCATCATCCATCGATCATCCATCATCCATCCATCATCCATCCATCATCCATCCATCATCCTTCCATCATCCATCCATCATCCATCCATCAACCATCCATCATCCATCTATCATTCATCCATCCATCCATCCATCCATCCATCATCCATCCATCATCATCCATCCATCCATCATCCATCCATCATCCATCCTCAATCATCTATCAACCATCCATCATCCATCCATCCATCCATCCATCCATCCATCCATCATCCATCCATCCATCCATCCATCCATCCATCAATCATCCATCATGCATCCATCATCCATCCATCAACCATCCATCATTAATCATCCACCCATCATCCATCCATCCATCCATCCATCATTCATCCATCATCCATCCATCCATCATCCATCCATCAACCATCCATCATCCATCCATCATCTATCATCCATCCATAATTCATCCATCCATCCATCCATCATCCATACATCCATCATTCATCCATCATCCATCCATCATCCATCCATCAATCAGCCATCCATCATCCATCCATCATCCATCCATCATCCATCCATCCATTATCCATTCATTCATCCATCCATCATTCATCCATCATCCATCCATCATCCATCCATCAACCATCCATCATCCACCTATCATTATCCATCATCCATCCATCCATCCATCCATCATTCATCCATCATCCATCCATCCATCCATCATCCATCCATCATTCATCCATCATCCATCCATCATCATCCATCATGCATCCATCATCCATCCATCAACCATCCATCATTAATCATCCATCCATCATCCATCCATCAACCATCCATCATCCACCTATCATCCATCCATCCATCCATCCATCCATCCATCCATCCATCCATCCATCCATCCATCATCATCCATCCATTATTCATCCATCATCCATCCATCATCCATCCATCAACCATCCATCATCATCCCTCATCCATCCATCCATCATCCATCCATCATCCATCCATCATCCATCATCCACCCTTCATCCATCCATCCATACACCCATCATTCATCCATCCATCCATCATCCATCATCATCCATCCTCCCTTCATCCTCCATCCATCCATCATCCATCCATCATCCATCCTCCATCATCCATCCATTATCTATTCATTCATCATCCATGCATCATCCATCCATCATCTATCATCCATCCATCATCCATCCATCAACCATCCATCATCCACCTATCATCCATCCATCCATCCATCCATCCATCCATCCATCCATCCATCCATCCATCCATCCATCATCCATCCATCATCCATCCATCATCCATCCATCAGCCATCCATCATCCATCCATCATCCATCCTTCATCTATCCATCCATCCATCAACCATCCATCATCCACCCATCATCCATCCATCCATCCATCCATCCATCCATCCATCCATCCATCCATCCCTCCCTCATCATCCATCCATTATTCATCCATCATCCATCCATCATCCATCCATCAATCATCCATCCATCATCCTCCATCATCCATCCATCCACCCACCCACCCATCACCCATCCATCATCCATCCATCCATCCATCATCCATCCATCATTTATCCATCATCTATCCATCATCCATCCATCATCCATCCATCATCCATCCACCACATCTATCCATCATCCATCCATCCATCCATCATCCATCCATCATTCATCCATCATCCATCCATCATCCATCCATCAATCACCCATCCACCATCCATCCATCATCCATCCACCCATTATCCATCCATCCATCATCCATCAATCATCCATCCATGATCCATCCATCATCCATCCACCCATTATCCATCCATCCATCATTATCTATCATCCATCCATCATCCATCCATCATCCATCCATCCATCATCCATCCATCATCCATCATCCATCCATCATCCATCTTCCGTCCATCAACCATCCATCAACCATCCATCCATCCATCATCCATCCATCATCTATCATCCATCCATCATTCATCCATCCATCCATCATCTATCATCCATCCATCATCCATCAATCATCCATCCATCATTATCCATCCATCCATCATCCATCAATCATCCATCCATGATCCATCCATCATCCATCCACCCATTATCCATCCATCCATCATTCATCCATCATCCATCCATCATCCATCCATCAACCATCCATCATCCATCATCCACCCTTCATCCATCCATCCATACACCCATCATCCATCCATCCATCCATCCATCCATCATCCATCCATCCATCCATCCATCATCCATCCATCATCCATCCATCATTCATCCATCCATCCATCATCCATCATCCATCCATCATCCATCCATCATTTATCCATCCATCCATCATCCATCCATCATCCATCCATTATCCATTCATCCATCATCCATCCATCATCCATCCATCATCCATCCATCATCCATCCACCCATTATCCATCCATCCATCATTAATCATCCACCCATCATCCATCCATCCATCCATCCATCATTCATCCATCATCCATCCATCAACCATCCATCATCCATCATCCATCCATCATTCATCCTTCCTTCATCCATCATTCATCCATCCATCATTCATTCATCATCCATGCATCATCCATCCATCATCTATCATCCATCCATCATCCATCCATCCATCCATCATCCATCCATTATCCATTCATTCATCATCCATCCATCATCCATCATCCCTCCATCATTCATCTATCATCCATCCATCATCCATCCATCATTCATCCATCCTCCATCATCCATCCATCAGCCATCCATCATCCATCCATCATCCATCCATCATTTATCCATCCATCCATCATCCATCCATCATCCATCCATCATCCATACATTCATCATCCATCCACCCATCATCCATCCATCCATCCATCCATCATCCATCCATCAACCATCCATCATCCATCATCCACCCATCATCCATCCATCCATCATCCATCCATCATCCTTCCATCATCCATCCATCATCCATCCATCATCCATCCATCCATCCATCCATCATTCATCCATCCATCATCCATCCATCATCCATCCATCATCCATCCATCATCCATCCATCCACCATCCATCCATCATTAATCCATCAGCCATCCATCATCCATCCATCCATCCATCATCCATCCATCATTCATCCATCATCCATCCATCCATCATCCATCCATCAACCATCCATCATCCATCATCCACCCATCATCCATCCATCCATCCATCCATCCATCATTCATCCATCATCCATCCATCCATTATCCATTCATTCATCAACCATCCATCCATCATCATCCATCATCCATCCATCATTCAACCATCCATCAGCCATCAATCATCCATCTATCACCCATCCATCATCCATCCATCATCCATCCATCAGCCATCCATCATCCATCCATCATCCATCCATCAACCATCCATCATCCATCCATCATCCATCCACCATCCATCATCCATCCATCCATCATCCATCCATCATCTATCATCCATCCATCCATCCATCCATCATCCATCCTTCATCCATCTTCCATCCATCATCCATCCATCATCCATCCATCAACCATCCATCATCCATCCATCATCCATCTATCAATCAGCCATCCATCATCCATCCATCCTCCATCCATCATGCATCCATCCATCATCCATTCATCATCCATCCTTCAACCATCCATCATCCATCCATCCATCCATCATCTATCATCCATCCATCATCCATCCTTCATCCATCATTCATCCATCCATCATCCATACATCCATCATTAATCCATCCATCCATCCATCATCCATCCATCATCCATCCATCAATCAGCCATCCATCATTCATCCATCATCCATCCATCATCCATCCCCCATCAATCATCCATCCATCCATCATCCATCCATCATCCATCCTCCATCCATCCATCATTCATCCATCATCCATCCATATTCCATCCATCAACCATCCATCCTCCATCCATCACTATCATCAATCCATCATCTATCATTAATC
>SSNR01000462.1:0-59557 GCA_006937965.1 Callopanchax toddi
TATATATATATATATATATATATATATATATATATATATATATATATATATATATATATATACTGGGACACTGGGCCCCCAGATCAGCGGGCATCACGCAGGATCTTTTTGCAAAAAAAAAGGTCGGTGTAAAAACCCCTCAGCTTAATTCGATTTTTGACAGTCTGAGAGGCTCGTTTTTTTTCTCCAGTCACTCCTCCTGTCTTTGTCTGAGGGACGAAGGTCCCGTTATCTGATCTCTGATCACGCATCCGGTGAACTCTGCGGGGCTCGCGCCTCTCATTATAATAAAGTGAACGGGAGCGCTCGTCACAGCTGTGTTTCCCAGCTTTAACTGACAGCTTAAAATTCAACAAATCAAACATCAACACTAAAAACACGTCTGCCTTTATCAGAGGGTTACAGTTATTTTCAGAGACTCATATTAAATACTAAATACCCCAAAAGTAGTTTTACTAAAACATGATGACAGAGTCCTGGATGCTGTGACATGGTGAAATTAACAGGAGAGAAATAGTCATTTTAAGGCAGATTTAATCCATTACAGATAAACTGGATGCAACAATCACTTTTTGACAGGTGAAACAATCAGTTTGAAGTTGATGTAAAAATACAGTTGATGCTTTAATCAGGTCACCTGTAAACTAAAATCTAATCCTTTATTGTCAGGTGACCAGATGAAAATTTCTACAGTAAAACTATTAAAACAGGGTGAGCCTTAGTAAACAGCTGCAGTCCTCCTGACAGATAAATTTGCTTTAGTGTTTAAAATGTTTGATTGGACCAAATTCAACCTGCTAACTTTATCAAACATCAATGAGCTCAGATTTCAAATGGTCTGGTGAGTGTTGGGTGGGTTTGTGCACCTCGCCCTGTGGTGATTTTTTTCAATGATAAAGTGTATGTTGGCTCCAAAAAGGTTAAAAAACCCAGCCTTTAATATTGTGATCAAAAATATTGAATCTCAATTCTGAGGCTGCTCTGTAGAATAGTTTTCAAATAAACAATACAAATAGCTAACTCTGATCAATCCATATCAATTAAAGACTTAAAATAATGTACCAATGTAAGACACGCCCACTTCAGGGCAAACCACACCCACTTCCGGGTAAACCCCACCCACTTCCGGTTCAGGCACTGCCCACTCCGAGTACAGATACGGATACAGATAATTTAGATCTGTATCCGTATCTGTATCTGTTCAGTGGTCTCAAACTCAAATGAGCTGGGGGCCGCTGAAGCCCGAGTCAGGGTGAGGCTGGGCCGCATCAGGTCGCGCACACAACGAAAGCGTTGTTAAAAATTCTAATCTTATCAAATCTCTTTATTTTTTATTTTCTAACACAAAATAATAAGAAAAAAACAATAAACAAATTAAGAATTAATACAAAAATAAATTAATCAGTACTAAATAAATAATTAGATTTGTCTAGTCAGCGACTTTATGTGGTTTCTTCAGTCTTTGATATCTGCTTAATTCAGATTCAGATGTCTAACAGTTCTTTAACCATTTTAACACGTAGAAATATATATAAGGACACACACACACACATATATATCTATAGAGTATATACAGAGAGTTATGGTGCTATGTTGTTTTTTAAGAATTCTGGTCACTTAAATTGACTCTATCCATGTCAAATGTAAAGTCAAATCTCAGCATCATTTCATAATAATCTGAACTCTGATTTCACAACAATGAAACCCTTAATGCTGCAAAGTTTGAGTTTAATGGAGTCTGGTCTGAATTACTGCAGAATCATTAATCACATGGATTATTTAATGAGTAAAATGTGTTACTCTGAGCAGGTTTATTAAATATAAAGAAATATTATTTAAAAATCAGACTGTTTGAAAAGAACAAGTTCCTCAAGACCTGGATCTCCTAAAACAGCCATAAATCCATCCTGCGTTTTCTGACTTCTGGTTTCCATAATCACCACTAAATACATCAGACCAGTCTGCCCTGACCAGAAGGAAAACAGGACAGGATCCGCCTGAGCGAGCCCTTTACCGAGTCCGGACTCCCATTTCGGTGCCCCAAAATATAGCCGCCTAATTACGCCCTCTGGTGTTTGCCGTTAATAAGCTGTAGCCTGTAGCACACAAACGTCACGTGACACGCACGCAGCAGGCTGCCGCAGGAAACACAACCCCGACACGCTCACTCGGCCATCTCCTTGTGCGGCAGTCCAGCGGTGACGTCAGCCGCGGCTCCTCGCATCTCTTCGCCCCGCAGAGCACACTGGTCTGAATGGTGCGGGCAGAGGTCCACTCCATGCCGGCCGTCACTCACTCGCTCTGCCAACGTGAGTGGCATCTAAATAAGTTTCCTCCTGGACACGCCCACTTACAACAGGTGATAGTGATTATCAGTCCTTAAAATCAGTCCACAGCAATCCAGAGAATTAAAAACAAACAACATTAAAACAGTATAAAACATGCAATAATAATTATAAAAACAGGGAAAAAAAACATGCAAATAAACAAAACTTAAAATCAAAACCAAATTTTCACTGTGTGACAACAAGAACACCAAAGAGCACCAATCTGAGTGTTAGTTCAGTGTTTAGGATTGTATTTCCATTGTTAATCAGTAGATTGAGTTGATGTTCAGTTAATAATTGTTCAGTTATTGTTTTGTACATTTAATTAATGTACAGTATAATGTAAATATTTTCTTTCTTTAAATTATGAAGAATTTGATGTTTGGCTCGGCCTTTTGCCTTAAGAAATAAAAAGTCAGGGGATCATAAAAAAAATCTGTGTTTTTAGGTTTTAAAAGTACTGATTTAAATACCGTTTAGGAACCGGTACCGTTTTAAAAGTATCGAAATGGCACCGGTACCGAATGAAACCCTTTCAATACCCAACCCTAGTCCACACTGCAGGACTCCCCCCTCCTCGCCCCTGACGAAAGTCTGCGCGACTCGCTCACTGACATCACCTGTACTGAGTCTGGATCAGGACCGGAGACCGCTGTGACCCGGTCCAGGGGTAGGGGTAGGGTCCGTGTCTCGTCCTGGTCCACTCCCAGAACAAACTGGAAGGTTTTACTCACCAGTTTAGAACTGAACTCTGCGTGTCTTCTGCGCAGCAAACTCATGATGAGAGAAGTGAAATCCAGTTTCCTACGAGGTTCTCATCCAGTCCACTCAAACGGTCCTCCTGTCCCCAAAGGTCTTCAGCTCCATGAGACCCCGATCAGAACTCTTTCAGAGTTAGCTCCTGACTGCATTTTGCTCCAAACCTTTCAGTGCAGTTGTGAGATGATGATGATGATAATGCTGCCGGCCGGTGTCGGTCTGACCGAGTCGTAGAGGCCGCTAGAAGCAGGTGAACCGGCCTGAAGGGGGACTTCAGTAGAACCACTTGCTCCGTCAGACCCGCAGCCGAATTTAAAATAATTCCAGTTTGGTGTGGTACAGATGTCTCCTCCTTTTCTTTCCTTTTCTTTTTTGAGAACCACTTTAGGGCTTACTGGACATTTTCACTGAGTTTTTACCACTAAAATGTTAGCTAAACTAGATGTCCGTGAGCCAGAGCATCAGCGATGATGATTGGATCAACAGATTTCCCAGCAGGCTTTGTTCTTTAGTAAATGTTGAAAATAACATGAAATAAAGTCATTTAAATTCATTTTTACCCACAATAAAAGTTTTATTTCAGAAATTATCATTTCTGAAATAAAAACTGCATATGTTGAAGAACAGTAAAGGATTCTATATTATCAGCAAGTTGAGGCAGTCTGGTGGCTCGATGACGGAAAGAGACGGAGCAGGAGATGCTTTATAAAACATTTTCGTTTGGAAGAATGATGACAAGCTTTATTAAATGACTCTGTCCACTCTGAGATATCAAAGCAGCACCGTTTACTCGCGGGATGAAGGTGATGACTACAAACTTCGCGGCCCGCGGGTCATCAGCCCCGCCCACCCGCGGGGTCAAGGTGGGGGCCACAAAGTGGTGGCTCGGGGGCCACAAATGGCCCGCGGGCCGCGAGTTTGAGACCCCTGATTTAGATGGTTGAACAGGTACAGATAATGCTGTACTCGCTCATCCCTAGGTGTAGTTCCATCATCATGCATCAATCAGTTACCTGGATCCTGGCAGTTTTTTTTACATAATCCTTGACGTCCTCCATGGTCACAATGGAAAGGCTGGAGCCATCAGAGTTATGGATTTTAATGATGGCTGGATAGAGGAAGAAATATTTAACCCCTGCCTCCCGCAGCACTCTCCGTGCATTTGCCGTTTCCTTTCTCTTTCTTGCTACCTCCATGGAGAAATCCTGATAAAATGAGATTTTTCCTGCCTCAGTGTTTACAGAACCTTTAACACTCGCAGCCTGAAGAATCTTCTGTGCATCAGAATAGTTGTGCAATCAAACCAGCACTGTGCGTGGACCCCCTTTGCCTGTAGGCATTGTCGGTGGTCCGGTACGGTAGGCTCGTTCGATTATGATGCCCTCCTGCTGCAGCTCCAAGATCTCTGGTATCCACTTCTTAAAGTGCCCATGACATCGTTTTCCGTGTTTTCTGACTCATCTATCATGTTGCAACGTTGAGTTCTCACCTTAAACCTGCCAGAAACAGCAAAGAACAGCATCCATCTGTCTCCTAGTACAGCCAGTGAGAAGCTCTTCAAGATTTCAGAGCTAGGTTTCAAACCGTTTTTTTCACTCCAGCCTGCTATGAGGTCATAGTGATCCGGACTTGCTTATATGGTTCTCCGCCCACATGCACGTTCACGACACCTGGAGTGAGGAGAACACCAGTGCTGCTGCCGCCATTGACCATAGACCGTGTAGTGTTTAGTTTCAGTTTCGTTTCACTTTCACGCGACAGCACTGCCCCCTACTGCAGCAGAAGTGTCAGGCTGCCAAATAAGGAGAAACCCAGCAGAACCGGAAGGCGGCGCATTCTTCTGATCTCTGAGTTGCTCGTTAGGAAATAATTACAGCATATTTTGAGTTATGATGGTGCAACGCTAATCTAGAGGCCTTAAAGATTACATCTGTTTAATATAAATTGATTTAAATATGGAGCCATGGGCACTTTATAAATAAAAACATTTTCCTGTGAATTAAAAAAATCAAACTGAGTAAAATAATTCAATTAACAAGGGCTAAAGTAGGGCATTTTCCCCCCCCTCTTACAGTACCTCTACTTTTATACTTCAAGTAGTTTAGAAACTGGTACTTTCATACTTTTACTTGAGTAAAATGTTTCAGTTGATACTCCTACTTCTACAAAAGTCGTTTTAAAGCCTAGTATCTATACTTCTACTTCAGTAATGAATGTGAGTATTTTGAAGGTTCTACTTAAAACTATTTCCCTGGATCCTTACATCACTTTGCGATAGTGTAATGGCTAAGACTCCAGTGTAGAAGCCTGAAGGTCACAGGTTTGACTCCACCACCTGCAATGCTGATAAATTTCATTTTGTTCTTGTTGATTTTTGAAACCCCTTTTGAAGGTTGTTATTAAACTATTCTTTAAAACCACATAGAGAATAGGTTTAAGTCTTCTTTAATTAAACAGTATCAAAGTGTTCATCATGACTGAGCCAAGTGTCCTCTTTTTCGAAAATCTAAATATAGTCACCCTAGTTATACTTGTATATAAAAGTTATATCTCCATACTCAATGTAATGTAGCTTGTAAATATGATGATTATACCTTTAGCATTTAATTGTCATTCCATTAATATTTTTGATTCATTGTTTTGGTCAAAATGTTTATTTTTTTGATGGTTTATTTTAATATTAGTCTGCTGCACAAAGCTTGGCAAAATATTGCAGTTCTATTATATTTCATATTTCTTGCCCTGTAAGGCACACATATTTAGCCTATATGTACTCTGCTTTAATAAAATAACCTCAAGGCTTGAGAGCCAACAGATATGAAGGGCATTCTTCAACATACTAGTTGTAGTTCCTTTTCTAAAAGAAACTGAAACATGTAAAATGTGAACTTGTAATAAGTGAATGAATGAATAGATTTATTTCAATTTTATATTGGATCAATAGAAATTTGAATGGATTGAAGCTGCTTAGGTTTGAAATGGGTTTGTTGAATGTGAGAGAAAAGAGGAGGACACATTTCTGTCAGGTCCTCACTCTCTCCTCCACCGTTCACCTCCAGCTGCACTTCATCACCGTCATCACCAGCTGCAGCACATCACCTCATCACCGGAGGAGTTCAAAAGGATTGGAGCAACACTCAGACGGCGCCACTTCGTTCCACTTCCTAGTGGTAACTCAGGTACCTTATGCTCCAACGAATTATCTATAGTGTCTCATCCTCTGTTCCTGCCTCTTCAGATCATCTCCACGGCTGTCGTCCTTGTTCCTCCGAACTCTAACCCTTGGACTCACACTCGGCACATCAACCCTGTCGGAACCATTGATCCTCCTTTCAGCCTCCCTCCAGCCAGCCTTCATCCAGTACTCTCCCATGCTCTTTGCCTCACGGACACAGTAAGCCTCCCTACTCACTACTACTGCAATATCATTATTACCATACCCTCCGCTCACCAACCTCTCCTCTCTCTCCAAGATCGACTCCGGAAACCCAGCAGAACCAGCACATTTCATTAATAAACATCTGTTTTTACTTACCTTACTGTGTCCCTCAGTTGTGTGGCTCCAGGGTCTGGTTAAATCATGACAATTTCCAAAGTTTAAGCTGTTTATTAAGTATAAGACAAGAAACATGTATACTTGCAAACCAGTTTGCTGCTCAGACCTCTGCCCTCCTTCAGTGTCACAAGAAGTCTGACCTGTCTTTTCTTCTGTCTGCCTATATCATGGTGATTACTGCAGGCGTCCTTATCTGTGTCCTACCTCTGCTGATCTATCATGAGCCTGAAGGTCTTGGGGCCAGATACGGGCTGGTGCATAAATTATCCTGTTTCTCTTTTAGATAAGAGTTCTGTGACATTCCTCTGTAGCCTGGTATTCTAATCTATGGTGAGGGCCTTTGTGTGGTCAGTTAAAAGGCTCTATCTGTGGACTCTGTGTTCTGTGTCATCTTCAAGATATTGCTATATGTACATTGTGTCTGTACTTCTGATGTGTTCTGTGTGTGAACTCAACTGCCCTAAATTCTGATTGCTCACGTCAGTCCCCCTGTTTCATGCCTTTAAAGGCATGAACCAAATGTGTGTGCAATCAGGATCAGGTGAGGCGGTAAAGATGGGGGGGTCGGCGTGACCCCACTCCCCTGAGAGCACGCTGGCGGCCCTCTGTCAGCGAAGAGGGTCTAGATGCACTCAAGAGAATATCTACAGACGGCCCTAACAGCTGATGGTCTTCTGATGAAACATCCACTCAAACACCCTGAAGCCTGTGAGGTTAGCCAGATGTTTGTGATCTGATAATCTTTTATGATCTTTTAGGATCTTTTAATCCTTCTTCAAAAGTTAAGAATCTGGGCGTGATCTTTGACTCTGAGCTGACTTTTATCCCTCACATTAAAAACGTCACCAAAATAGGTTTTTATCATCTCAAAAACATCGCCAGAGTCCGCCCCATTCTCTCTCGGGCCAATACGGAGACGCTGATGCTTTCATCACCAGTAGAATCGATTACTGCAATGCCCTGCTTTCTGGTCTTTCCAAGAAGAGTACTTCAGGTCTACAACTTTTACAAAACTCAGCAGCCCGTGTCCTGACAAAGACCAGGAAGCGGGAGCACATCACTCCGGTTTTAAAATCACTGCATTGGCTCCCCGTATGTTTTAGGATCGATTTTAAGATACTGTTAATGGTTTTTAAGTGTCTTAATGGTCTTGGCCCTTCTTATCTTTCTGAACTGCATTTTCCATATGAACCCTCGCGGCCACTGTGCTCCTCTGGCAGCCGTCTCCTAGTCATCCCTAAAGTCAGGACACACACCCACGGCGAAGCTTCTTTTGGTTATTACGGCCCTCGCCTCTGGAACGGACTGCCAGAGGACCTCAGGACCGCAGAGAACGTTCAGGTTTTTAAGAATAGACTCAAGACCCACCTTTTTAGATGAGCTTTTAACTGATTATTATTTATTTAGTTTTTTATTCACATTTTATTGGTCATTTTACTATTCATATAAGTTCTCGTTATTTTATATGCTACGCATTTTAATCCTCCAGTGTTTCCTCTGTGGAGCCCCCTGCCTTGGGACCGGTGGTCGGCGGTGGTGGCTCGGGCGCTCCCTGGTAGGGCCCGGGCAGTGGCGGGTGTTGCCACCCTCCATACCCGGGTGCCCTTGGTTGGTGTGTGGCTGCTGACCTGGTTCTACAGCTGACGAGGCAGAGGGCCCACTAGATGGCGTGTTTCTCATTACTGGAGCCATCTGAGCTCAACATAGTGTTTACTGTGGTTTTGATGTGTATGTGTGCCTGGGAATGGGTTTTGGACTGGGAGGGGAGAGTGTCATAATTGTTCTATGGGTGGGAAAGGGAGGGAATGTGGGTTGTGTGGGTCATTGTAATCTGTCAAGCACTTTGTGTTGCTCGCTGGGGCATGAAAGGTGCTTTATAAATAAAGTTTGATTTGATTTGATAATAACTGATATGTTATTGTAGTTATTACTGCTGTTAATGAATGGTGCAACCTTGTTAGTAATGACAGTAAATGTATTTATTAATACTATAACGTTACGGAATACACTAATCCAATGACATTTGACCCCTGGTCACTCATACACACTACTGTACTTTTTCTGCCAATAATCTGGATTATATGACCCTTCATCATGTCCTAACCTCTTTATAACCTGACTCAACATCCCTACAGATGTCCGCCAACCTTCTGGTCAGATGACTGTCCAGCTCCGGCCAGATGACCTCACTGGACTCACTCGCTCTTAGTTATAATAAACTCAGTCTCTTGTTCAGTCTCTTTTCTTTGCAGACTAGGTTAATCTCTTGTTTACATTTAATGTGCTCACAGTGTTCCTCCTTCAAGGTCTTTTCACTCACACATTCAAACAGTGTATAAATGTGTTCTTCTGTGTCAGTCTTATTCTTACAGAAATCTTCATATTAGTTACACCTTTTCTACTTTTGCTAAAGTTAAAATAAGGTTTGTTACTTAAAGATAAATTATTTCATCAATCATTTAAACTACAGTATAATAAATTATAGCTTATTTGATGTAAACATAAATTGTAATTATTATGGAGACGATCAACTAAGTAATGGGGTAATTAACAGTCATTCACTTTCAATTATCCACTTAAACAGTAGAAGTTTGTTTTCAAAGATGTCAATAATAATGGATTATTTACATAAATTTAATAATAAATTCAGTGCGATTGCCGTTACGGAGACTTGGTTAAAAGAAGTCATGGATGAAGTACAAATGGAAGGTTACGAACTTTATTTTCTATATTTCTATTTAGACAATAGCTATACAAATGAAATTGATAAGGCAGTTAATAGTGGTCTCCTAGTAAGTGATATAAGTGATCATCTACCAATATTAATAATACATCAAAGTCAATTCAAAAAACCTAAGGAAGTAGATCAGATAAAGCATGTTAGAATAAGGTCAGAGGAAACAATAACAGCATTCTGTAATGACTTGTTGAAGGAGTGGGGTTTATGTGAAGGATGTGAACGTTGCATATGATACGTTCTTAAAAATATATAAATCCTTATATGATAAGAACTGCCCTGTACTGGTTTGTAGAAAAAAGAAAAATATTAATGTAGAACCATGGTTAACTAAGGGACTACTAAAATCTTGTAAGAGGAAAAATAAATTATACAGAGATTTTGTCAGATTTCGAACCAAAGCCACAGAAATGAAGTACAAGATATATAAAAATAAACTGACAACATTAATAAGACAAGCAAAAAAAGATTATTATAATTTAAGGTTGAAGGAAAGCACAGGTGACATGAAAAGAACATGGAGAATTCTGAATAGTGTCATAAGACCCAGGTCTCAACATGCCCATTATCCAGATTTCTTTACTAGAGGAGATAAGATCTTGAGGGATAAAAGTGAGGTGGTGAATGAATTTAATTCATTTTTTGTAAACATAGGACCAAGTTTGGCCAAATCTGTGGAAACACAAACTAATGAGGGTAGAAAAATACAAGGAGGGAGTAGAATTCTACAGTCTATGTTTTTAGGGGATGTAAGTGAAAATGAAATCTTGACGATAGTAAAGAAAAGTAAAAACAAAAAATCCATTGACAATGATGGGATTGACATGATGATTGTAAAGAAAACGATTATGTTTTTAAACCATTTACTTATTTGTAATTTGTCTGTTCAGAGTGGCATATTTCCAGAAAAAAATGAAAACTGCAAAAGTTATTCCAATATTTAAAAACGATGATAGACATAGTTTTGATAATTACAAACCGATCTCAGTGCTTCCACAGTTTTCTAAAGTGCTAGAGAAATGGTTTGTTCAAAAACTAGATGGCTTCATTGAGAAGAATAACCTGCTGAGTGAGAGTCAGTACGGATTTCAATCACATAAATCTACATCCCTGGCATTACTAGAATTAAATGAAGAATTTACATCAGCAATAGAAAGGAAACAATACACAGTGGGTTTGTTTATTGATTAAAAAAAAGCATTTGATACCATAGATCACAGTTTGCTATTTTCTAAGTTGAAGGATTATGGGATAAGAGGGATAGCTCATGAGTTAAACAGTTATTTGAATAAAAGAAATCAATTTGTTCAATTAGATGATGAAATTTCAGATTCTCTAGAGATTACTCATGGAGTCCCACAGGGGTCAGTGTTGGGGCCTAAGCTTTTTATTTTGTATATTAACAACATTTGTGATGTGTCCAAAGTATTACAGTTCATATTGTTTGCGGATGATACAAATATATTTTGTTCTGGGAATGACTTAAAAATAATTTTAGAAAATATGGTTTGTGAGATGTCTAAACTTGAGAGGTGGTTCAAGGACAATAAATTATTTCTCAATTGGAATAAAACAAAATTCATGGTTTTTGGTAACAGGAAAATTGATGACTCTGTCACGTTGTCTATTGACGGTACTTTAGTTGAAAGAGTAAATGAAGTCAGAATCTTAGGGGTTGTCTTGGATCATAAACTTAACTGGAAATCTCACATAAAATATATAAAACAAAAGCTTTCTAAAAGTATTGGTCTTTTAAACAAAGTCAAAAGTGTTCAAGAAACATCAACACTTCAGACATTATATCATTCATTTATTGTTCCATATTTGACTTATTGTATAGCGGTTTGGGGCAATACATATAAAACAAATACTAATCCTTTGTTTTTGTTACAGAAGAAAGCTTTAAGAATTTTACATAAAGTACATCCAAGAGAACATACTAATGGATTGTTTGTTCAGTCAAAAATTATAAAATTCAGAGATTTGGTGAAATTGAAAACTTTACTAATTATGTTCAAGGCTAGAAATAAGTCACTGCCAACACAGTTACAGAAGTTTTTTGTTTTGATCACAAATAATTAAAAAAGTAGAAAGAAATCTGAGTTTAAAAGAATATTTGTTCGTACTACATTACAGCAAATGTGCATTTCAATATATGGTGTAAAACTATGGAATAACCTGGATGATGACTTAAAAAAATGTTCAACTACTGATCAATTTAAAAAATGTATAAAGAAAAAATGCTAAAATCCTATGTTCTTGTGAGTTAATGATAGATGATTGATATGTTTTAGTTCTGGTATTGTTTGTGAAGAAAACGCTATTTACTTTTTGTGTATACGGTCATTTTGTAATTGATTTAGTCTTTAGTTGAAGGGGGTAGGTCATACAAGATTTTTTCTTCCTCCTCCCCCCTTTTCACTCAAATGATTTTTATTCTGGTTGGTATTTTGTATTTTGATTTGACTTTTGTATATTTAATTTTTTGAGTGAAATAAACTTATTGAATTGAATTGAAAAATGTACAGAGCAAATACAAGTACGTTACCAACAAATATTCAGAAAATGTTTCAAAAGAGAGTTAGTGAATACATGCTGAAAGGAATTGATGTCTTTAAAAAACCTAGATTTAGAACCATAATTAAAGAACGTCACATCACTGTAAATGGTGTAAGATTGTGGAACAACCTTAGCAGAGAAATAAAAAAAATCAAGGTCACTCTTCATATTCAGAAAACATTTCAAATCAAGTGTATTGAACAGTTATGAAACTATGGTCTGTGATTAAGCTTGAAAAATTACTGTCTAGAAGTGAATCTGTGTGTGTCTGACAGTTAAACTAAGAATGTGTTCATTTCATTTTGTTAATGGGGCAGAAATTATAAGATTATTTCTTTAATCTGCTCCCTTTCATTCAAATTGTTTTTATTTTGTTAGGTATATACTTTGTTGTTATTGTTTATTTTTTGGATGTTTTATTTTGTTTTGAATGAAATAAATGTTAATAATAAAAAAAAGACAAGTATTTACTTGAATCTTTCTTATTAAGTTAAACACTTTACGGTGAGTTAACAGACGGAAGTCATGTGAGCTTGGTAAACTCCCCTCACGCCTCGGCAGTCATCTAAGACACGATTCAAATTCTGATTGGTTAACTTAAGATAATTGAGCATCAAAACTAATTCAGTTGACACGTCAACTTCAGTCTAAGCCTTCAGTCTGAGCTGAACGTCAACAGCATTGAACAAGGTCTCCAGAGACGCCTGCTTGCATGGGTGTCTCTCTCTCTCTAACCCCCTACACACAGCCGGTCAAGGAGAGTTTGCGGGAACTCTCAGGACGACCTCAAAAAGAGAAATGCCTTCTCTTTAAACCAACTAATGGGGGCTGATCAGAAATTATTTCAGCATCCTGGCCGAAATGCTTCTCTTGCTGACTGAGACGTATCCACGGACTGTCCAGCAGAGTCCTCGGCGGCCACGCCTCAGCTCGTCGAGAACCCCGACGCTTGTCAGATCCAGGAACGTCCACACTCAGTAAGCGAAACCCCCTTTCTGATCGAGAGGCTTGGCTTGATAAAGTTTAATTCTCCTAAACTAAATTAAACCATCCAAATTCAGTAGCAACTCAAAATAGAAACTAAAAGCAACTCTAGACTAAACTAGTAGCATCTAAATTTCCCCTAGTCTCATCAAAACATACTTAAGTCTGTTAACCTCACAATTAGACACCTCTTTAAACATTTCACATCATGTTTAAGAATCTTAATTGTGTGCTATAAATGAGCTACCTCAAAAATCAGAACTGTTATATTTCTCTGTGTGTTCTTAGTTCTTTTATAAATAAATGATTGTAAAATCTTTTATTTTGCCTCAGCTTCAAATGATTAATAAGGTATTACCGTAATTCACTGTTCACAACCGAAAAGAACCTAATATACCTTCAATAAATATTAGCCATTTCCTAAGGTTAAATGTCACAGTTCATAACTTTCATCTAATCCTCTAAATGAGTTTAATATTTAATTGGAGAGGGTGTAGCATATCACAACGCTACATAAGCCTCAAATCCCCGACTGTTTCCTGGATCTCAGTCCACTTACAGTGCATCTAAGGCAGGCTGCGCACGCTCCTCCGGAGCGCCACTCCATGATGCAAACTTGAGAAATCTAGGGTGATGTATGCAGTGGGACATGCCTCTATCACCATAGATTTCTCAAACTCACCTCCGGGAGTCAGAGAACACCAACTGATTAAAGATTTCAGCTATACGGGCAGCGGTGGAAGGATGAACATAGCAGCTAGCAAAATTAGCTCTGTTGGATCACCCCTGCTTTTGGACCCTGTGTGTGTGTGGCGCGGGGCATTGTTTTACCATATTTCATTTTGTATAATTAATAAAATGTATTTTTATTAATACAAATCAAGTCATGTCTTTGGCTGCCTTTGGTTGAACCTTTATGAGATAGTTGAGAAGTTTGTGCGCGCTCCCCTTCAAGGCTGCAGTTACATGCAGCGCGAGGCGTGGTTCTGTTAAACCAAACGTCAGAAACCTTGGTATCATTCTAGATTCTGCCATGTCATTAGAGGAACATTCACAAACATTAATCCGTAACTGCTTTTTTCAATTGAGAAATATCTCTAAGATCAGAACGCTAGTGTCAAAAGCAGAACTAGAGATGATTATTCATGCTTTTATTTAATCTCGCCTTGATTACGGTAACAGCCTTTTTACATGTTTGAATAAGAAATATCTGTCTTGCCTCCAGTCAGTTCAGAATGCTGCTGCAAGGCTTTTAACCAACACATGAAAGAGTCAGCACATTACTCCAGTTTTAAGATCCCTGCACTGGTTACCAGTGCATTTTAGAATTCATTTTAAACTTTTAGTTTTTACTTTTAAAGCCATGCGTGGTCAGGTCCCTGTTTATATTTCAGACCTTTTACAACCCTACAGTCCTCCTCGTAGTTTGAGGTCTGCTAGTCAGAGGCTACTGATGGTTCCTAGATCACATTTTAAGTCCAGGGGAGATAAATCTTTTAAAGTAGTGGCTCCAAAATTATGGAACGCTTTACCTCCTCCTCTGTGTAGCCTGGATTCTGTTCACTCTTTTAGGAAACAGTTGAAAACTAATTTATTCAGGCTAGCTTTTAACTGATTTTAGGTTGCATGATGTTTTTGTTTTATCATGTTTTTATTTTGCGTTTTATCATGTTCTTATCATGTTCTTATTTTGCGTTTTATCATGTTCTTATCAAGTTTTTATTTTGTGTTTTATGTTCTTATCAAGTTTTTATTTTTGTATTTTATTATGTTCTTATCAAGTTTTATCCTTTGTGTTTTTATAATTGTTTTTATTGTAAAGCACTTTGTGGCCATTGGCCTGAGAAAGGTGCTATATAAATAAAGTTATTATTATTCTTGACCAACATCCCTTTAACTGTTATTCAGTGTATTAATTCAAAACTGTCTACAGAACATTCATCTTTATATAACAGCTACCAGTCACCAGATCTTGCAGCTCTGTCCCGCAACCAGACGTCAGGACGTTGGGACTCTTTCTTTCTTTTTAAGATGATAATAATCTGGGCAGGTATACAGGGGTGAGTGAGAGAATTACCTGAAAACTCCATAAAACAGCAGCTTGTCTTTTAATTAGGGATGTTCTGATACCAGATTTTTACTAAACGAGTACTTACATTTGAGTACTTGCCGATACCGAGTACCGAAACAAGTACTAATACTAAATCGTGGTTTGGTAAAACAGAAAAAATCAAATAAAATTAAAATAAAATAAAAAGTCACATTTATCTGTTTTTTCATTCAATCCTAACTGTAAATAGAATCCTAAAGGTCAGGCCAAATTAAAACTTTGGTCAACACCATAAAGATTTCTCTCTCTCTGAGTTAGAAATGATTCTATAAAAGGACTGACTGCTTCAGTTAATCTGACCTGGACTGGATACAACATTAAAGTCAACCAATTGAAATTAAAACCGTCAGACTAAATCTCAGCTAGCTGATTTCTAATGTGGGAAAATGACTTTTAGATAAATAAATACACAATTGACCTGCCGCAGAGATTTCAAAGTTCATTTGATTATATGATAGAACAGCTTGCCATACAGGCTCCAAACTATTTATGATGAACAAAACTTTCCGTCAGCTGATTAAAACCAAACTGGTGTCTCTTTAAGCCTCTGCCTTATTCTGAAATAGTGGTTCAAAAAAGTTTCAATCAGCTCTACTGGATTCTTCTGTAGTTCACTGTTTTCTGTTAGCAAAACGCTAAGCTAAACATGCTAACGCTTCGGAAATCCTATCGGCATTACTGTATGAATGGATTACTGGAACTTTACCGAACCTGACGTCAGGACTGAGGATTCAGAGCGTGTATACTACGGCTAAATCACAACTACTACTGTTACAACTACTACTACAACACAAGTAAGTTAACGCCTTATATATATATATACACATACTATGGTAAACAACACATTTACCATAGTAAATATATATATCAATATATTCATATTATATATATATATATATATATATAGTATATATATATATATATATATATATATATATATATATATATATATACTATATATATATATATATATATATACTAAAGTAAACAACACATTCTGTTTGATAATTTTTTCATATTTTTTACATATTACAGCTTACAAGTTACAGTGAGCTCCGGTTAGCAGCTGGTGTGCGCTTCAGGTTAATGGAGAGCTAAGCTAAGTATCGGCTCTAAGTATCAGGTTATGTTTATGAGTACAAGTACGAGTATACAAGCTTAGTATCGGCCCTATACCTGATGCCGATATCGGAGCATCCCTACTTTTAATAATCCAAAACTTTGTCATTCTTGTGGAAATATTTCTTTACCACTGAACCAGTCTGAAGGCACAGGCTGTGTCCGAATTCAGGGGTAGGGTGCTTATGAGGACGTGTACTTGCTGGTCTACCTAGGTTGGGTCCTTGCTCGACCGCTAAGACCGGAAATAAACGGCTCTGAATTCAGACGGTCTAGCCTCATACTTATCCTCGCCCCACAGTCCAGTCGCTTAGCAACCTTGACAGCGCCGACAGACAGGCTAAAGCTAATAAAATGGATCTAAAGAAACACTTAAGCTCTTTTATGGTGATTTATTTCCTAAATTTCCATTTAAAACATTCAACCTAGCTTACATTGATTTCTTGTCTTAAATTACATGAAAAATAAAACATTCAACCTCTTTTGTGGAGATTTTTATTATTAAACTTCATATAAAGATAAGCAAAAAATTCCTAAACACAAGCTTTTTATAATCTTTTGAGAAACTGACATTTAAAACTGTACTGCTCTCTGGTTTTTTCTGCCACTGCTGCAAAATTGATGAACCAGTAGAATCCAACAGGACTTGTGTTGTAAATTCAATAAAGTAAAAAAACAAAGTAGAATCCAATGGTTGGCACGCAAAGCATCCTGGGATAGCCTTGGCCAGCGAGGATACACCAGACGCATCCTCGAAATTGGGGTGGTGCGAGGACGCATGAATGAGTATCCTTCGAATTTGGACAGCACTCGTCGCGGCGCTGTGATGTCATCGGTCTCGAATTGCATCCTAACCCTGAATTCGGACACAGCCAGTGAGTCCTTTATGATGGAAACAGAACAACTGGTTCTCTAAACAGAACGTGTAAACTTTGGTAAAACTGACTTTTTATACTTTCTGGTCACCTATGATGTAACCATAGCAACTGACATCTCAAAAGCTCAAATAAATTCCAAACTGCAACCAAAAATCCGAGAGGAGGTAAAGAGTAGGAGTTGTGGATGTAGAGCAAAGTGAAGAGGAAGATCAAACCATCACTTCCATCCATCCTAACAGGGAACGTGAGATCTCTCCTGAATCAGGTGGACCAGCTTGAAGCTCTGATGAGGATCTATCCAGAATCTCATGTCTTTCACTGAGACGTGGCTGCAGGATCAGATCCAGACTCCAACGTCTCTCTACCGGCCTTCAGACGATACCAGCAGACAGAGATTTGATGAGGAGCAGAAAAAGCAAAGGAGGTAGATTAGCTGGTGCTGGTCAACAACAGATGGTGTAATCCAGGACCTGCTGCTGTGGAAGGTAATCTTTGCAGACTAGATACTGAACTGAGATCTTAATTTAATTGTCCTGTGATCTATCAGCAATGCCTTCTCTCGATCGTGATCGACGTATTGAGCACTCCTGACTTAGAGGCTTCTTCAGATCTGCTGAACTCAAGACGGCTACAGAAGGTCCTTCCTGACCACAGCTACAGCATCCTACAGTGACTTTATGAAAAAACTGAAGAGTTTCTTAATCACCTAAATTCCCTCTGGGATTTATAAAGTTTTATTGATTGATTGATTTAGAGGAGGGTCTTAAACCTTTGAGACAGTGACGACAATCACACAAATACGTACACCACTACTACTTTTATTTGGCAAACATCTTGAGATAGTTTCTCTTTATCAGTATACAGTGTGTGTATATATATATATATATATATATATATATATATATATATATATATATATAGTAAACCAACACATTCTGTTTGATAATTTTGTCTTATTTTTTTTACATATTACAGCTTACAAATATACCTGATCTTTTTGACAAAATTACAGATTTTGTTTGACACCAAAATTTATATGCTATTTAAAAAATCCCACATCATACATTCATGATTAGAAAAAGTAGATCATATGAAATAAAAATCAGAGAACAAACTAAACACCATAGAATACAAATAAACTCATTTCATCAAGAGAACGGGAGTCGAGGTCTTTCACTAAACGCTTCATGGAGTCTTGTGAGAGGACACTGCTGCTACTCCAGAACCATTAGCACAGTGGAGACATGGAACAACGACAGCACTGTCACATAAACCTCTGCACTCTGGTCAAAGTCAGACAGCAGCATCTCACTGTGAATTTTAATAGGTGTTTGATTAAAAACTAAACTGCACATCATACTTTATACCTCTTTTTTCTTTCTCCAGCGCTGACTTAAAGCTGGGTTCACACTGTGCGACTTTCGGCCGCCGTAAAAGACTCATACCTGTCACACTGTGCGACTATGCTTACCCTGCCACACTGTACGAGGGAAGATTGATTACATGCCACACTGTGCGACTTCTTGCCTTGTTATTGTAAACATACTGAATGCAATAAAGTTGGTTCAAACATGGGCGGGTGCGTCTAAGCGCCGCAGATCTGCGTCACCAATATGCAACAATAACACAACAACAATGGACGTACAACAAGTACTCGCTTTCGCAGTAGTCTTGTTGGATTCTGACTCTAAAAAGAGGAAAAGAAGAGTCGAGCGAAGAAAACGTCTGTGGATGCGCTCATGGGTGGAAAAACGTGGAATATATGGGATGCCTGTTCTTCAAAGAGAGCTCGAGGTTAGCTTTTCGCTGTTATCAGCTAAACAATTAATGTGTTTCAGTACTTTGAGTCCAAGGAAGAAACAAATAACAAATTGTTTTCATAGACTGATGATCCAAGCCGGTGATGAGCCCGGCGCGCCGGTGCTCATCACTTTTGCGTCACTCTCTGGGTGATCTCCTATTGGTTCATTGCAAATCCAAGTCGTAGAATATCTAGCAGTGTTTGATATCAGTTGCGGCTTGTCTTTGGCCGTGAGACTGCAAAATTTTGTGTCGGTGACGCGGTCACACTGCAAGATTATTGCCCGGCGATTTAAGCCCACGACAAGAGAATTTAATGTACTTACAAATGTTTTCATGACAAACGATATTTGCAGGACACCCAAAAGTCGCACAGTGTGAACCCGGCTTAAGGCTTAGTCCAAAGATTATGCAAATGCATTCAAGCTTTCCTTTCATGCCTTGAAATCTCAGCATGAGACATCTGCCCAAACTAGAAATCTCTGTCACATCTGTAAAACAAAGTTAAACTGGAAGAAGGAGCTGCCATTTGAGTTCTGCAAAACTAAGAAACCTGTGATGAAAGTGAGCACTGTGGATGGTTGTTAGACCGGCCGATTGTTTCTTTGATGTGTGAGTCAGCAGAGTGATGACTGAAAAGGTGCTGTCTTTAAAAACGTCATCATTGCTTCAGAGATGGGTCAACCTTCGCCGGGAAACCAAAATCTCCCCAGCGAGGTTTGGTTTTTACAAAGTATTGCTGAATATGAAGCATTGCATTTATTTGAACAAGAAGGTAATACTTGCTACGTTTTTCTTGTTTAGAACACACTGGCAGGCAGCACATTGTTTAAAACTCCAGATGTCACATGCTCTAAGCAAACCAGTGTTTAGCTCTTTATTTGTTCTTTTAAAATCTTAATAACATATATTTCTCCACACTGTTGCATTATAACATTTGCAAGCACTGATCTAATCAAAACTTCTAAATGGAAAACAGGAACAGAGTGTTCTGACTCTTCGTCACGAAATGAAAAACAAACTTGAATTAATTTAAACTGGAATTCAGAGATGAAGTAGTTTTATCTTCTCACATTTAGCCTGACTGAGTTCTCCACTGAAGGCTCCTGAACTTTACTGGATGGTGACTTGGACCTGATCAGAACTCTGGTGTCTAAACAGTGACAGGATGTGTGAGACAAACATTCAGAACAAGAGACCTCTCCACGAGAGGGTGAACACACAAAGGGATTGTGATGCTTTTCATTAGAATAAATAATCAGTTCATAATATCTTTTTTTATATTGCCTTTGTGTCTTATAATATATTTTTAATAAAATAAAGACATTACTATATGTTTTTGGTTTGTGCTGTCATTCTAAATTATTACAAACTATATTATTTACTCATGGAATGCTTTTTTCTTTAAGTTTAAAATATGTATTTTAAGAGCTGGGAGAAGACTAGATGAATAAGATTCACACAGTTTTACATTTTCTTTTTGAATACTGACACGTGTTGGAAAGACTGATGAACTAAATATTTATGTGCATGTGTCCTTCATAGAAAACAGGTAGAATCCACAGCTTAAAGGTGCAGGAAGGTTATAATACTGCACAATGACACATCATGTACAAAATGCTAACTTTACCATGGCCAAAATGCAGTGCTCTAACCTGACCCGCTCAGGAGTACTACATACTAATAAACACGTGTGTGCAGGTAAAAGTTACCCATAGAATGCATCAAAAAATGTAAGTGCAAAGCGTAAAAAAACAAAACAAAGAAGTTCAGCGTGCCATCACACTTTTCTTAGTAAAATGCAATGAGCACATACACAGTGCACACACACTGCAGGAAGGAGACAGTAAAGTTTACCACACAGGGTGAAGGTGTGAAGGGAGAGCATGGAGGAACGGTACATGGCACCAAACAGAGGCCAGACGAGGAGTTCTGAACAGTTTGTTTTTCTATGGAACATCTCCACAAACAAATACCAGTCCATTCATGGAAAACACACAACCTTCATCTCTCTTCATCCCCCAGAGCTTCAGCTGTGTGAAGAAACTTCTCCAAATAAAATAAATCTGTTAGAATTTCTCCTTTTTGCATTCATATAATTTTTCATTGAAAAATGTTTTTTTCTTCTTCTTTAATTACAGATGTTATTTTTATTTAACTGTATTGTTTTTGATGATATAAAGCTTGAATCCGTCTTTAGCTACATATGTTGGGCGTCCATAATGTCCAAGTATTTCGCCTCAATGATATGAGGAAGCACATTGTTCCTAAACACAAAGCAGAAATGATAGATGTCAGATTGAACCAAGTACCACACAGATAGATAGACAACATAGAATAATAACAACAATAATTATTATTTAAAGGATGTCTGTGTCGTTCTGAAGTGCCAGCCAGTCAGCTTTTAATCCACAGTGATGACCACACACACCAGTGACAGAGCCTCTAGAAACAGGAAGTAGTCCTCTGACCAGAGCAATACTCATGTCTTGTCAGATAAAGAGAGACACTGCTGCAGATCGGTGACAATTTACAGTGACCCCTCGTTTATCGCAGGGGTTACGTTCTACAAATAGCCCGCAAAAAGGAAAATCTGCAAAGTAGTCAGCTTTATAGTTTTACAATTATTCCAGATGTTTTAAGGCTGAAAAACGCCTCACTACACACTTTTCTCAGACAGGCATTAACATTTCCACACCTTTCTCTCTTGCTTAAACACTATCGGAGTGTCAGAACAGCAGAATAAATAATTTAATTGATGTATTGATTGCATCTGAAAGATCAGGCCTGGACACCATGTGTTTCGTCATGGTATGAAGCCCACAGCACCGTTTTCACCTGCTGAGAAGCTGCAAGTGAGATGAAGAATGTGCTTCTCACCTCCCTCTGCACTACAGGCAAATAAGCTCTCATATGGGAGCATGATAAGGGTGTAGCTTGGTCTGAGGTCCGGTGAAGAGGCACCCAACGGCTCTTGGGTGGTCCAGCGTGAGTTCTCCAGAGAGGAGTCAGGACGCACTGCACTCCACAACACTCAGGTGCTGTACGGGGTAGATCGACTGACAATGGTCAGAACACAGAACACAATGTGCTTAAAAAAAAAAAGCATGCAAAATTGCACCAAAAAATTCTGCTAAACAGCAAGGCCGTAAAAGTAAACCGCGAAAAAGCGAGGGACCACTGTACTGGATAATTTTTAGATATTTAAAACAACTCTTGCCCGCAAAACAGTCCTACTGATGCATTAGAATTCTATATTCCTGTTTTAAATTGCTACAATATAACATGAGACTGTTGGTTTAGTTTACGGTGTTCATGCTGCTGCATCAGGACGTGCAGTAACTTAGGCTGTGTTCGAAATGTTCACTCGTTCCCTATATAGGGCACTATATAGTGAGTAAGCCATTTTGTAGTCTTGTTCGAAACGTTCACTACATTTTTTCGCCCCCTATATGGGGCCCTAGAAACATTTCACGTGGTAGGAAAAAAGTAGTGTACATCTGATGGTCACTCAACCAGTAGATATAGACCATTAATGCTTTGCGGGTCAGGACGTAAAAGTCAAGAAGGATGCACGTCGAGAGCAGCGGATAAACTTGTAATTTATTCATCTATTTAAAGTTTAACCATGCTATTTTATTGGTTTAATGGATCTGTATGTGAATAAATGGGTTTCTAAATACATCGTAGAAGGAAGCCGTTTTACTTAGCCACCGTAATATGCTACCGTTAGCATGCTAACTCAAACATAAAGCTTACTACTTGTTAGCATTATATCTGCAAAAACAACCTTTATACAGCAGTGATTATTTAACATTCTAAAGTTCAGACCCCGTTGTGTTGGTAGTAATTGTTATATAGATCATGTGATCATAATGTCAGCATTTTATCTGAACGATTGGTCTGTTATTTCCTTCAGTAGAAAATCAAAACAACCGTAAACATGGTCAAGATATGTTTAGAGTACAGTCCGATTACATCTTTAATCTTATTTCTGAAAATGTTAAAAGACAACGAGACATTTGGTCAGGAAACAGCGTGAAGGAAATGTTTTAATGATCCCCAGTAATAATTAATATCCTTCATTCTAGGTTCTGATGAGGCTGCTAAGAACCTGATCAGGATGAGAGGTCAGCACAAGGCTCTCTTCTCTGGCTGCAGAAAGACCTCACAGTCTGGGTGATGGTAAGAGTTCTGTTTAAACTGAATCTAAAATGTGATGTGAACTCTTTGATTTCATATTAATTATACAGTTTTCTGATTGTAGGTTTATTCTGAAGCAGCTGGCCCTGGAGACTGCTCACACCTGCCAGGGCAAAAAAAGGAAAACCTAAAGAAATCATAGAAGGTAAAATACTGCACCACAGTGACGTACTGAGCACTTTGCTTTGCTGTCATTTAGTGAAAGAGTGAAGCTGAACAGAGGGAATACTTATTTAAAATCTGGAAAAAAGCTGACAAATTATAAAGGGTGAAATGGTTTTTAATGTTTACTGTTCAGATTAATTTATTTTTGCTATTGATTTTTAAAATGAATTGAAATATGTATGACCTTAAATGTGGAATTCACAATAAGCAGTTTGAAGTAACGTTTTAATATCTTAAAACTAAAGTCAATTATACATTTCTTTCAACTTCACAAATCAAAATTTACATTTATATCAAAATTTACATTTATATAGTTACAAAATGTCATCGAAACCCAACAAAGTGATTTTACTAACATAGAGGGTTTAGGGGGGTCAGTCTAACCAAACTAGTTTGATTCTCTTCTAAAGCAGCTACAGTTCATATGCTCGTGTTTATGGAAAACAGTTAAATTACAAAACATAGAAATATTGACCAACTTTGACTTGTTTTAGATTAATAAAAGGTAAATAAAGTGGGTCAGTCTCTGTCTGCAGATGAAGCTCAGTTTGATGGATGTCTTGTTTTTAAAGGTGTTGTTCCAGTGGAGCCACCAGCTCTTCACTGGATCTGACTGCTGCTGAACATCTGGATGGTTTTCATCTCCTGAAGGCAGCTCATCTGATGGATCAAGCAGATCACCTGAATCCATTGCAACAATGTGCAGACTTACACAACATGCCACCACCTTGGGAACAAAAACTGGTGTTACCTCCAGCGCCTTAAAAATAAAGCCTTCCACCTCGTCTTCATTAATCCTGGTTGGATAGCTGAACAGGCCTTGGCATGGTGGAAGTTGAATCTTCTTAGATGACCACAGGTTCCTGGTAAGGTGTGTTGACAACAGGGGGAGCAGGGTACCATCATCTCCAAGGAGGATGTCTTCCTGTGGTGGTTAAAGCCTTTTGAAGGTTGATGGGATTAAAAACACTTGAGCATCGTGTATCAACTCAGAATACCCAAACAAAATGTCAACGGACCATCCTGTGTGATCACAGACCGCCTGGAGGTAAACTAAAAAACAGCTTTCTGTTTAAACAGCAGGCTGCGTCTTGTGAGGGTAAAACTAGTGACCCAGTGAGTTGTTCAAATTCATTACTTATAACATCCAACTCATCTGTCTGGGGGAGTGAAATTATTTTCTCCACCAGCTTTATGATTTTATATACACCCTGTGAATGTCATGCTCAGTTCATGGGATGTCAAAAGCTCGTGACACAACTCTGTAGGAGAATCAACCTATTAGAACACTAGTAGCTGAAGCTCAAGTCCCCAGCCAGAGCTCCCATGGTGCTCAGCTCTCAGCATGGCAAACAACTTGTTCAGTGTTGCTCTGTAGTCAGGCTTCATGTCAGTGAATCCATTAAAAACATTGTGAGGAGTGACATGTGTTCATTTAGAGTTCAGTATACCTCACTGAAGCTCTGCTCTGTAATAGAAAGTCTGGTAAAAAATAAAAATAACTTCTCTTCTGTGTCATTATCATTTCTTTGCTTTATTAATATTTATGAACTGTTATTGTTTAAAAGATTTGATTAAAATGGTGTTTTGACATCTAGGATCCTAATTAGAATGAAAAACATTTTTTTCCTGACAGTTAATACTTTGAAATGGTAAAAAATAATTAAAATGTACAAGTTCTTAATCAAATGTGAACATGGTTTAATATTACTATAGCTACTAACTGACACATTTATATATGTGTGTGTGTACACAGACATATATGTGTGTGTGTGTGTGTGTGTGTCTGTACACACATATGTATGTATGTATATGTATATATATATATGTGTGTGTGTGTGTGTGTGTGTAAATGTGTCTGTACACACACACACACACACACACACACATATATTACATACATATTAAATGTGTGTATATTATGGTGACATTTGGTTAAAATGTTAATTAGTAGCTATAGTAATATTTACCATATACAGTATAAATATGTGTGTGTGTTCACTTGTGAGACTGTCTGGTGAGAACTGTTTCTTACGTCTCAACCTATAAGTAGCTCTTCCCCTCTGTCTCAGGACGAGAATACAGAAAACTAGAAAAGTTCCTAAAGAAACTTTGAGAGGGCGTGCTACCAGCGGCATCAGTGAAATCAACATGGTTCCTCAATATTTTCTCGTCCAAAGTCCCATGACTATTTTAAACCAAGAATGACGTTTCTAGGTTAAAGTGTGTTGAAATGGCAGCCTCTCAGCTGCTGGTTCTGCCTGATACTGCTCTAATCAAATGTCATCTGAACCCTTCCATTAGAACGAAAGAGAACAGCATCAGCCAATCAGAACGATCCATTTCCCTGTCATGCAGCGATCACATGCACGCCTCATGCCTGTGAACTGATGTAGAAATGGCTGTTTAAACAGAAAATCACTCTTCTCAAACAACATGTTCCCATTCGAAAAGTATAAGACCGATCATAAAAATGTAAACACCGTTAGAAGCAGGAGGCTTTAATGGTCAATAGTCCCGAATTTCATGCGTGTCCTATGTTTTACGTCCGAATAATGACGATTCGATTTCACAAGACATCAAAATGTTGAAAGGCAGAGATCCAGATGAAATATCATGGAAAAGAGACCTTTTTATGTGGCTCCTCTCAACCTTCACTGGCAACTTGTGAGCAAACCGTAGGTCACAGAGACATGAAAATCACTTCACCGGAAAGCAGACAAAAATCCCCAATCACAGAGGTCAAATTATGACTGTAGTCCAAACGGTGTAGGAAATATTTGATGTTGTTCGTGACGAGAACGTTTAAAATTTTGCATCGTCACCCTCTAACGTCACATGACCCCAGAGTGAAGCAGTCTGAGAAAAGTCCTTCACTCACAAACAACGTCGTGTATCTCCCAAACCGTTTAGAGTACAGACATGATTTTTATCTCATCTGGTAGCTTTTTTTGTCTGCTTCATTTTAACCCGAACCATTTTTCTGTAGGACCTACGGTTTTCTCAGAAATGGCCCTCATAAGTCCAGAACCCCCCCTCAAATCCTGTCATTTTACATGTAAACGAGGAGGATTTTTTCTGTGAGACTCTGATTTCTTCATCAAACTTCTCTCGCGATTTTCGGAAAATGGTAAAGGCTATCAACACAATTCTTCCAAATGTTAGAGTCCCAAGTCTTGTGACCCGTTTAAAGTTTGAATGGAGTCCCCAGGTGATTGTGTGTCCATACAGCAGTCTTGGGAAGAGGGGTGGGTTTTGGCTATTTTCACCGATCCCAATGGGATTTTGAATGGGTTTTTTAAGCGTGGTTTTTTGCGAATTACGTCGCCATGGTAACTCCGAATTCTTATAAAAGTAATAGCACACATCACAGGACCGAGCCGGTCGTTTTGATGTATCATGTGTCTGGCTGCAGCCCTCCGTGCGGGCCGCATTAAAGTTGACAGAAGAATAAAACAAACAAACTACCTAGACATCACTTTAGAGGTGAATAGTAATAGGTGTGTTTTGCTTCGCAGCACGCCCTAATAATATTTATGAAACTGCCACAGCCATATTATAACTTCAAACTTTGAAAAATATTCATGCTGAAGCTGCTATATACTGTAGCTACATTTTAAAAGTGCATGTGAGCTGACAGTTGACATTATTATATAATATTATTTATATTATATTATTATATATTAATCCAACCTTGATTAAAGTTCTTGCAACAGTCAGCGCTTGTACTGGGGGAAAGCATGCTAACAAAATAGCAACGGGTAAATTACGGGGTTTATTTCAAATCCGAAATGAAAAAATTATTTTCCAACTTCGTTTCAGCTGAAACAAACAAGAAACAAGTTGCCGTTTTCATCACCAGCTGTTTTTGACATGATTCCTGCCTTTGTTTGTGCGACACGTCTCTCGGGGTCCGGCGTGAATTGATGACGCTGCTGCTTTTGAGTGGTGTTCGAAACGCCGAACACGGGGCAGTCCCCTAACCCATATATAGGGGACTATATAGGGAACGAAATGTAGTGAGTGAGTGAACGAGTGGACATTTCGAACACAGCCATAGTAAGTTGGATGATTGGTTGAGACACATTAAACAAACAGTCTCATGCTAAATTGTAGAAGTTTACAAACAGGTAGTGTAGAGTTTCAGTGTGATTTTTGAAGCAGGTGTTATTTTAAAGAACTGACCCCTTTTTAGATAGCTGCTAATTTGTCACCAATCTGCAGCATTGTCTCTCTTGATCAGACTAGAAATGAGTATTGCTCCAGTCAGAGGACTACTTTCTGTTTCTAGAGACTCCACCCACTTTGAGTGATGTCACCTGTGGGTGTAGATAAATGACTGACAGAAGTTATTTCAGAACGACCCAAACATCTCATTCATGTTCAAGCATCCACATATTTTAAAACATTTACCGTATTTGCCCGAATATAGGACGACCCTGATTATAAGACGACCCCCCTTTTCAAGACTAATCTTCAGAAAAAAGACTAAATTCACTTTTTTTTTTTTTTCTTTTTTTTATTGAACATTTTTGACATACATTTTTTTTTACATACATCTGGTACAGGAAAAGATGCATCAAAAATAATCATAGTAGTAACAATAATAATACTCATAAGAGCCCCTTTTAAATCAGACAAGCAAAAAAAACAAAAAAAAAACAAACACTTTTCCTTTCTTTAAATCCATTCTTTTACTTGTCTTACTCCTAGTTAGAGCCATGGCCCAGGGTATAAAATAAAATAAAAAAGGGGGCTCCATCCATCATCCATATTACTCCATGATCTGATATCAGATCATTACCCTTATATGTTCCATACAGTGATCAGATTACCTTAGTCTCCTATGGCCTTTCAAATTCTGTCATTTCAATGTTAAACAAAACATCAACTATACCAGTGTAACTATTCTTACCAGTTATTCAAGAACAATGAACAATATCATAACCTAAACACAATAGCTTTATACAAGGGATCGCCTTTTTTTTTTAATCTCTTTCTCCTCTCTTCCCCTAATGAGCCTCTCAAATGAAGTCTGGCCTAAATGGTTTTATGTATTAAATCCCGTTTTTCCAGGTTTCATCAAATCTCCCCCTCTCCAGTCTTAAGGAGGATGTTAGCTTTTCCATCACATAAACATTTTTAATTACCTCAATCCAGTCCTCAACTGTAGGTACCTCCTTTTTCATCCATTTTCTGGTTATAGCTTTTTTGCTTGCAGTTAGCATTATACGATACATACCTCTATCCCCCTTTCTTGTAAAGTTCACATCTAATTTCCCCAAGTATAGTGTTGCAAAATTGTGTGGAAGGTCCACCCTCAGGACCCTATTCATACATCGCCTAATCTCATGCCAATAACTACTGATGGAGGGACATCCCCAAAAAACATGGAAATGGTCAGCCTTCTTGTGTTTACATGACCTCCAACACTTTTGTGTCACGATATTTTGTCTGTACTGGTGTTCTAAAAAATCTTATAATGTTCTTCCACCCATGTTCTCTTCATGTCAAGGAACATGTTGTCCTCCACTGTTGTTCCATTATATTTTCCCAATCATCTACCGATATATCTATATTCGCCTCCCTTTCCCACCTCTGTTTTATATACAATGTATAATGTCCCCTTAATTCTTCCACACCTTTGTACAGTTTTGAGATTAGCTTTTTCTCCGCTTTCGCTTCATAAGCTGAAATAAACATCTTAAAAAGACCAATTTCCTTATCCTCTATGATGTCCCTTGTTGTTTGCTCCAGGTAGTGTCTCATTTGCATATATCGGTAGTGATCCTGATTTGATAGGTTATATTGGTCTTTTAACTCTTGGAAGCTTTTTATTTTCTTTTTATTTAAAAGCTCCCAGAATATTATGGGTCCCCCTGCAGTTTCTAAATCTCATGTCGGTTCTATTTGGAGTGAATTTTGAGTCATAACCAATCCATCTTATTAAAATACTTTGCATTCTCATGTCATTTTTTACTATCAAATCAAACCATATCTTAAGTGCGGTATCCAACCAGGGATTTGTTCCCTCTTTAATACGATTTCTCAATTCGCTATCCCCTAGTAAAGCCTGTATAGGGACCCCTTCCACTGTGTTGCTCTCAATTTCTTTCCACCTTGCAGAATAGGAAGGATTATATATGTTCAACAATATTTTGATTTGTGCCGCTTGATAATAGCTTCTCAGACATGGAAGTATAACCAGATATACCTTGAGATCATTTTATCCCATTCGCTGAATTCTTTATCCGTTACCTCCACCGGTAGGCTCTGGAATAAGTATAAGAGCCTTGGTAATACATTAATTTTTATCACCTCAACTCTCTGAGTAATGTTCAAATAAGGTATCAAGTTCCATCTGCTAATATCAAGTCTAATTTTAGTAATCAATGGATCATAGTTGATTCATTTCAATTGACTTAAATCCTTGGGTAGCTTAATTCCTAAATATTTTAATGATTTTTGGTCCCATTTTAATTTGTACGCCCTTCTAATCTCTTGGCTAGGGTTGTAGTTATAGGCGATAACCTGTGATTTTTCTACATTTATTTTGTAACCTGATATGTGGCCATAGATTGTAAGGGCTTTCATCAATTCAGGGAGGGAGGTGTCTGGATTAGACAGGTCATCTGGATGTCATCTGCAAACAATGCTAATTTTTGTACTCCTCCCCCCACCTCTACTCCTGTTATATTCTCCTTTTGTTTAATCCAGATGCTCAAGGGTTCCAAAAAAATAGCGAATAGGATAGGACTCACTGAGCAACCCTGACGACATCCACGTTCTAATATGATATGGTTTGAAAGACTGCCATTGGATCCAGATCCTAGCCGTTGGTTTATTATATAGGGCCTGTATAACCTTGATAAATGTGTCATGAAAGTTAAATCGTTCTAGAACGTCATACAGGAACTCCCATCCAATGGAGTCAAACGCCTTCTCTGCATCTATTCCTAGCACTAGTGTCTTTGCCTGGTTTTTAATTGCATGTTGTAACACATGTAATGTGTAATGTCTGATATTGTCTTGCGTCTGTCTATTTTTTTATAAATCCGGTCTGATCCAAATGAATTATAGTTGGTAAGATATTTTCTAGTCGCCGTGCTAAAATAGCTGTAAACAGTCTATAGTCCTGGTTGAGGACACTAATAGGTCTGTAGTTGGAGCACTCCTCCACATCTCTCCCCTCTTTTGGGATTACAGAGATAAGGGCTTCTCTCCATGAGCAGGGGGTTACCCCCTCTTTCAACACCCAGTTAAACGTACTCTTTAGGAGTGGGGTTAATGTACCTTTAAATGTCCGATACCACTCAGCAGGATACCCATCCGTCCCAGGAGATTTACCTGCTTTTAGGTTAGAAATTGCTTTGTTTATTTCCTCCTCTGTGATTTCTGCTGTTAAAATTTCATTTTGTTCATCTGTTACTCTTGGAAAATTTAGGCTCTTTAGGAATTTTTCCATGTGATTTTTATTACTATCAGTTTTTTTTGCATATAGGTTTTTATAATAATTTTCAAAACATTTTTGAATTTCCTCAGTTTTATCTACTGTTGTATTTGTAAGAGGAATCTTTATCTTGTAGACATTAAATTTTGCCTGCTGTTTTTTCAGTTTGTATGCTAACATTTTTGTTGACCTGCTCCCCCCTTCGTAATATCTTTGCCTTAAGAACAATAGGTTTTTTTGGATTTCCTGGGCATAAATCTCGTTTATCTCTGCTCTCGTCTTTTTTAATTCCTGGTTTACTCTCCCATCTAAATTTTGTTTATGTTCATTTTCCAGTCTTCTTAAACTTGATTTTAATGAGTCCAGTTTTTGTTGTCTTATCTTTTTTAAATATGATGATTTGGCTATGATCTTCCCTCTCATTACGGCTTTGCAAGCATCCCAGAGTACAGACGGGGACACTTCTCCATTATCATTTTCTTCTATATGACTTAATGTCTTTCATTATTTCTTCCTTCGTGTTTCCATTTAATAAATTTGTATTCAATCTCCATACAGTAATCTTTTTCTTGCTCCCCAGGGTTAGCGTTAAGTAAAGAGGGCTATGTTCTGATATGTCCATTACTCTAATATCACAGTTTTTTACCCTATGTCTATCTTTGTTGTACAGCAGAAAATAATCAATCCTTGAATATATATTGTGTGGTGGTGAGTAGTAAGTGTAATCTTTACATGTGGGATGCAAGTCCCTCCATATATCTACTATGCCTAGTTCAGACATCAATCCATTTAATTTTTTACTAATTGTGTTCTTTTGTATACCACTTACAGAGGAGTCCAACTGTGAATTAAGTGTCTGGTTCAGGTCTCCTCCTGCTATCATAATACCTTCGCCCTCTACTAGGGATGAGCGAGTACAGCATTATCTGTATCTGTTCAACCATCTAAATTATCTGTATCCGTATCTGTACTCGGAGTGGGCGGTGCCTAAACCGGAAGTGGGCGGGGCTTTACCCTGAAGTGGGCATGACTTACATGGGTACATTATTTTAAGTCTGAAATTGATATGGATTGATCAGAATTAGCTAGGGATGTCCCGATCAGGTTTTTTTGCCCTCGAGTCCGAGTCATTAGATTTTGAAGATCTGCCGATCCCGAGTCCCGATCCGATCTTTTTAATATGTTGTTGTGATCAACTTTATAAAGCCTCCAGACCACAGACATACTCACACTTTCTGCTTCAAGCTGCTTCTGTGTTCTACTTTGCCAAAGTTTAACTAATAAAAACAAACAAGTAACAAAATGATGTCATGCTGCAGACATAAATCCATCCATCTGTGTATTCTATCATATCCATATATGTTTAAATACTTAAACATATATTCTCTGTGCACAAAATTAGTATGTGGTTAAAGTAACTTTTTGAGGAAAATCTTTTTTTCCTACAGCTGTTCAGGTGCAAAAAAAAATGTCAACATTATTTTAACACTCTACTTCATTTTTTGCCCAGAAAGAACAAACTTGTTTACTGACAATGACCCGGATCATTTCTTAAGTCATCAGCTCCTCCTTCACTCCTCCTCCTGCTTTATCCTCTGACTGCAGCAGCTCTGAACAACTTAATTAGACTATTTGGAGAAATCGTTTTGGAGCGACATTTAATCAGGAAGCTCCTCCTCAGAAAGCGCTTTTTAAAAATCTTAACATCGTTCAATTTATTTCCCGACGGAGGGCGGGTGTTGTGACGTGGTGTACCTGCAGCACTCAGCAGAATCTCCTCTGAGTCTGGAGGGAGACGCTGCGTAGGGACAACGAGTTAACGCGGGTATGACTCGCTCCACGCCGGCCTCTCCGCCTCCTCCAGACAGAGCACTCCCGTTGGTGCTTGGCTGCTTTCCGTTCAGGGGGAGGACGAGTCCCGGTGGGTGTGGAGAGAGCAGCGAACTCGGTCGCTGCTGGATAAGTTTGCGTGTCTCCCGGTCCCTCCCTCCTCCTGGACCGGCGGAAAGTGATTCAAACTCTGATTATGGTTAATATATGTGAACAAATATAGACTATATATAAATCCCATGTGCTTTAGATTGTTTAACATATATTTAAAAAACCCAAACTTCCTTCTGAAGGCATAGCGGCTTTTATTTTGGCGGGGCAGGGCGCATGTAGAGGAAACCCGAGTCAAAATCGGGAGGTGACGTCCGATTCCGATCGAGTCCAAAATCACGTGATCAGGGCTGATTTCCGATCACGTGATCGGATCGGGACATCCCTAGAATTAGCTATATGTATTGTTTATTTGAAAACTATTTACAGAGCAGCCTCAGAATTGAGATTCAATGTTTTTGATCACAATATTAAAGGCTGGGTTTTTCAACCTTTTTGGAGCCAAGGTACACTTTATCATTGGAAAAAATCACCACAGGGCGATTTGCACAAACCCACCCAACACTCACCAGACCATTTGAAATCTGAGCTCATTGATGTTTGATAAAATTAGCAGGTTGAATTTGGTCCAATCAAACATTTTTAACACTAAAGCAAATTTATCTGTCAGGACTGCAGCTGTTTACTAAGGCTCACCCTGTTCTAATAGTTTTACTGTAAACTCTCATCTGTCCACCTGACAATAAAGGATTAGATTTAGTTTACAGGTGACCTGATTAAAGCATCAACTGTATTTTTACATCAACTTCAAACTGATTTTTTCACCTGTCAAAAAGTGATTGTAGCATCCAGTTTATCTGTAATGGATTAAATCTGCCTCAAAATGACTATTTCTCTACTGTTTATTTTACAGCATGCAGGACTCTGTCATCATGTTTTAGTAAAACTACTTTTGGGGTATTTAGTATTTAATATGAGTCTCTGAAAACAACTGTAACCCTCTGATAAAGTCACTGACAGATACATGTGTTTTTAGTGTTGATGTTTGATTTGTTGAATTTTAAGATGTCAGTTTATGCTGGGAAACACAGCTGTGACGCGCGCTCCCGTTCACTTTATTATAATGAGAGGCACGAGCCCCGCAGAGTTTACAGGACGGACGCGTGATCAGATAACGGGACCTTCGTCCCTCAGCCAAAGAGAGGAGGAGTGACTGGAGAAAAAAAAAAATCGAGTTAAGCTGACGGGTTTTTACACTGACCTTTTTTTTTTTCTCCAAATGCTCATCACGCAGGATGAAAGATCCTGTGTGATCTGGTTTTATGGACCGGTCAGATCAAAGTATGAGTTTTAAAAAGTCTGGACCAACGCTAGTCCACCAGGAAACGCTCGGGTTCACCAGAGCCAGTCTGGTTGACGCAGAGCCGCAGCGATCGCCTGTCCCCCCGCCTCCTCCTCCTCCTCCTCCAAGCCGAACCAACTCCGAACCACACACTAGTTTGGTCCATTTCAGGAGGCCCTGCAGGTCCCGAGCTTGTCGCGGGCTGCAGTATCTTCTCATGGGCACCGCGCGTCTGCTCAGATACGCGCGGCGCACACTACACCTGACCCTGGTCCAGGTGCGCATCTCCTTAGGCGCTCTGTGTGATTGCCGGGCAGAGAGCGCGAACAGAGGACAGTCAGACAGTTACCCAATCAGGATTTTTCTTCAGCCCGAGCACAGATAATAACGTGTTTCACTCGGATGATGCTCGTATTTGGAAAATATGCATTATCCGTACCGATACTCGTCTGAAACGGATATCCGGCTCATCCCTACCCTCTACTGTCATGAGATCAAACAATTGTCTATAAAAATTCCAGTCTGATCCTGGTGGAGCATATATATTGATAAAAGTAACCACCTCTCCCCCTATTTTCTTTGTCCCCTATCTCTGACATCTTTTCAAAAGAAATCTTACCCGAAATTAAAATGGCCACCCCTCTTCTATGTCCTGATTTGTAAGAAGCAGAAAAAATTTGGTTGTAACCATTCCTCCTGAGCTTACATGTTCCTTATCCGTTAGATGGGTCTCCTGTAGTAATATAACCCCAATCTCTTCTTTTTTCATTTTATTTAATATCTTACTCCTTTTAATGGGATTGAGTACACCATTTATATTATATGAGGCTACTTTAATAGTATTATAAGCTAACTCCATTTCGGTCTGTTTACATTTTGTTTACATTCCTTTCGTTTACATTTATCCCTTGTGCTACTGAAACAACAATGAACATGAACATTTTTATAACAAAAGTCCAACAACATATAAACCTTAAAACAACCTTCAAAATAAACTTCCTTACGTGAGGTCTGTTTATTGACCTTCTCTGAGCTCTGATGTTCAGTCTGCTTTGAGGGGCGTCCTCTGCTCCCTAGGGGCAGAGGGCCCTCACTGATAAGATCAGCATCATCCATAATCCATCCATTTTGTGTCTCCCCGACTTCCCTAACTCCTGAGGGTTTAACGTTTACTACCAAAACTCTTATAGTATGTTATAATCTTTACCCAATGTAAAATAACATTCTCCCATCAGCATTGTCCCACAAAATGTGGAGCAAAGTTTAGGGATTATCTGACCTTCGTTTTGATATGTCCTGTAACATCAGGTGTCCCGGTCTCTTCTAAAGGTTTGCAGCTTCTGTTTGTATCTTTGACCCATATCCACTGTCCCCTTTCCAGGATTCGCACGGTTTGTTGACCACATTTGTCGCTTAATTCGCTATGACCGATCCTCCGCCAACTTAACGACCTCCACCTGGAGCCCTCGTGCCGCCATGTCCTTCGTAGCTTCCTCCGCCGAGTTGTAGATGCTCTCCTTCGTAAAAGACCCGTAGTCTCGCTGGAAAGGGTGTCTGGAAGCGGATATTCTTATTTTTCAGTACCTTTTTCGCCTCCGTGTATTCTTTGCGTTGTCTCACTGTCCTTCCCTCATACATAAAGCCCTTTTTCTGCCAAGCTACTTTAATAAGCTCTTCCTTGCTCCGAAAACTTTGCAGTTTCATCACTATGGATCTAGGCGGGGAATCTCTCGGAGGTTGCGGGACCAGAGCACAGTGGGCCCTCTCGATCTTCAACTCAAATGATTGGGGTAAATCCAGTTTCTCCCTCAGCAGATCCTCGATAAAGTTAGTCATCGATTGAGCTTTACCCTCCACTCCTTCCACAACCCCATGTATCCGGACGTTCTCCCTCCTCTGGCGGCCTTCCAAGTCCGTCATTCTCGCCTCTGTACGTTTCTGAAGTTCCGTGAGCTCCAATATGGTTTCCTCCAGGTTTTGAGTGCGTTCCTGTTTCCAAAATTCTCTTTTCTGTGCGTTCCTCTGTTTCCAAAATTCTCTTTTCTGCGTCGTCTATCCTGGTGTTAGTTTTCTTGATGTCATCTTTAATTTCTTTCAAATTGTCCAGGTTCTCGCGTCGGAAGTCTCGCAACTCTTGTAGGATTGTTTTGATGTCGGCCATGCTTTTTAAGGGTTCCGCTGACGGCGCTGAGTCTTCTCCCATTTGAGTCACTTGCGCTGTTAACTTCAGTATCTTGGTTTGCTCTGCGGTGTTTTCAACTTCCTCGGCTAACTTGCCTGCTAGCCTAGCTGACTCGTTGTCTTGTTTGAGGTCCGGGTTCTTGTATTTATTAACTTTCTGTTTTTTCCCTCTTGTTCTTATCATCGCCCTTACTTAACAAATCTCCAAGTTTTCTATCTTTATCAAACTGACAGGTTAAAAGAGAATTTTACTCTAAAAGTCAGGGAGCTCGTTTTCTATGCTGTCGCCATGTTGGGGTCCAACCCGGAAGTCCTAAATTCACTTATTAAAGAAACAATTTTTATTGAAATTTTGAGAAAATAATTTAAATAATAATAATTCCAGACTGCTTTAATATTTGCCTATTAACAGGGTTGCACAGTAGTCCACCAGTTCGCTGTACTGATCTCTCTGCCTGAATGCACCTTTGCTGACAGGAGCTTTCACGGTTGGATTGTGCAGCCCCGCGATCATCAGACACTGATGAACTTCGGTGCTGCGATGGAGTTTTCATATAGAGGAAGCTTGTTTACACACACACACTGCTGCGCAAAAATGCACAGACACACACAAACCCGCTGCTTACGCACAGACACACACACTGCTGTGCCATGATCGCCGACGCACAAACCCGCTGCGTGTGTCTGAGGGAGTGTGTGTGTGGGGGTGCATATAAAGATACGTGAGATGGATGAGGTTCTGAGGGAGTATGCGTGTGTAAATCGAGCGAGCGACGCGAGCCCTCACCCGTACAGTCTGCTCGCTGAAAGCACCTGCTGGGTCTGGAAATGGACCTTGCTGCCTCTGGACTGGCCGTCTGGCATCTAAATCCTCAGTGGATCTGAAACTTTGAGCTGGACTGGACCTCTGGAACCACTCACGATCTGAGCTGCTTCCTGCCGCTTTGACCAAAAAGTCTGCGCCCTCCGCTGGAAAAACTAGGGTGCGATAATAAGACGACCCCGCCTTTTCAATGAAAAAAACCTCGTCTTATATGCGGGCAAATACGGTATTTGTTTTGTGCTACATTCAGTGAATGCTTAAATAATAAATATGGACTGAAATGTTCTCGACCAAATGGTTCACCAGAACGGTAAAAGGGTAACGTGGTGATTTCAGATAATTAGACAGAAGTCCTAAAACCAGTATGCTGGTGAAGGTTCTCAGTCATCCAGGTCATGATAATCCAAAAAAGGGTTTTAAATAAAGGCAACTGGACTTATTTGGTTCTTTGAAGACGTTTCGCTGCTCATCCGAGTAGCTTTGTCAATTCTGTCTGAAGTAAAGGAGAGAGAGACTTATAAACTGTGCTTATCTTCCTCTGTCTGTGACACACCTCCTTCCTACCCCCCTTGAGGAGGTGTTTGCTCCACTGTATTCAACTGGAGTCAAATGTAAAGGTCTGAACAGTCCTCACTGCACTGGACTGCACTTTACATTGGAGAAACAAAACAACAATTACACAAGCGCATGTCTCAACACAGGAGAGCCACATCATCAGGCCAGGACTCAGCAGGCCACCTCCACCTTAAAGACAAGGGACACACCTTTGAAAACGACAACGTACACATTTTGGACAGAGAAGACCGATGGTTTGAGAGAGGAGTTAAAGAAGCCATCTATGTCAAACGTGAAAAACCAACTTTAAACAGAGGAGGAGGACTCAGATTTCATCTTTCCAGCACCTACCAGTCTGCTCTGAACTTAATTCCCAGACAATTCACGCCTCTAATCAAAACACCTCACCAGGACTCCAGTTGAATACAGTGAAGCGAACACCTCCTCAAGGGGGTAGAAGGAGGTGTGTCACAGACAGAGGAAGATAAGCACAGTTTATAAGATTCTCTCTCCTTTACTTCAGACAGAATTGACAAAGCTACTCGGATGAGCAGCGAAACGTCTTCAAAGAACCAAATAAGTCCAGTTGCCTTTACTTAAAACCCTTTTTTGGATTATCCTAAAACCAGTGTTTCCATCCAGAGGGTTTAAAACTGATCAGCTGATCAGGAAGACAACAAACTGTTTCTAGAGGCTTCCTGCTAAAAGACTTTTGAATTTAAACTAATATTTCATCTTCTTTATCTCCTGACTTTAGAGAGATGTGTAATGTTGCATATTGACCAATTTGTGTGACTAACTGGTCTGCTCAGCATTACCTTGGTTTCTGGGTGAAAATGACTGCAGACGTACCTGATTGGGATTAGGAGGATCATGACAAGAGGGAAGATCATTTTCATGTATGGTATGGGATACATGCCAAATGTGCACAGCACCAGCAGCTGCATCATCTGCAAAAAGGTGAAGTAATGGATCTTTCTCTGGGGCACTTTGCGAATGTAGTGGGTTGGTGGGTAAGACGTCTGCAGGAGGTAAGAAGATCAAAACTGATTCAAATAAATCTCCGCTGTAGCTCCATGGTAAGTGGACAAACACCACATCTCTAACTGCAATCTACAACTGTCAGATGAATGGACGTATGAAACAAGAGCTGATAGATCAGTAATTAGAGAGGACACCTGCCAATCCATAATTCCACACTTATACATAATATATTTATGGGCTTTACTTGATATTAGGGCTGCCACGATTAGTCGATTAGTCACGATTACGTCGACTATTAAAATCGTCGGCGATGAATTTAGTAGTCGACGTGTCGTTTTTTTTTTTTTTTTTTTACTATTCTTTCAAACGGCCACTTCCACTGCCTTGTTTGTAGGGCCAGTTCTGGGCATAGGCTGATTAGGCCATTGCCTAGGGCGCCCTCTGCTGGAGGGGGCGCCAAATTGTCCCTTTTTAAAAAAAATTAATTTTTTGGGACAAACTTTTGGACACACCATTCATCTCATGTAAAGCGCAAAGTAATAAACTAGAAAAGTTCCTGAAGAAACCTTGAGAGGGCACGCTACCGGCGGCATAAATGAAACCAAAATGGTTCCTCAATATTTTAGAGTCCAAAGTTCCATGACTATTTTAAACCAAGAATGAAGTTTCTATGTGGAAGTGTGTCGAAATGGTAGGCCCTCAAACATCAGTAATTTTTTGCTGAAAATCAAAGGGCTAATCTGTTTTTGCGCCATTTCTGCCGTAGTCTTTTGTGAATAACTTTGCGAAAGTTAATCAAAATGCTACGGAAATTTCAACCAAGCATCAGATGAGCGAGCCGGTCAATATGATATATAATTTGTATAGGTTCCCCCTCTTGTTAGCGTTCGAAATGCCCCAAAACCCAATTTCATGCTAACATGTTAGCATTAGCATGCTAACCTTGTCCTTGACCTGTCCCCATGCCAAAAGTGAAAATATTTTATCATTAGCATGCTAACATGCAAAGTTAGCTTTAGGATGTTAGCATGCTAATGCTAACATTAGCATTAGCAAACAAACATGCTAACATGTTATACTATAGCAAGAATGTTAGCACACTAATGCTATTTGACCTCAATGATGAACTATCAGCTTAATTTATAGGTTTTGGTTTGGGTGTTATCCTGTTTAATGATTCTGATCCTAGTTCTCATATGGTTCTGGTCTGGTTCTGGGACCTGTCAGTTTATTATGTAATTCTACTCCTGGTCCTGTTTCTGTGGGTGTGTCCAAATTCAGGGTCTGCATCCTTCGATGGACCCAGCCTACCCGGTCGACGTAGGCCGGGTCCTTTGTCGACCGCAAAAACAGGAAGTAGGCCACTCTTGAAATTAGACGGTCTAGCCTTCAGATTTAGCCACGCCCCTACCTCGCCGTACATCCTGTCACCTAGCAACCGTGACAGCGCGGGAAAAATGGGGCTTTTGGAGGAACTAAGTTTTACCGTTGTCACCGTAATGTTTTGTGTCGGCTCAGAGACAAGTCTATCCAGGTAAAGTAGTTTTGTTTATTCTACAAACTTTCAAGAATTACACGTTACCTTTAGCTGGCTTCATGGATAATTCCAGCGGCTGAATGACCTGTGATCAAATGTAAGTAATAGTATATTAACTTATATATAATATCAACATTTTAATTCACAATACTATAGAATATTTTAATATTTATTTTTACTTAAAGCCTTGTTGTATGAAGTAGGTACAATGTTGAAAACAGGGTTTAGTTCAGAACTAGTTGTATTAGTGTTTACACTGTGCATTTGTATATTTAACTTAAGCCTAATCATAATGCTTTTATCTTTTATAGAAGATGTCTTTATACTAAAATTTTAAATGTTCTCTACTCTTTCTTAACCAGAACATTCCATGTCCTCCAGTATTAACCTGAGATTATCCTCTTTTTATCTCTAGATGCTCTTAGTGAGGCAACAGCCGTGGACCGAGCAGCTCTGTACACCCTGCTGATGAGAGGAAGCATCCCAATCAGCCACAGAAGACCCGACATTCATCTCAGCTGTACTTTTTTCTTCTGTAAATACATTTGAATCATATTCTTGTCTAATAGTAATTTTTTCAATTTCTCTTCATGCATTAGTCATTTATAATTTTTCCAACTTAGCTGCATGTTCATAAATATATTAAAGACAACTGCGAATAATACAGCTGTTAATAAAATGAGTTAATATCAACTTCTGTTTGTTTTAATCAAGTTATTCATAAAACTAACAAACAACTCATTTGAGATGAATCCCCAGATCACAGCTGACAAAAAGAGCAACAAATACTTTTGGTAAACTTACATTTATTAACATGTGCAGTTAAATATTACATTTTTCATTACATTACAATATATTTCTTCATTACTGCTGGCCCACCTCCTCCAGAGTTGTCCTGATAACACACAGAAAATAAGTGAAGAGAGAGAACAGGACAACCGTGTTGATCTTGAATGTAAAGTTTTCACATCAGAACAGAGGAACTCACGTGTAAATGGATTGACTCTGGTTCCTCCAGGACACAGTAGACGGAATCAGTGAAGAGGTAATCCTTTTCTCCTCATAGCTTCATAAAGGTTGATGTCATTGGTCCCTAAAACATAACAAACAGCTTCATTCATAAAAAAAATAATTAGCTTAACCGCAGTACATGAAAACCTACGGGAACCGTCATGCTGCAAGCTCGTTTATATTTTTATCTTATGATTTTTGAAATAAAAATATAATACAAACCATTGACAAAAGCCTAACAACACACCTGCTTTAAGCTTTTAATTTTTGAACCGCCAGATTTTAATATACTTACGTTTAAAAATATAATTTTCAGCCACTCCGCCCGCTTACTTCGTCTGCTCGCTTCGTCTGCTCGCTTCGTCCGCCATTGTTGGAAGAAAAAATTCTCCCGTTCTGCCCGCAATGAATCATGGGATAGCCTATGCCAGTAAGGATACATCAGACCCATTCTTCAAATTTGGGTAAAAGAAGGACGCATTTGTGGGCCGCATATGAAGGAGTCTACGAATTTGGACAGCCTTGTCGCGTCGCTGTGACATCAGCGGTCTTCAAATGCAGCCTCCGAAGGATGCAGACCCTGAATTTGGACACACCCTGTGTCTTGTCCCAGTTCTTGTTCTGGTATCTGTTTGTACCTGCAGCTCAAACAGAAAAGAAACCTGTCAATCACCATGACTCCACTGCAGAAAATATCAGCCAATCAGAATCAATTGTAAGCTCACATGCTGCACCAAATTTCACCCAATCAGAATCCTTGCTGCACTTTGCCTGCTGACAGATCTCACACCTGTTCTTAATGAGACCATGACAATGAGCCAGATTAAATGAAAATCACTCTTCTCAAACAACCTGTTCCCATTCGAAAAGTATGACTGATCAGAAAAACTTAAAAACCATTAGAAGCAGGAGGCTTTAATGGTCAATAGTCCTGAAATTCATGCGTGTCCTATGTTTTATGGCCGAATAATCATGAATTGATTCCAGAAGATTTGAAATTGTAAAAGACTTGAAATCTAGCAGAAATACAATGAAAAAATATGATTTTTCTTGGGTCCTCTCGACCTCCCCTGGCAACTTGTGAGCCAACCGTAGGTCACAGAGACATGAGAATCACTTCACCGGAAAGCAGACAAAAATCCTCAATTGTTAGAGGTCAAATTTATGACTGTAGTCCAAACGGTGTAGGAAATACAGTATTTGATGTTGTTCGTGATGAAAACGTTTTAATTCTGTTATAGTTACCGGCCTACTGAAAAATCCACCTGTCAGAACCTCCCAGACCGGAGTCACAAACCCAGACCAGCTGAGCTCTGAGCTCATTGATGGTTGATAAAGTTAATAGATGAAGTTTGTCCAATCAAACATTTTTAACACTAAAACAAATGGATCTGTCAGGACTGCAGCTGTTTTCTAAGGCTCACTCTGTTTTAATAGTTTTTACTGTAGAAACCTTAACATCTCCTGACAATAAAGAATTAGATTTAGTTTACAGATAACCAGATTAAGCTGTATTTTTTTACCACATCAAATAACTTCAAACTGATTTTTTTTTCACCTGTCAAAAAGTGATTGTAGCATCCAGTTTATCTGTAATGGATTAAATCTGCCTTAAAATGCCTTTATTTCTCTACTGTTAATGTCATTATCCATGTTACAGCATGCAGGGCTTTGTCAACATGTTTTTGGTATTAAAACTTTTTGGTGTATTTAAACATTAGTAATATAGGACAACTCATAGGGATGCTCCGATTGATCGGCCACCGATTAAAATCAGCCGATATTCGTAAAAAATACGTAATCGGTAAATTCCAATATCCTCCTCTCCACGCCGATTATATCAGCCGATCAATAGCTCCTAAACCAGATGTCACTAGGCGCACAGAAAATCCGCGGCGCTACCGCGAATTCATTGCCCAGCTGAGACTCGCCGCCCCCATAACAGACCGCTCCATTTATAGTTGGTTCAGACTCAGAGCTCAGTCCTGGAGGAGACGTCGGGCGGTGAGTCCCGCTGCCTCGGTCAGCTGTGCCTCCTCCTGCAGCTGCAGAGAGTCTGTTGTTGCTGCTGCTTCAGCACATTGCGCAGCGCAACACCCTGCGTCAGGAAACTGAGATAATTATTTAAACTGGTATTAAAAAAACAATAATTTAAATATTAATGATGGAGTTGGAAAAGAGCTCGCTGATCATGCACCGGGAGGAGATGATAAAGCTGCGTGTGTGGCGCATGTGGAGAGGGGAGAACAGCGCGCAGTGCAGGTGGATCAGACAGGTAGAGGGAGGAGGAGCTGAGAGCAGGTAGACTCTTTAGTAATGATCAGATCATTGTCAGTTTGTTCTTTCTGGGCATAAAATGGACCAGAGGGTAAAAACAATGTCGACTTTTCTGCATCTGAATAGAAGAAAAAACTGTTTTTCTCAAAACGTTATTTCAACCACAAACTAATTAATGGGGATCTTGTGCACAAAAATATATGTTTAATTATTTAAATATATATAAAAATAATAGATTTCTATTAATAAAAGTAATAGATATCTGATTAAAATGATAAATTTCTATATGGATTAAAATAATAGATTTCTATAAGGATTGGAAATATCTATCTATAAATAATATATTTCTATATGGATGGATGGATGTCTACATGGTGCTTTCAAGTTTTTGTATTTTTCATCTTTGAAAAGTCAGTAAAAACCTGTTTTTGTCTAAATGAAGGATTTTTACAGAATTTTTGCAGAATAATTTTCTACAGATCAAGTAGCCATTAGCCCTCATCATTACTACAATGTGAAATTTACAGTCAATCAATGAGTTGGTATCAGTGATCGGCAGCAAAAAACGTGATTGGAGCATCCCTAGTCAAAATATAATACATCTGATGTTTAGTTTTTGAGATATTTTTATTTATTTGGCACACCTTGCATTAAATACTGTGTTTGTCTTTTTTTTAATGAGGGCTACCACGCTTATATTGGTATCGGTTTATATCGGTATCGGAAATTAAGAGTTAGAAAATATCGGATATCAGTAAAAAAGCCAACATCGAGCATCCCTAGTTATCAAGTTTGAAACTGGGACTCACTAATCTTAATGTTTACAGAACACTGAGAGGATCTATCTCAAAACGTCAAAACACGTTGTCCTGTGAAACCAGATACCTGTTAGAAGAACACATTCCTTTCTTATCCTTTGTGGGAGGGAGTTTTCCTCCCCAGCTGTAAATTACGTCACTGCAATCTGTGTATCTGTGTGTGTGTTGTTCAATAAAAGCATCCCTGAGCAGAGAGACAGGCAGAGTTTGGCTGCTCACTCTGAGGAGAGAAGATGAGCTATATTTTTAAGCCTGCTCTTCCATCACGATGGAAAATCTAAAGAGAGAAGCTTTCTCTGTCTTAATTGGTGAAGTCCCTTATTAATGTTAGAGAACAAACCTAACAACAACCTAATAAAGTCATTGACAGATAAATGTGTTTGTTGAATTTTAAGCTGTCAGTTATGCTGAGAAACACAGTTACAGTATGCGCGCTCTCATTATGACGATGCTGCTACTCACCGGTCTGACAGGTGATCAGAATAACGGGACCTTCAGCCAAAGAGAGGAGACATTGGAGAAAAAAAACCAGTGAGCCTCTCAGACCGTTAAAAAACCAGTTATGCTGATGGTTTTTTATGCAGACTTTTTATTTTCTGCCAAATGCGCATCATGCAGGATCAATGGATGATGATCCAACCCAGTGTCCGTGGGCCCGCTGATCTGGTTTTATGGACCGGTCAGATCAAAGTATGAATTTAAAAATGTTGGGACTGTCGCTGCTCCACCAGGAAACAGAGAGCCAGTCCAGGACTGGTGCCCCCCTTCCTCCTTCTGACGGCTGGCACAGACTCGCGACAATGGCACATGATGCACATGCATGCTGTGCAGCAGCTCTGTGCATTTGGATCCAGTCTGGTCCATGCCATAGGCTCCAAAGGTATAGTCTGCGCTCTCCTCTCCCCAGTTCTGATCCACAGCGCTCCGCTACCCAGTTCTGATCCGCATGGTCTGCTACCTGGTTCTGAACCATGCACTCCTCTCCTCGGTTCTGATCCGTGTGCTCTTCTCCTTGGTTCTGATCTACGCGCTCTGCTACCCGGTTCTGATCCACGCGCTCTGCTCTCTAGTTCTGGCCCGTGCGTCTAATGAGTCTGTCCAGTAAGGCGTTTTGAACACATATAGGAATGTTGCACTTTATGCTACAGTTAAAAATTTGATTGTTGCTACAAGCTGCAAATTTCATTAAAAGTTTAATAAACCATCATCCTGTCTTTATTTTTAGTTGGCACAGACCGCGATTAATCGCATGAGTGTCCTGAGTTAACCGCAATCGCAATTAATCGCAAATTTTTAAGATGCTCTCAACTGACCTAAATTTATTTTTCTTATTTCAAATATTCTTTAATACAGGCTGTTTACCAGTTACTTCTCTTGCTAAGATGTGATAAGAAATCAGATGTATCATCCATTCTGACTCTGACAGGTTGAATCAGCCTTAATATCAGATGATTTCTCTCCTATAGAATTAGTTCTACTCATCACACTAGGACCTTTTCATCATCCTATTAAATAATAATAATAATGCATCAGTTTTATATAGCGCTTTTCAGGTCACTCAAAGACGCTTTACAGAGTTGCATTATTCATTCACACAGTCATTCTCACCGGTGGTGGTAAACTACGACAGATGTCTGTAGCCACAGCTGCCCTGGGGCAGACTGACAGAAGCGAGGCTGCCATTCTGCGCCATCGGCCCTTCTGACCACCACCAACATTCACACACAGTCACACTCACATTCACACAGGCAAGTTGGGTGAAGTGTCTTGCCCAAGGACACAACGACAATCTAACCCAGCCAGAGCTGGGGATCGAGCCGGTGACCCTCCGGTTACCAGACCGGCCACTCTCCCAACTGAGCTAGTGCTGCCCCGCACTAAACCCCAAAATGTCTAAAGATGGACTTTTTCTGACAGACTATTAGTGTCACTTACAAAACCTAATGCTTTTCAGAATGCTCAACAAACGTTCATAATATAAAACAAGGATTTCAAAATCATTTAGATACCATTTATTTTGGTTTGTAGTTGACCATATTCTGACATTGCACTATCCTTTGTTACAACTTAAAACTTTAATTTTATGAAGTTGGTTGGTTTATTTTTTTAGGTCTCTCCCTGAAGAGCGTGTGAGCCGGCGGAGGGAAAAGGGGGGTCAACACACAGTGACCACAGAGAGGAGGGGCTGTCTTTTTAGTTACCCAGCATTTTGAGAGGCACCCAGCTGCATCAAAATGGCGCACAAAGCTCCATGACGTCGCATGAACTTCCATGACGTCAATTACCGGAAGTGATCGTTTGACCCGGAAGTCCCGTGACCGTAGTAGCCAATAAAGCGCGCCCGAAAGTTTTTCTATCCGAAATCTTTGCTGTGGAGACAAAATGAACGTAAGTAGCTTATATATAAGTTATATCTTTTTAAAGATGGATTTTATAATTGTAGCATATGAGTAGAGTAGAGAATGGAGTTTCTTTTTCTCGTTTCTCCGCAGACATTTTCTCTGAATGATTCAAAAGTAAGCTAACCCGGACTTTTGAATGTTTCCTTTTAATCACAAACAAAGGGTTATTTTTCGTAATGCTTTTCAAACTTAATAGGTCAAGTCAGATTATAACTAACAGACACGGGGATATTTAAATAAGTTTAAAATGCAAATACAAATAAATTGCCAGAAACAGAAGTTATTCACGCCAGTACAAAGTATACATTTTAATGAAATAAAACCTTACCAACTACTCATCTTTTATTTATCAAAACATTTCAAGTTCCGTCGGGCTTCCTCGTTTTAATCTTATGGAGAACTCTCAATGAGAAAGGAGTCCAGGAAGTACAAGAATAATTGATTAAGCTTTAGTAGCTCTATCTTAGTCAGATATTGTTTTAACTGATTCAGTTGTCAAATAAAACTTGTTTTTCCTTTAACAACTTTATCTTCCTGTTGTTTGTATTCTAACATATATGAGGTGCAAAGATTTTCTTAACAATGAGCAATCATGTGAACAATATCTTTTAAATGCTTTATGGGATGTATAGGAATGTAATATTACAGCTGAAGCTAGCCCTTAGACAACATAGTTTACCAGAAATAAAAATGGTTTAAGACATTTTAGTTCTGTGGATACTGGAGACAGCTGTATTTTGTCCTACTGTATTTTACTTGTAGGTAAAACATTGTCAATGTACAACCTATCAGATTTTATTACATACCAATGTTTACTGATCTTGTCGTGTTTTGCAGATGCATATCTCGATTGTAAAAGAGGCTGCCTTCCTCCAGTAAAAACTGCTGTTGTCTGGGTTTGGGTGTCCTCTCTGCTCCAGTTTCTTCACATCAAGTGATGATGTGATCAGAGGCACTTGATGAACCACACAGAGAACGCAGTGCATTTCCAGGGTATGTTGGTGAAAAGTGTCTGATTCAGATCTTATAGTTGAACATGTATCCACAACTTGTTCGTTTTGTGTTATTGTGTTGGTGTAAGTCTTTCATATTTTTGTATTAGTTTTTATTTTTTTCCAAACGTCCCAATATTGCAAATTTTTAACATAAATAATTTTTTGTTTACAGAAACCTGAATCTGTAGATGTAATTTGACCTGTAGAGATACCAGCCACTTCCATTGTCCTTTTTGTGAAAGGACATAATAATATATGTTTGTGTGGTTATTTAAAATTTTTATTCCTATTTCATCAGATCTTTGAGCTACTTCAGAGCATTGAAGAGGTGACGGGTTTGGGAGCCAGGATCAAAAAGGGGGAGATGGCTCTCTTAGACTTCGTCTTTGATGTGATGCTCCCAGAGGGAAGATTTGATTTGGTCTTTGTGGTCAATATTCTTTTGAAATGGTACAAAACAAACCAGTGCATTCTTTGTTGCCAAAAAAAAGGCGTGATTGGATCTTTTACGATGTTTTGCAGATCCTGATTACCATCCTCCAGGAGGAAGGACTAACGAGGCTTCGAGCTGAAGTCATTATGTCCAGGGGAGAAGTGTAAATCTGAGGTGTACAATGTGATACTGTGTTTTCTTAATGTGGATTAATAAAGTTTATTGCCAAAAAGATTTCTTGTCATATTATCAATATTTGCTGGTGAAGGTTCTCAGTCATCCAGGTCATGATAATCCCAAAAAGGGTTTTAAATAAAGGCAACTGGACTTATTTGGTTCCTTCTTCTTTCTTTCCGTTTCGCTGCTCATCCGAGTAACTTTGTCAATTCTGTCTAGCAGAGAGAGAATCTTATAAACTGTGCTCATCTTCCTCTGTCTGTGACACACCTTCCTGCCTCCTGAGAAGGTGTTCGCTCCACTGTATTCAACTGGAGACCTGTCGAGTTGTATTGATTAGATGGAAGGCGTGAATTGTCTGGGAATTAAGTTCAGAGCAGACTGGTGGGTCTGCTCTGAACATAGACATAGATGGCTTCTTTAACTCCAATCTCAAACCATCGGTCTTCTTGTGTATGCCTTTATTTAAAACCCTTTTTTGGATTATCAATATTGCTAGTATGCTTCTTATAAGGACAAGAAGGACTGGACTGCTGCTGAGTGATCCAAAGTTGTGTTCTCTGATAAAATTAAATTTTGCATTTACTTTGGAAATCAAGGTCCCACACTCTGGAGGAAGAGAGGAGAGTCACAGAATCCACATTGTCCTGTGTGATGTTTCCACAGTCAGTGATGGTTTGAGGTGCCATGTCATGATGGATAAAATACATAAAAATTGAAGATAAAAAGAGTAAAGGTAAATAAAAATACATAAAAGATAATATACAAAATTTCACTTTTTGAATAGAATTTTATGAGCAACACCTGTACAAAAAGTTACAGAAACATAAACAGTAGGCTATGGTGAGTCCTGCAATAAAATAATTAGGAAGTGAGTTTACAAAAAAAAAACTATACATAAAATTTACAAATGTACTTATTAATACAGCAATAAAAATTACGTGATTGGTTTTTCTATTGTATGCTAAGTATATATTTGATCTAGTTTGAATGCAGAAAAACATCACACAGCTCTTTCCTAGTTTTTGGAACATGTTTGGATACGTTTTCTGCAACTGTCAAATTATTTTGTAATAAAGACAAGGCGTGACTTTAAGTCACATGAATTGTACTGTCAGTGATGTAACTTCCGGGAATTTGATGCAGTTTGAACGCACATAAATACATTTACTTGTATTCAAAGCTCTTTCTCTGTTTTAGAATATCTTTGAATAAGTTTTTCATAACTTTAAATAAAGAATTTTCTAAAAAGAAGACGGCGTGACTCTAAGTCACGTGACTTCCGGGTAAAAAAAACACTTCCGGTAAGTGACGTCATGGAGCTTCATGCGCCATTTTGATGCAGCTGGGTACTCTTGAGTCTTGAGCATTTTTGCAGCTTGGAGGGCAGACGCCTGAGGCCATGACGGATTATTTATTTATTTATTAGAAACGTATGATCGTCGGTATAATCACGGAGCGGGTCAGGTTTAGCAGCGAGGACACCAGGAAATCTCCCAGTTCTCCCAATCGCCAGTCCGTAACTGGCGATGCTGTAGAAAGTTTACTGGATGTTGGACTGTTAGTTTCTCCGATGGGGAGGAAGGCTCTCTGCAGCAGCTGCATGCGTCGCTACTAGACCTGGGCGTTCATGGTTCATAGGTCTGCAAAGCAAAACTATGGTAGCCTGCACCTTAAAAAAATTAATGCCGTTATAGGGGGCTTTGCATTAATGCGTTAATAACACGCTAATTTTGACAGCCCTAAAAAAAAACATATTTTTAGAAAAGTTTTTTGTTCAATGTATTTTACAGGCTCTTTTAATTATTTTAATCATTTATTGACCTTAATCACATTTTTAGGTTGCTGTTCTGTAGCACTTAGAGATTCCTAAAATATAAAGTGCAATACAAATTAAATGTATTATTATTATAAATTAAATGTATCATTGTTGTATTAAAATGTATTATTATTATTGCATGCTGGTGAGATAAGCTGTTCGTTTTATGTCCAATGTAGCATGATCTGATTAGTCTAATCACCGATTATTTTCACGATTAGTCGACTATCAAAATAATCATTTGCGGCAGCCCTACTTGATATACATTTCTTCTTTCTACGAATTGAAGGCACCAGTTTGTAAAGTAAAGAAAAAATAGCCTTTTTATATATATATATATATATATATATATATATATATATATATATATATATATATATATATCACTGTTTCAGCAGGAAGTTTAAATTGGACACTTGAGATAAGAAATAGAGGGATACATTTCTGTAGGTTTCCTTGAAATAAATATTAAATACATAAAAAATTTGGCTTTAAGTTTATCTGTCATGAGGTTCAACCATCTCTTTATGTGACTAATACTCAACAGCAAAATGATATCATTGATTTTTCTCTCGCTTATTGGACTGGTTTGAACTCCCTAAACCACCTCTACAGTGTAATGTGAAGAGAAAGGCTATATCTGTTTACAGATGTTCTGTGAGTCAGACCTGGTCATTCTGCACCAGGCATCCAGTCAACTGTTTGATCTGCTGAGGCTGACAGTCAGCATATGGCTGCATACCAGGGCTCTGCATCTCAGGTCTGACATGATAAGCATCACAACACACTGCCAATGAGCCGATTCGTTAAAGAGGTTAAAATAGGCCTGGACGATAATTCAATATCAATATATATCTATCGATAGACGGGAGGCTCGATAGAAAAAAAATGGGTTGATAAAAAGTTCAATAAAAAAGTTTCCTGTCTTTTTTCATTTCATCCAACCGGGTAACGTGACACTAGAGTCATTACTTACTCCTAACCAATCAGAAGCACAGACCCAGGCTTCTCCGTCACTAAGCTTCCCCTCTAGACCAAAACAGAGCAGGTAACTTACATTTGAGCTCACGGTGAAGGAAACTGTTCCGAAAATAGTTTCAGTAGTTCAACTGCAAATGTCTGACAAAAACCAAACGGTCGTTTGCAAAATTAGCAAAGAAAAGATAAAAACCAAGTGTGGTAACACAACCAGCTGGTTTTATTATCTGAGCTGCTCAAAGCGGCAGGACGAGCTGCGTCTCGCCTCCACGATAGAGGAGGAGAAATCCTCCGTCTGCAGCACAAAGCGAATCAAGCTGGGATTACTTGCTTCTGATAAACGCGACAACCCCGAAATTAATCGAAGGACTTGAAGCCTGGACCAGGACGCATCGATACATGAATCAGACCCGAGTTGTTAAATTTTTTTTTTTTCAGAGTTAGATTGGAGGGAGGGAGGGAGGGGGGCATGCGCCTCACGCTGACCGCTGCATTTTATGAGCCGTCAACACTTTTCCTGCGTCTAAACTTATCAAACCTTATTTTTTTGTCAGAAAAAATTCTAAATGATTGTTTTTTATAATTATGACACAAGTTTTCCCCCTCTCTCTCTCTGCTGTCGACTCATTCTGATCAATTAACCTAATTATTCAGGACGACCAGACCTCAGTTTGATTAAAATGTCTGAATAAAAGCTTTTAAATTAATTCAGTTTTTATGTTCTTTTCTTCTTATGTGTTGTTTATTAAAATTAATTAATTAAGGAATAACATAAAATGACCAGGGCTGCACTTATAATATATTTTCTACAAGTTTTATTATTTTCAATAATATCGATTATTGATCAATATGATTTTTTTTTTATCGATAGGCTTTTTTTCTATATCGTCCAGGCCTAAGTTAAAATCTATTCCATTCAATACAATTCAGCCTTCATCATGATATAATGCAGTGTAAAATAAGTTTGGTTCAATACACACATTAGGATTTAATGCAAAACAATAAGGCCAGTGGCGGCCCGTCAATAGGGGCGCTAGGGCACCGCCCCACCAGTCTCACAGGAGGAGGAAGAAGAGGAACAAGAATAGAATCACAAAATAATAAAAAAAAAAACATGAAAATTAAACTAAACAATCTATCCACTATACATACTATAAGTGCTGTGTATAATCTGCATTTAGGTGTAGTTTTAAAATGTTCTTTAACTGTTCTTTACCGGATCGAAAGGTCGTGTGATGTACTTCCTGTTTCTTTGGGGTCTTCTGCGCATAGATATTATATATTACTAGATATCTTACCCGCACTGTTTGTCAATGGACCCTGACGTAGCTACGCTGGCGGCCATCTTGTAACAGTGAGCTGCCCCCTTTCTTAACATTAGTGTCAAAGGAGCATGTACTATTAAATACCTCTAACTTGCTCAATTCTTAGCCGATTTTCAAACGGTTTGCATTTTTATAAACGTCAGGCTGTGAATATATATCAAAATATAACGATAATGGTTGGAAAATTCATAAATTGTAAAAGTATCATATCTCAAGTCTATACATAATAAGGTTTGTAAGGAAGTAAACCGTTTGTAAATCTGTTCATTTTTCATCGAGTTATGAGTGCTTTTAGTTAGTGCTGTCATGCGATTAAAAAAATTGTGCGATTAATTAATTATGATCTGTAATTAATTAATCTAATTAATCGCATTTTTAATCGCATCTAAAGAAATGGCTAAAAAAGCCCTCCTCTTGAGTTATTGTCATTTAAATTCATTAAATGATTGTGTCAGACCAGTAGATTGATATAGAACAACATAAAGTGTCTTTCTGAAGTCATTTATTGTGTTTAACAGACTTGAACAGATTCAGTCCCAGTGCAACCATTACTTTGGTCAGTGGACTCAGTCTGCAGCAGCTCTGTTAACCCCTCATCTGATTTTAGGTTGTTTTATCTGCTGTAAAGCACATTGTGTTGTTCTGCAGGAAATGTGCTCTATAAATAAAGTTTGATTTGATTTTCCACCAAGAATAAAATTTAAATTTCAAAGGTGGGGGGGCACAACTTGAATGCAGGGGTGGGAGGAGGTGGAGAAGAGGGTCTGAACTGTTTAAAAAGAGCCATAATATCAACCCTACACCTAAAAACAACAGCCAGGATCCATTTAATATAGAGCAACATTGTTTTAGACAGTAAAAACTACAGGACTCTAAACTGACTTTAAAAACGAGCAGAGGACACGTCCCCCCTGCACCCCCCCAAACTACATCCATGTCTTCCATCGGGCACCGCTGACTGGACCGGTTCATAACACCGCCAGTCCAGCGGTGTACTGGTAACCAGTGGTCAGCGCTGTGCTGGACAAGCGGTGGAAACTGAGCCAGCCGGTCGCGCACCGGACCAGCTGATATTTAAGGCTGAAATACACCAGCGATCAGCGCTGCGCCACGTCGCGCCGTTACTTTGAATATAAACCGTTGTAGTCCGTCAGATCACTCAGTGTAGACTACTAGTGATCAGCACGGCGCTCCACAAGCGGTGGAAGCTGTCAGCCGGTCGCGCGCGCACCGAACCGGCTGACAGCTACGTGTAATCAGTGATCAGAGCTGTGCTGGGCTGACGGTGGTCATTCCGGTCGAGTAGCTCGTGAAATGAGCAGGTCGTTTTAATTTGCACTTCCTGTTGCAGCGGGTTCAGATAAATAGCGCTCTACAAGGTGATGCCGGTTTCATAACACCGCTATGGCCATCAGCTGTTTTGTCTCGGCATCATGCGTAGATCACGTGATCACTTCCTGAAAGTGAGGCGCTCTGAGCCTCACAGAGCTGCTCAGTGACACACAAACACCGCGAGGAGACCAGCTCAGCACACACACATCACTGCAGCGGCAGACTGCAGGCAGAAACGGTCAAGTGATTAAAAATGCGATTAACGCGATTAAAAAAAATAACGCGTTAATTAGGGCTGTAATTAATTAATCGTAATTAACGCGCTAATCTGACACCTCTACTTTTAGTTAAGTTGATCGCTCACCTTCCATCTGCTGCCATAGAGAGCAGAACGTCAGCTCACTGTCACAAGATGGTCGTTGTGTAGCTACGCTGTCGAACCCCAGATGAGACATCTAGCCTTTATATATATCTATGCTTCTGTGCATGTCTCGGGCGCATGAATCTTTACCAATAGACCTACGCTTTGTTTTCTATAACTGGAGCATGCACACTGAAACCCCCCTTCAATGCAAAGTAATGGAGAGCCCTGGGGCGCTGAATTTAGCGTCCGAGGCGACCGGAGTCTCAGCTCAGATCAGGAAGTTGACCTGGAAGTTCTTCCTCATGGTGTTATCATGGAGGCAACAAAATGGATATTTATTCAAAGAATCCTTCTTGTCAGCTTGTGACAAAAAGCCATTTTATTCCATGGGTCCTGATTTAATCAACTCCATGATGAGTGACTTCATTTGTGTTTTTCTTTTGTTTTATTACCAATGTGTCTGTCGCAGATTTTTGCTATTGAAAACGCCTATGAGCAAATGGCAGAGACCTACTGTTTTGTGGATTTATACCTTAAATAGCGACATGCCTTTGTAGCCGAATGTTAGAGGGACATGCATACTGTTGAATGAATGTTGGTTCATGTAGTTTAGCCCGTTTTGAGGCGTTTTATGACACTTTTCATAAAACGCACGGCGCTCTAGGGGGATTTGTATGAGTGGCCTAAAATCGTAATTTAACTTATTTTCATGGGACATATCAGTGGATTTGACTTTATTTTGTTGTTAATTCACTTCATTAGTTGAGCTGATTGTCAAGACTTGCTTGGTTAGTGGTTGTTGACTGAATTGTAACATTAATTATCTGACTGTGTTAGTTATAGATGGATTTATTTGTTTGTGGTGTCAGTAGAAAAGATAATTGTGAATATTAAGTTGTGTTTCTGACCTTGTGTAGGTCAGGTTGTTTTTTCCTTGAAACTCTTACTTCTGTTGTGACCACATTGTGTGTCTGTTTTTTTAATCTGATTTTATTAATATTATTCTAAGGTCTTCTTATGAAGACTTTATGATTTCTTTACTGCTTGATGTGTAGAATTAGACCTAACTGAACCACATTGTTGGTGAGTTAGTGGTAGGGATTTTGTACCAGCAAAATATTCAGTCAGATGAAAATATTTTTGCTTCATTCTCTGCTCTAGTGGTGATGAGATGTGATTATTTGCGAATCTGAAAACTGATTTGTAAAAATATGCCCCACCCCCAAAAAATTTCACCTGCCGCCACTGAATATGGCAAAACAAGGTAATCATTTTATGTTAATTAAGTAGACTCACTTTGTTCTACTTATTGAAAAGTTTCTGCTCACTAACAGGTTATGTTTGAAATAGCAAAACATTTAATTAAAAATTGACTCACAATAACAAAAAAAAAAAGCACCCCCAAAAAACAAAACCTGCCTAGCAGGAAATGTTTATCATTCTATAAAAACTTCAGCAGCTAAATTCAGTTTTCTACTACATCAGGTCACATGACCGGGGTGAAAGCCACTTTAAGTCTGCTGGTTATATTGATGTGGCTGCAGTGCTCCTCCCTTTGAACAGCAGGCATCACTAATGAGAACTCAGTACTGCTGAACAGCAGTAGAAGAAGAGTTGAACACTGCAAAAAGAAGATCTATTTGTAAACACAAATGAATCGGCCCTTTTTAACTTTACTGATATCTTTAACAACTAAAACCTAAAGAAACTAAACTACTAGCATACGTTTGATGTGACGGTACTGATACACTTATATGATTTTATCGCTACAAAGACAACTGATGTGTCTGGGTTTAATCCCAAAACTGCATCAGTACAGAAGTGGGCTACCAATCCAGTCACATTGTGCACGCGTGTCCATAAATTAGTAAACAGTTAATCGTCACATCCTTAGTACGCGCACACACACACTTCCTCACCTGCTCTTTCAGAAGGAGAGCTATGCGGTCACACATCTGGTTTCCGTCGATGGAGGTGAGGGCGATGTACAGAAAGAGACCGTACAGGACGGGTTTGGGGATCCATTGCAGAGGGAGGGGCAGCAGCAGAACAGATACACCAATGAAGATGTTGGCAGCCAGAGATGTCAGACGGGTTTCCTTTACCTGGACGATACTGAATAGAAATAGGCATAAAGTGAACACGCAGAAATAAATTAATACTGGAAGGCCCCATTGTTTTGTAGTAGCTAAAATGCTGTTCTGGTTGCTCAGAAGAAATGAAGACCGGCTACTTTTCTCATTTTAAGATTTATTAAAGAATAATAGAGATAAGATTGTCTGGACAGTTCATTACGGAAGCCCTAACAAATTCATTCTTTAACAGAGGCAAGCTCGCATATTTATAGGTTATGTGTTCCTGTCCCTCCAACCAATCACAACTCACACCCGACACCCAGTGCGCGCTACGCCCATTCAGTCGTGATGCACTTTGTTCTCGGCACAGTGGTCTATCTCAAAACAATCTGACTTCTTTAAAAACATTTACACAAACTGACCTGAGCTAGACAAAAGGGGGCAGTTCGCCGTGACATTTTGCTGACGGTATATTTGTTCTAGCTCTCCACATGTCTAACTTTCCGGCCGAGTTAAACTGTGTCTGTGCGGAGTCCTTTTTCCCTTCATATAGAGTGGAGAACTGTTTACGTATTGCTTCATTTGACCCAGCACTAAGCGTCTCAAAGTCCAGTGAAGTTTTCCCTAATCTCCTGACTGCCTGTCTCTGTGGACATCTTCTAATCTAAACAAAACAGGAAAATCTCTGGTTCTAACCAAATGCTATAATTTCAATTAATTTTAATTAAAGACATAAGTTTATAATAAAATAATGGACCACAGTTTAGTGGGGAGCAGACATGTTCTCCAGGATTTTTATCAGCATTTTAACACATTTTCCTAAGATTTATGCTTCAACTAAACGGAATAAAAATGGACTAATGTTTGTCAGCACCATTTTTATTCCCCCAAAAATTAATTGAAATGTTGACTGAATGTTATAATGTATGGTTTTACCAGGCTCTGGAGCAACACAACTAGAGGACACAGAGGTAAGTGAAAAGAGTTTATTAAAGTGATATTGTGCTGGTGTTTGATCCGTGGGGACTTGGAGGACAAGACCGGCTGAGATCTTAGGAGAGAGAAGATGGTGATGAGTTGGGTGCAGGAGGACTGCTATCGGGCTTAGGGGGTTCAGTAGGGGGAGTAGCAGAAATCAGGCAGACCGGTGAACAGTGGGGACTCAGCCCAGTTAAAGCCACATTGTGGATTATTTCAGTAAGAGAGCAGTTTTTGAATCTAACGTCCCAATGGCTCCTCCTCCCAAACACCTTGACATGCGTGTGCTCACGGCACATTACTTCGGTTCGTTCTGTAAGCTGGACATAAACTGACACTCCTGCTCAAAAACTACGATTACATTGTAGGGTTTAATCACTCACAGTTCACAAATCATACACTGTGTGCAGAATTATTAGGCAAATGAGTATTTTGACCACATCATCCTCTTTATGCATGTTGTCTTACTCCAAGCAGAGTAGAGAGAGAGGCGGAGGGCTGGGGTGGGCTTTCTGTTAGCCCCAAGACTCTCTGCCTGTATGTTGGGGTTTACCCTGGGGGACGAAAGGGCAGCTTCCCTACGCCTTCGGGTTGGGGAACGGGTCCTGTCTGTTGTTTGTGCTTATGCACCAAATAGCAGTTCAGAGTACCCACCCTTTTTGGAGTCTCTGGGACGAGTGCTGGATAGCGCTCCTACTGGGGACTCCATAGTCCTGCTGGGGGACTTCAACGCTCACGTGGGCAATGACAGCGTGACCTGGAGGGGCGTGATTGGGAGGAACGGCCCGCCCAATCTGAACCCGAGTGGTGTTCTGTTATTGGACTTCTGTGCAAGTCGCAGTTTGGCCATAACGAACACCATGTTCGAACATAAGGATGCCCATCGGTACACCTGGTACCAGGGCAGCCTAGGTTACAGGTCAATGATTGACTTTATAGTTGTATCATCTGACCTGAGACCGTATGTTTTGGACACTCGGGTGAAGAGAGGAGCGGAGCTGTCAACTGATCACCACCTGGTGGTGAGCTGGATCAGATGGCAGGGGAAGATGCCGCGCAGACCTGGTAGACCCAAACGTATAGTGAGGGTCTGCTGGGAACGCCTGGCAGAAGAGCCTGTCAAGATGGTCTTCAACTCCCACCTCCGGCAGAGCTTCGACCGCGTCACGAGAGCAGTGGGGGACATTGAGTCCGAATGGGCCTTGTTCCGCTCTGCGATTGTTGAGGCGGCTGTTGCTAGCTGTGGTCGCAAGGTAGCCGGTGCCAGTCGTGGCGGTAACCCCCGTACCCGCTGGTGGACACCAGAGGTTAGGGGAGCCGTCAGGCTGAAGAAGGAGGCCTACAGGGCGTGGCTGGTCTGTGGGTCTCCAGAGGCAGCAGACAGGTACCGGCGGGCCAAGCGAAGTGCAGCAGTGGCAGTTGCCGAGGCAAAATCTCGGGCGTGGGAGGAGTTTGGCGAGGCCATGGAAAAAGACTATCGGTCGGCTCCAAAGAGGTTCTGGCAAACCATCCGGCGCCTCAGGGGAGGAAGGCAGCAACTCGCTCACACTGTTTACAGTGGGGACGGGGAGCTGCTGACGTCAACTGGGGCTATAGTCGGACGGTGGAAGGAATACTTTGAGGAGCTCCTCAATCCCACCGACGCGCATTCCGAGGAGGAACCAGAGCTGGGAGACCTGGGGACGGACTGTCCAATCTCTGGGGCAGAAGTCGCTGAGGTAGTCAAACAACTACGCAGCGGCGGAGCCCCAGGGGTGGATGAGATCCGACCTGGGTATCTCAAGGCAATGGATGTTGTAGGTCTGTCGTGGCTGACACGTCTCTGCAACATTGCGTGGTCATCGGGGGCAGTTCCTATGGAGTGGCAAACCGGGGTGGTGGTTCCCATTTTTAAGAAGGGGGACCAGAGGGTGTGTTCCAACTATAGGGGGATCACACTCCTCAGCCTCCCTGGAAAGGTCTACTCCAGGGTACTGGAGAAGAGGTTCCGGTCGATAGTTGAACCTCAGATTGAAGAGGAGCAATGTGGTTTTCGTCCTGGTCGTGGAACTGTGGACCAGCTCTTTACCCTCGCTAGGGTGATGGAGGGGTCATGGGAGTTTGCCCAACCAATCCACATGTGTTTTGTGGATTTGGAGAAGGCTTATGACCGTGTCCCCAGGGGCACCCTGTGGGGGGCGCTCCAGGAGTACGGGGTGGATGGTCTTTTGTTAAGGGCCATTCAGTCCCTGTACCAGAGGAGTGTGAGTCTGGTCCGCATAGCCGGCAGTAAGTCGGACCTGTTCCCAGTGAGGGTTGGACTCCGCCAGGGCTGCCCTTTGTCACCGGTCCTGTTCATAACCTTTATGGACAGGATTTCTAGGCGCAGCCGTGGTGTGGAGGGGGTGGAGTTTGGTGACAGGAGAATCGCGTCTCTGCTTTTTGCGGATGATGTGGTCCTCCTAGCTTCATCGAGCTCTGACCTTCAGCTCTTGCTGGGAAGGTTCGCAGCCGAGTGTGAAGCGGCTGGGATGAGGATCAGCACCTCCAAATCTGAGGCCATGGTTCTCGACCGGAAAAAGGTGGATTGCCAACTCCGGGTCGGGAGAGAGGTCCTGCCTCAAGTGGAGGAGTTCAAGTATCT